>CM069450.1:35878164-36422485 GCA_035610835.1 Ophiura sarsii | reverse complement strand
CCCATCCCACCCCCGATCAGCGAATAACCTGTGTGTAGCGGCCAAGGACAACATGTAGGCTATGCACAGTTGCGTATGAAAAAGTTGCCTCATTTATAGTTTGGACAAAATATTACGGGAAACATAACATTGACTTTCATGTGCCGATGGCCGGGAGGGGCTGCCGTCAGTCACTTTCCATCCACACATTTATTTTATGAATGAGGGGATTTCCCAAGATAGCGAGTTGTCTTGGACAGTTCCTGAACCTGTGAATATTAATAAAATGTGATGGTCATTATCAATTATGGAATATAAACAATGCGTCATAATTATGATTTAAATGGAAGTAATCCAGTGGAAATAAAGGTAGGTTGATCCGAAAACCCCGGGCCGATAACCTTAGAACTGGAGTGGAATTCAGTCAGTCGCTATAGCGCTCGTGGTGCATGTACAATGTACATCGGAGAACGGCGGGTCGCAGGTTCATTCATTCCTCCGTACTTTACTTCACTTCCATGGTAAAATAGCCTTGCACAAATGGAAGACTTGTGGCCCGAAGATGACACTAAATCATTAAATGTGAGAACAGAAAAAATGACAGCTTGATTGTTTTATGGCGCTAGTCATGACAGTTCGTTCTCGTAAAACCAATAATCATTGTAATATTATCTGGGCCTAAACAATAGGATACTCCATGCATCGGTAATCTGGTTAGCAGCGCGATGTCATCGGACTGTCAGCGCTGTACACATGGTCTTTAAATTGGATCGATATCAACGCAGTCAACGCAAGCAGGGCAATTACTGTGCGTGGGAATCCCGATGATATTGCGCTGAGATTGAGCTGAGATTGCGCTGAGATTACGCTGTCATCGGAGGTCAGCGCGCTGATATCGTTCACTCTAAACAGAACTGTACTGTATGTTTTTTATCGAACTGGTCAATCTGCGACTTATTTAACTTACGTTCGCGTCGAAACCGCAACCAAAAAAGTCTTTTTTAGAGCGCGCTAGGCTAAAAAAGCTGAATATCCTAATATGTGCCCCCCGATTTGCTTTTTGGGATATTATTTCACATTTTGAGTTACGTATAATGTTTTTTTATCGAACTGGTCAATCTGCGACATATTTGGCGGAATAACTTACGTTCGCGTTGAAACCGCAACCAAAAAAGTCTTTTTAGAGCGCGCTAGGCTCAAAAGGCTGAATATCCTAATATGTGCCCCCCCGATTTGCTTTTTGGGATATTATATCACATTTTGAGTTACGTATAACGTTTTTTTATCGAACTGGTCAATCTGCGACACATTTGGCGGAATAACTTACGTTCGCGTTGAAACCGCAACCAAAAAAGCTGAATATCCTAATATGTGCCCCCCGATTTGCTTTTTGGGGTATTATATCACATTTTGAGTTACGTATAATGTTTTTTTATCGAACTGGTCAATCTGCGACATATTTGGCGGAATAACTTACGTTCGCATTGAAACCGCAACCAAAAAAGTCTTTTTTAGAGCGCGCTAGGCTAAAAAAGCTGAATATCCTAATATGTGCCCCCCCCCCCCCCCGATTTGCTTTTTGGGATATTATTTCACATTTTGAGTTACGTATGTTTCTTTTATCGAACAAATCTATCCGCGACACATTTGACGGAAAAAACTCTTTTTCACAGCTTTCTAGGCTAAAAAGGCTGAATATCTGTATTTGGCCTAGGCCGGAGCTGGATTATCGGTTAGCCCTACCATTTCAATGCTAGAGAAGTTTTAGTCGTCAAATATGTTTGCGTTTCACTGATTCGTCATAATAATGTTATACGTAACTATAAATCTGATATCGCATCCAAATAAAAATAATATGAGCACAATTTTGGATTTGGCCTAGGCCGGAGCTGGAATATCGGTTATCCCTACCATTTCAACGCGAGAGATATTTTAGACGTCAAATATGTTTCCGTTTCACCGATTCGTCATAATAATGTTGTACGTAACTAACAATCTGATATTGCATCCAAATAAAAGTAATACAATAACAATTATTGACTTTAGCAAGTTTTTAAACCTAAACAATTAATTAGAACCATGTTATAGTAAAATCGGGCTTGTATGAATGGCCACCGTCAGAGATAAATAGCTGAACAAAGTAAATGAACAAAGAACGTGATTAAAATGTATTTAAAAGCTCCCCCGTCCTAACTGGTGCATACCCCTTTGTTCTATAATCCTTGGTTACGGAGCGGCACGGTTAGATTTACCTTTAGATTTACCCGATAATCGATAATTGATAATCAATCTGTGCTGCCCTCTGTTGTTGAAGATGCGATTATAAATCGGACAATTTACACGCGATCAAACAGCCGTGAAACATAGCTAGCTTTATGCCAAACCAGCCTTTGAAGTGTTTCCAAAGAGTTAATTATCTACATGAAAAGGCAGTGTTCATTTCAATTTGTTTGATAATATGTTTCAAAATGTGCTGAAAATGTGGCTTTAAGTCTTAAGATAATAGTTCCATCTAAATGATTACACTTTTTGTTGTACATTCATAGGACCCACCTGCTCCTCCCAGTCCAAGGCTTAATCCTCCGGGTTTTGCTGCAGCTGGTGTGCCAAAGGTTAGTCCTGTTGGCTTACTGGCGCCAGTCAAGGAGAAACCAGTAGATACTGATGTATTCGGTGCAATACCGCCTAGTCCCAGTGTTGGTGCAGTACCACCTAGTCCCAATGTTGGTGCAGTACCACCTAGTCCCAGTGTTGGTGCAGTACCACCTAGTCCCAGTGTTGGTGCAGTACCACCGAGTCCCAATGATAGCCCCTTTGATCCAGCAGTAGATGTAGGGGCACTACCAAGCAAACCTCCTCCTCCTGTGGTCAATACAAAGTGGGTGAAAATGTTGATGTTCAAAATATAGCACCACATCATAGATATTTTGAAGGTAATAATGTTAGTGGGTGTTGAAGATTTAGCTGAATCCTGATGATTCATGAAGATAACTGAAGTGAAATCCCCCATTCCTTTATAGCAAGCATGTGCAACCTTTTCTACCACCCGGGCCTCATTATGATTTTGAGATCCATTCACAGGCCGCAGTGATTGTCAAACATTCCGTCCGGAGGAGGAGTAATAGGGGAGGGGAAGCTTAGGAAGAAAAAATGTGGATGAAATGACAACAAATATTAATATTTGCTGATACCCAATTCACACATGCAATGTGGCAATGTTTGACTCACATTTCTAACCAGGGATTTTAATACGCAATCACGCCTCGAGTTATATTTACTAAATGCAGCGCGTCACCCTACTAATTATAAGGGAGCACACCACTAAATAAATCTGCCATTTGTGTAACCTAGGGAGTTCCGGTTAAAACGGGCCGCATCAATGGGGATTGCTTCGTGGGCTGCAGATTAGAGGCCAGCGGGCCTCAGGTTGCACACGCTTGATTTACAGGGAATACTGCCCTACCATGACAAAAGGAAGTAATGGACAACAGGAAGGTTTAGAGCTATGAGGCAAAACATGTTTTTGTAAAAGAAATCTGCAAAATATTCAAAAATGTACATTAAATGTGACATTAAACTGATATAACATTAGCAGAACATCACTCATCACTTTTCAAGGCTCTTACAAAAAAACATGATTTGCCCTGTATCTTGTATCTCCTGTTGTCCATTACTTCCTTTTGTCGTGGTTTATTTGGTAAAAAGTGAACATGCTTCCTTTTTTATATGCTAATTACTCATTAATTAAGATTTTTTGAGGGTTCCTGCTATGATAGAATTGTGTATCAATATTATTTCTATCATTTAGTATAGAAAAACCCATTTTGAAAAAAGTGTCCATTACTCCCTTTTGTCATGGTAGGGCAGAATACACTAGGCGGGTGTAAGTAGAGCATGATATTAACCACATGCTCAACCAAGCATACATAATCACAGTTACCCGATAAGGATCATGCTTTTTTGCACAATAAACACTACATAATTGTGCTAAAATTGTGAAAAGAATGGTGCTTCACTCATTAAGAGAATTGCGTTTTCTGTCAGAAGTTAATCTGGTTTGTACTGTACAAACCAGATTACATATGAAACAAATACCATTAAAAAACCCATGAACAAATTGTATATGTTTTAGTGTTCCATGTGCTTTTGCATAGCTTAGGCTAAGTACTTCTTTTTATGTAACAAAATACAATGAAATCTGAATAAAAATGTAAAGAACAAAACTGGGATGTTTTAATGTTCATGTGTCACTGTGGCAACTCTACAATGTACAATACAATAAAATGCATACATTTGTTTAATATTTCTGTAACCCTGATAAAATGCTGCCATCTATTGACAACACCAACACCAAGACCTATGCTAATGAGATGAACTTGAACTTGTATTTGGGATAACCCAGTGCCACGCAGCCCACTCCACCATCACCTACTGAAGAGGCACCTGCTTTCCACCATATCGCTTACACCATATCACCATAAGATAATAATATACAAAAGCTGTCTCATCAACGATCGCTTACACCATATCACCATAAGAAAATAATATACAAAAGCTGTCTCATCAACGATTCATACCTGTGACCAGGATTCTCTAACTTTCCTCGGCGACTTTACTCTACACACAAGTTGATCTTCAATTTTGTATTGGATAGTTACATATAGTACTTGTTACCTTGTACTTTACCTGGATGCTCTTACATTTGGAAACATTCTAAACACTGGCTCTTAGGAACGGCTCTTATTGGGACGAACGAATCAAACCGATACCGATACTGACGGATAAGACGATGATGCAGACGATACAGACGATATTCATTATTCTTGATATTAAGAGTTAAAACATTTCTATTAACCCTAACCCCCCCCCCCCCCCCCCCCCCCCCCGAGTGCTAAAAATGCTACTCCTACATGTAAGTCTATCTCCAAGCGCCTGTGCCGACGGTTTTCGATGAAGTAATCAACTGAGCCTATATAGTGAGCGTGGTATATACTGCGTGAACGAGTAGCTGACACGGTATACTGCGTGAACGAGTAGCTTAGTAGCCTGTGCCGACGGTTGTCAATGAAGTTATCAACCGAGCCTATATAGTGAGCGCGGTATACTGCGGGAACAAGTAGCTGAGGGCCGTGTCCTAGTGGGTTGTACATAGGGCCGGAGTCGGGAGGGTCCCCGGATTGATTCTTGGCGATTTAGTTTGTGTTTTTTCTTTAAAAATTGTGATCCTGGTTAAAAACCCTAAACTGGGGTTAGGGTTAGGGTTTATGCATTACCTAGTGAGAGCGATGGAGCAGTAGACAAACTTAATCCTGTTCCGGGGGTAACAGAAGTAGTTGGAAGACCACCAAGTTTATAGCCTCCACCAAGTGGTGCTGGTGCTGCTGCCGTACCACCAAAGGAAAAACCTCCAGCTGGCTGCATGCTTGATGTTGTTGCTGCTGCTGGTGTACTGAAATTGAATGAATTATGGTTCTGTTTAATAAATGTTTTTCAAAACAAATTGGCAGTTTTTGTATGTGATATATTACATTTTGAATAACAAGTAACAATTGGGTAATAATTCCATACAACAAATGTCCCATAACTTTATAGTATTATAGTCCTATACTGACGACGTACGTAGCGAAAAAGGTCCCTTTTGCATATTTACATAAATTAGGGTAATCGTTCGGAATGCGTCCGTGACCAGGGTTTTTATGCGTTTAACCAGGTTTAACATCATTTTTAGTCAGCATAGGTTTGGTGGCGCTGTTCTCGTGGTAGATTTACACAGACGACGGTGGTCACGCGAAACCTACATTTTGAATTCGTATAGGAATAACACCTAAACGCGAATGTTAATATTATCATTTTCACAAATTCATCATAATTAGACGAATTTACTTCGTTAAACGGGCGATGACTGTTAAAAATATTTCAAAATGGTACACTCCCGTTGTCATATTATTATATTGGGTCGTCTGAGAGACGCGTGGCCAGCGTCGCGTCGTCTGCTACAATCACGCCTGATCGGTATAGCGCCACCAATTCTATGCTGACTAAATTTTAATTTAAATGTGGCTTCCGATCGGCAAGCTGAGTGGCACACCCCTGGCAGAACTCGCAGTCTCAAATGACCTCTTAGCTCCTCACACAAAAGCGTAACAATGCTTCCAAATTATGCACTTCGCAGATTCGTCGTTGGTGACTGAACCTTTCACTCCTTATTTTGTTGAGATTCTGGTTTGAAATAAATCAAGATTTATGGCTTACAATCTTAACAATCATCTCGCGTATATCTAATTGACGATACATTTCATCTTACCCAAATAAACCGCCAGGTTTTGCAGCTGATGAAGAGCCAAATGAAAATCCGCCGGGTGTCGCCATTTTGATTTTGAATTTCTAGTGGAGTTTCTAAATAATTTAATATTACTAAACAAATGTCTTTTGTACAAATGAATTACAAAACAATAAATAGTTTCGATATTTTGTTATTCTATGCACTGATATTTTAAGGAAAATTAGGACATGAAATCATTATTTGTTTTCTTTTTAGTTATATTTAGAGGAAATGTTTTTAAAATATAAAAACATTCTTGAAAAGTTCAAACATTATTGAGTAAAGAAATAGCGAGTTGCAATCCTAACTAGAGCAAATAAAGTTACATCTACATCTACATCTACGTTGATACTCGGCAAAGTACATGCTCAACATTTTTAGTTGAATTTGTCAGCTTGATTACAACGATAATAAGGCCTATTCCAAACAATGGTACAAATTCCCCTTTTTTAAAGAGTATGATAAGGACTGCGCATTTAGTTGTAAAACCAGTGGATTCTTTTCTGATGAGGATACCGCCCGGGGATACCGCACTCTTATAGTTAGTCTTAGACTGATTGATAAGAACAGGATTTTGGAAAATGTATCTTTTTCTAATTGTTGGACCCCGTAATGCGTTAAGCGAAGCATGTATTAAAAACGGACCTTTATCTAAAAAAAACCCCTTATTATCAGGCCTGCTTATTATGTGTTTCACCGATCACCATGCCATGCAAGTTGACTCGACCGGGCAACTTGTTGAATAACATCGCTGTTTTGTCAAAAAAGGCATCCCCCGGTAGCTACACCAGACTGCACTGTAATCATTTATAAGATTGCAAAAACAATTAATGTCTAACATTATTCAGAAATCAGTATCCAGATGATGCAGCAGCACATAGCTCCTAATCATTGTTCAACTCACAACGAGCTGAGTAGTGTAGCCAGACGGGGGCAAGGGGGGGGGGGGGGGGGGGGGGGGGGCAGAGTGCCGCCCCCCTGAAAAAAATGGGAAAACGGGAAGGCAGCTGAAAATCGGGAAGGCAAAGGAAGTGAAGGGGAGGTAGAAGAGGAGAAAAAAAGAGAAGGAGAGGGAAAAGGGAAAGGAAATGGACAGAATGGAGAAAGGCACAATTGCAGTTTTCACGCTGGTATGGGGACGCAACGCCTCTAACCCCCCCCCCACCCCCCCCCCCCCACCCCCCCCCCTGGCTGATGGACTTAGCATCAACGTTGCAAGCCACTCGAAACATGCAAATTCTTGCATGTAACTCATTAGAACCCCAAGGTATTGCACCACTACATGATATAGACTTAGTTACCATACCAAATTTGCTTAAAAAAGAGGAGCCAAGGGCAGTGAAACCTGAAAATCAAATCGTCCATTTCCCACAGTATGGCGGATGGAAGAAGTAATCAACAATTTGTATGCAGGGCCTCTATTGAAAATTGAAATTGCCCTATGTTTTTTCTATTGTGATGCACTTTCCAGGGCTGGTTGGTTATCCAGTCGACTCGGCCCATTGCCGATTGGGCCCGTTACCGACTGGGCCCATTACCGATTGGGCCCACAATAGTGACCATCTCGGCCCATTACCGACTGGGCCCATAACCCTTTCAGTCCACTTGTGTCACATAGTGAAAAGCTTTGAAGTTTCAGTTGTTGTTTATTATAAATACTGATGCATTATCATTATATCAATATAACAGATCTGACAATTTTTAAGGAAACTTGGAAGTTTTTTTTCACGTCATTGACGAAACGGTGTCGAATTCGGCACCCTATTACTTCGTGATCGAAATCGAATAATTCTGAAAGTATATTGCTATATAATAATAAAGGCTAATGTATGTGTTGATGTTTAGTCAGTGTAACTATTTATGAATCTGTGCCTTTTTACTTCTCATCTCCTATGAATTCACTGCAGTATTATGTAATAAACTTTATAACATAATGATTTTAAAAGCGGATTAATTAAGCTTATAATTTTATATTATTTTAGGCCTACTTGTTTTTTGGATTTATTTGTTGTGTTGATTGATGTCGGTGCACCATGTCATGGATTGCCATTATGTCATTACACATGATACAATACTGCATTGTATGTTGGGCAATTCTGTTTAACAAAGCAAACAGATAAAAGTTTCTTTTCCCTTTATTATAGTAGATAGATAGCTTTATAGATACGAAATAGGCCTAGGTAGTTAACACTCCAAATCCTAAATCTAGTAGTAGTAAAGTACTAATACTACAAAGTAGTTGGAATTACAATTGAACGAACACATAAAGCAGCGTAGCGTATTGTGTACATTGTGTGAAGCGCGCACAATCCAAAATGTTGTTCACAGTTAGATGGGTTAACACTCGAAATCATAAATCGAGTAGGATGATGACGGACACTTTTCCGTAATTTTGATCGAAATGCAGATATTTCAAAATTTAAACATGAACATTGTTTGAAATTATTCATTTGGACCCGGACTCACCGATGACTTCACTGGTAACCAATTGTGCAACAACATACAAATTTTGAAATCAATCCAATCCTAAATGTTTATTTTGTTCACCACTTAGAGAAATCCTAAATCGATTAATGATGAACACTTTTTCATATTCAAAAATTGAACATAAAACATTGTTTGAAATGAATCATTTGGACTCACCGATGACTTTGATATCACTAGTAACCAATTGCAACAACAATTTTTTTGGATAAATCTACGGTAATCCAAAATTTTGATTTTAATTTTGTTCACCACTTAAAGAAATCCTAAATCGATTAAATTAAAAATGACAGACACTTTTCCATATTTTTGATTAAAATGCAAATTTTTTAAAATTTGAACACGAAACATAGTTTGAAATGAATCATTTGGACTCACCGATGATTTTGATATAATTTGTAACCAATTGCAACAAAAAAATTGAGATAAATCCACAATAATTTAATGGGTTAACACTAGAATCCTAAATCGAGTGAGATCACGGACACTTTTCGGTAATTTTGATCAAAATGCACATTTCAAAATTGTTAACAAGAATATTTGTTTGAAATGATTCATTTGGACTCACCGCTGACTTTGATATCACTTATAACCAATTGCAACAAAAGAAAGTTGAGATAAATCCACAATTTTGATGCGGTTAACACTAGAATCCTAAATCGAGCGAGATCACGGACACTTTTCGGTAATTTTGATCAAAATGTACATTTCAAAATGTTAACAAGAATAATTGTTTGAAATGATTCATTTGGACTCACCGCTGACTTTGATATCACTTATAACCAATTGCAACAAGAAATGTTGAGATAAATCCACAATTTTGATGGGTTAACACCAGAATCCTAAATCGAGTGAGATCACGGACACTTTTCGGAAATTTTGATCAAAATGCACATTTGAACAAGAATATTTGTTTGAAATAATTCATTTGGACTCACCGATGACTTTGATATCACTTATATAATTATATTTATAACCAATTGCAACAAAAAAATTGAGATCTATCCAAAATATTGATACATTTTGTTTTATGATGGACACTTTTTCATATTTTTGATGAAAATGTAAATTTTTCAAAATTTGAACATAAAACATTGTTTGAAATGAATCATTTGGACTCACCGATGACTTTGATATCACTTGTAACCAATTGCAACAACAAATTTTTGGATAAATCTACGGTAATCCAAAATGTTGATCAATTTTGTTCACCACTTAGAGAAATCCTAAATCGATTAAATTAAAAATGACGGACACTTTTTTTATATTTTTGATTTAAATGCAAATTTTTCAAAATTTGAACACGAAACATAGTTTGAAATGAATCATTTGGACTCACCGATGATTTTGATATAATTTGTAACCAATTGCAACAAAAAAATTGAGATAAATCCACAATATTTTGATGGGTTAACACTAGAATCCTAAATCGAGTGAGATCACGGACACTTTTCGGTAATTTTGATCAAAATGCACATTTTAAAATTTTTAACAAGAATATTTGTTTGAAATGATTAATTTGGACTCACCGCTGACTTTGATATCACTTATAACCAATTGCAACAAAAGAAAGTTGAGATAAATCCACAATTTTGATGCGGTTAACACTAGAATCCTAAATCGAGTGAGATCACGACACTTTTCGGTAATTTTAATCAAAATGTACATTTCAAAAATTTAATAAGAATAATTGTTTGAAATGATTCATTTGGACTCACCGCTGACTTTGATATCACTTATAACCAATTGCAACAAGAAATTTGAGATAAATCCACAATGTTGATGAGTTAACACCAGAATCCTAAATCGAGTGAGATCACGGACACTTTTCGGTAATTTTGATCAAAATGCACATTTCAACATTTTAACAAGAATATTTGTTTGAAATGATTCATTTGGACTCACCGATGACTTTGATATCACTTATATTTATAACCAATTGCAACAACAAAATTGAGATCTATCCAAAATATTGATACATTTTGTTTTATGATGGACACTTTTTCATATTTTTTTGAACATAAAACATTGTTTGAAATGAATCATTTGGACTCACCGATGACTTTGATATCACTTGTAACCAATTGCAACAACAAATTTTGGGATAATCTACGGTAATCCAAAATTTTGATCAATTTTGTTCACCACTTAGAAAAATCCTAAATCGATTATTAAAAATGACGGACACTTTTTCATATTTTTGATTAAAATGCAAATTTGAACATGAACATAGTTTGAAGTGAATCATTTGGACTCACCGATGACTTTGATATCACTTGTAACCAATTGCAACAACAAAAAGTTGAGATAAATCCACAATTTTGATGCCGTTAACACTGCCATTTCAATGCATTTTCATTGTGATTCCAATTATGGTAATGAAATTCAATAATTTTGACATTTTTGAAACATTTTGTCAAAATTTGGAATGTTGTCTGCAGCCGCCTGCCGCATGGCTTGCGTTAAGCAAGGGCATGGTTAAGCAAGGGAGTTGTTTGAATATCAAAGCAAGCGGATATTAAACAAACACCAAGTCATGAGGATAATGACAGGTCTTTGGGTAACTCTTGGTACTTGGTTGTGATTCCTTCAAAATACTCCAAAGAGTTTTGACTGGAGGTGGCGGAGGGTGGCGTGTTAATATGGGGGGAAAAGTTCATTGATGACGGCGGTTTTGAAAGAATGTGGGCTGGTTTTGACGACGGTCGTATGTTGTAGATTGTTCCATGTTAATACTGTCCTTTGGAAAAATGAATGGGCGTAAACGTCTGATTTGGTGTGGCGAACTCTATAACCTCCTATCCCCAAAGCTCGTACCCAGAGATATGCCAGAAGTCCCATCCCGTACATGGTCAGGTTGTGGAATGCAGAAGCTTCAAAAGTTTTAAGGGTGTATGGTATATTATCACTATATATTGAGTGCAACTCTGTATAATCGTTGGCTGTTGCCTTTAATTGCTTGCCTTTTTATTTGTAATATATTTATTTGTATATATAATTGGTGTCATTTGTATGTATTTAATTGTTTTTATTGTAAGATTGTATGCAATTCAGCCTTTGGCTGCTATCCACATTTATTTGATAAACCTTGAATTCATTATTAATTAATTATTTTTCTTATTTCAATTAATTTTCTTCAGAATTCAAGATAACAAAGATAACATTAACAATTGCCAGAGTCTGGGTGGCTTTATTGTTGTTTCTATTCACAAAAACACGACAAAACTTGATTAAAACAATGTTTAAATATAAAAATTATTTGAATAAAATATTAAATTGTTAAATTAAATAAAAAAACACCAATATAAAATATTGTTGACCATTGGAACACTTGCACACACAACTCCTATGACCAGATAGGTGTGAAGTAGGTGCTATTGTATTCATGCAGTCATGGTGAAATATACTGTCAAGTACCTATTCAATAAGAGCATGCAGTTAGGTACACTACTTAGAAATCAATAGCGTAACAATAGAGTCTTCCCCCAATTCCCACACTGTCACACACAGATAAGTTTCTGTGTTCTGCAAGTTTTTTTAAACTCCAGATATCTCTTAAAATTTCCAATACAGGGAGAGTAAAAAAAACTGCACTAAAGTGGAAATCCATTTTGTTTTCAAAACCATTTTTTATTTTGAAACTTTTTAAATGTGGCAAGAATGACATACTTGCTCCTAATATAACTTTGTGTGAAAAATGGAGTTGATCACATGTTCTGTTTGTCTTTGGTGTGACCGTGACCCTTGCCGAACACTACAATTTACGTGTTTGACCACTAACCAGGGGTCGCATTCTGACGCATCTGCGCATCCTGGACCTCTCACTTTCTTGTTGTGACGCGTCAGGTTTCAAATTGGAAAGACTTGCGGGTCCCAATCAAAATTGAAGGGAACCTTAAATTTGATTAAGGGTCCCAATCAAAATTGAAGGGAACCTTAAATTTGATTAAGAACATGTCCATTTGGTTGTAGTTATAAGGCTAAATGATTTCAACTAATACATTTTGTACTATCAAACTAGCCATGTAATATGGTTAACAATATGGTTAAGTTTTCAGTCTTTGGTATAATACTGTAGTCATGGTCCTGAAGCTGAGTTATGTAAATTTTACCTTTTCTGGTCTCTGACCATCCTATTAAAATCCTATAAATTGGGGTTGGTGTTCAGCCTCCAAATGAACACCGGCCAGGCACGGAAATCTTGAGTCTGTAGACTGACCGTGACTTATTGCATGCGCCTGCATACATCTTTCCCCTGCATAAATCTTTCCCCTTCCTAAATTATTCCTAACATTGGTAGTGTGTAAATAGGTAATTCCTCAAAAGGTCAAGCAGGGGGCAATGTACTTTTATGATTATGAGGGGTATTTTTTGAGCAAATTCTGCCAAAAGTAGCACTCATAGTATATTTGCCATAGACCAGCTATTTTGTGAAAAAATAAGAGGCTAATCACCCTTAGTCCCATGTATTTTGAGCCCTGTATTCAAATATGTTAATAATCCATGAGTACATTAGATTTATAAAAAAGCTCTTTATATATTGCCCAGGAGACAAAATATAGAGTTTATAAGGGAGTGTTCAGAAATACTTTGGTGGGGGGGTTGGCCAAAACGGGGGGGGGGGGGGGGGGTCTAAAAAGTTTGAAGTCTCAAAAAGGGGGGGACTACAAAGTTTTACCTACTCAAGAGGGGGGGTCAAAAAAGTTAGGCCAAATACTAGTAGTTAACGGGAAAAATACCAAAATTTTCTGCGCTACGCGCAAGTAAATACTGCAATATTGACATTCCTATAACAAATTATACAGATTTCCGCACGCTCTGCTCAAATAATTGTAAAAACATTGTGCCGACAGCAGAATTTGTTATACAAAATGTGGCTAACCAGTGTCCACAATTTTTACTTGAGAACTGTTGATAAGGGTGATCGTCAACAGGGTTAAATACACATTTCCAGGCGCTACACATGATTTTGAACGCAGTTGACCAGAGGGGTCAAAAAAAGTTAGGCCAAATAGGTAGTCGTTAACGGGAAAAATACTAAAATTTTCTGCGATACGCGCAAGTCAATACTACAATATTGACATAACAAATTATACAGATTTCTGCACGCTCCGCGCTTGTCTTTGTGAAAACAACGTGCAGACAGCAGGATTTGTTATACAAAATGTGACTAACCAGTGTCCACAATTTTTACTTCAGAACTGTTGGTGGGTGATCAACAACAGGATACAAATGTTTGCACGCTACTTTTGTACTAGCAAGTTGACCAAATTTTTCGTTCTCCGCGCATATCTTTGTGAAAGTATTGTGTAGATCCCGGTGTAGATAGAAGGACTTGTATACAAAGAGTAACTTTTTACAATTGGAAAAAAGAAACCGTTTTTAAAAAGGCTATAACATGATAAATACAAATCACCGAAAATACAATTCGGAGGCTTGAAAGATATGTTTCAAGTGAATTTGAAATGTTGCAAATTGATTGCCAGCTATACACAGTTCTGACTGTAGTGTAAGCGTCACAGAACTTGAGTCAAATGTCTATCTACATCTGACAGTAGGGGGGGGGGGGGTCAAAAAAGTTTTTCACCCTGTTAAGGGGGGGGGGGGGGGTCAGAAAAGTTTGTAAATTTGTAAAGGGGGGGTCAAAAAAGTTTAGACACCGACAATTTTTTTTTGGCCAACCCACCCACCAAAGTATTTCTGAACACTCCCTAAGTACATGTATATACCGGGTAATGCCCCCTTTACATGTATGTCACAGAGGTAAGGTAGCCGAGACCCGGTGGGGGTGGGGGGGGGGGGTCAGTGAACATACCAAGCGGGTACACATGCGCGTCCAAGCACCTCTGAAATGGACCCTAAATGTCGTAAACCAGAACACTATTTTGATACCCCTAAATGGCGTAACACATACAAACCCTATACCCTAAATGGCGTTACCAAGTACACTCAATAATGCACCCCTAAATGGCGTAATATAGTAATGCTCAAAATAATCTTAATTCATAATCATGTGACATTCATACAGATATGCATGATGTAGAATGCATGCATAAAGGAGGGAAATATTGAAGATTTTTTCCATCATTTTGCATGTTTATTGAAAAGTCACACATATAACAATTATCCCGGCAATTAGTACCCCTAAACGTTGATACCTCGATGCTGTAATGGATACCCTAAAGTGCGATGCCCCCTAAAAAGTACCCTTTTTCAGAAAGACGTCGACGACGTCGTGTGGTGAAATCTGGACCCTTTTCGACGCTTTTTTTGGACGCGGATGCGTACCAGCTTGGTATGTTCACTGACCCCCCGGGAACCGAGACTCGCACCCATTTGATATATTTTTCCCTGGACAATAATTACTGACTTGCACATTATATTTTTTTCTGAACATCTCCATTGAATAAAACATTTGAATCACCACTTTTTGGACGTTTATTCGAACAGTAAATTATATGATCAATTATTTTCTTGTGTCGGATGGCTGACAGCAAAATTGTTAACTTTGTTGGCTCTTTTCACTTCATTCTTTTCGTCCAACGTCTAACTTTCATTTGATTCATCCAATTCCAACATGCTTATATAGGCTTTTAAAGATTCCCCCGAGCAACTCGCTTGAGCCTGGGCCCTTCAGGGTCCAAGCATGTGTCCATATGGACCGACCGGTTAAACAAACAAAAATAAACCAAAAATTATGCATGTCATTTTCATTTAAATATTTCATTCATTTAAGATTTTGATCTCAATTTCCTTCCAAATACTTGGTTTAACCTACAATCTGAACAGTTATGTTTCTCCTAAAGCATTCAAAGAATCAAATAAATACTTGATTTCAGATGATTTATAGGTTACATACTTGCATTGTATCACATTGATAAATCTCTAGGGTAAAGTCGCCAGTTTTCAGTCAGCGCCTATTTTCGGTCACTTCGCCCAAATCGTGTAATTGCATTTTTTTAGTCTAAACGACGAGGTCATTTTCATTACACGATTTGGGCGAAAGTGAACAATCTGAACAGTTATGTTTCTCCTAAAGCATTCAAAGAATCAAATAAATACTTGATTCCAGATTATTTGTAGGTTACATACTTGCATTGTATCACATTGATAAATCTCTCGGGTAAAGTCGACTTTGCAAAACTGGCGACTTTGCCCTACCTCACACAAACAGAGAAAATAATATGTTGTTTAGAACATATTTTCAGCTTTATAATTTTCATTAAATGTACAGAGCAATATTTCAATGAACATCCCAACATTTTGAATATATTTAACAGATGTACTATAATTATTAAAATAAGATAGTGAATGAACTTTTGAAGTGTCTCATTGTTTTTAATGTTATTTGATAAAATATGGAAATGAAACAAAACAAATTAAAAAATGATAACCCATTTACTAAAATGTTTTGTTTTCATTTTTTTATTTGTGTTTGTCATAAATCAACACAGGATCTTATCATCTTGATCTTGATCTTGTCTTGTCTGGATCCTGAAAAAACAAAACAATCAAAATCAGTATGGTAGATTTGAGGTGTGTGAATGTCCTGTGTATTGCAATAATATATTCCACAATTTTTGCCAACCGGCCGTGTGAGAAAAACCTGGGCATTCAATAACCAAATTTCCAACAGTCCAATCTCAACCGACAAAATCACAATATAAACAGTGCCAATCTCAACCGACAAAATCACAAAACAGTGCCAATCTCAACCGACAGTGGCAAATCTTAACTGACATGACTCTAATTTTGAGGGCAATTGCCCTCGCCCCCACCCCTCCTGGCTACGATGTATTCAAATTCTCTGAGATGGTCCGAACACTGATGCTTATGAACGTAAAAAAAACCGCTTTAGCTGACTGAAGGTCCATATTTCTGTAAAAAGGTCCACTTTGGCCAACCCCCAACCCCCCCCCACCAATTCTCTCCCCTGGTAATAAAAAAGATCCAACTTATAGAACAAAATTTGCCCATGGCAAAAATCCTAGTTATGTGCCTGGATTTATGACGTAGCATTCCGCAGTTGTGCCGGCTGTGCGATAGCGTTGCCACTGTACGCTGCGGCTGCTACGCTCGTCACAAATGTACCAATGCTCTACCACACCACGCTACACGTTAGCGTCGGGCCAGCGCGTGTAGTGTTGGGCCAGCGCTGTTATCATACTTTTTACGCTCAGTGCAACGCTATCAAGTTGACCAGTGGCCGGTTTGAACATGAGCGTTGAGCGTTCACCGCTCTCTCAAAAAAGCGTTGATTAATTGGAAAACGCTTTGCTGATCAAGCGTTGCTTCGACCTTTTCGTAAGCTGTGTTGCGCATGAGAGCGCAAGCATTGGAACGTAGGTGGAGTATGTTCGCAGCTTTAGTCTTTTCGAAGGATGTGTCACAGTACGCAAGAGTTTCGAAGAGTTTTGGTTGTTTCGAAACACTATTTTTTCAAGTTTATAGATCAATTTTGCTATTGTTTTCTATAATATCAATGTAAAAAGTGTGGTTTAGTTAGTACCATAAAGTGTATTTTACATCGGAAATATGGTGTTTGCAAAATGGAAAAATAACACCTAGCATTTTGGTGCAGAAATCCTATTTATTATTTTAGATACGACCTGATCAGCGTTTCATATTACAATAGCACTGTTTCATGCAAGAAAATAAGTTTGGTCCACAAATAAACTTGATTTGATTCATTTCATATGGATTTTAGGGACTGGATTGTTTCTAGTGTTTGTTTGTTTTGCAAATTGTTCACCATGTAAACATTTGCAAAGCTGCCGAATTGTGAGGTTTTTTCGTAATTCGAACGCGAACTTTCGCAGCAAATTTGATGATCATTTGCAACTTTTAATTTAGGGGAAATGCGGAATAAGGTTAGGATTAATGATATCCGATGATTTCTGAAATTTGGTGTAGCCTACTTGCGTTTAGTGGGCCAAGTCGGTCAATGGGCCGAGTCGGTCAATGGGCCCAGTCGGTAATGGGCCCAGTCGGTATGGGCCGGGTTGGTAAAAGGGCCGAGTTGACTCGCATTCATCTCAGGTCAGCTGCCTCTGGTTTGGAATCAGGATGCATGTGCACTAGACGGCAGCTTTATGCACATAGTTCTCAAACTCTTCTTTCGAGTTTTGACCCCTGCCTAATTATGGCATTTTAATATTTATGCTTGAAGATAAAAAAAATAATTTACTTTTTTAAAGTAACAAGAAATACCATATCAATTGTGCTTGTTGCCCTTTTGTCTTCAATGTTTTGGTCATTTAAAAAAAAAATCTTCCCGATTAATAATAATATACTCACAATTATACTATAATAATAAAATAATAATTGGCATTTATAAAGCGGAATCTATTTTATTATTATTATTATTATGCTGCCATTAAGAGATCGTCACAATTATTTGGCTTTCACACCTTGTGTGGTAGCTGGCTAGGCGAACATAACCATATCAGCACTTAGGTATTGCAAAACTTTCATCAGTTGTTGATGATAGAGATGTAATAGAGAAGCAAATAGAGATTTGACTTTGAAGAAATACTCCGCAACGCTTCCTACGAAGCCAAGCGCGGAGGGTGTGAGTGCGCAAGTAGTTTCTTCTAGATGCGGCGGGTTGTGATGTTTGATATAATTGTTGTCCTCTTTACCTGATATAAAAAGTTTTCCAGAAATGATCGATTTAGTTTCTTGACATGCCATGGCCTGAAGGAGTGATCAAAAATTGACCTTGATTTAGATAGTAGGGATTTTATAAGCTATTTAATCAGTGCCTTCTCTAGAATAGTCAGGCAACTCTCATCCAGCAGTCTATTATCTCTGCTACAGATCCTACACCAAAATAATTACCACTCTCCAATGTTGACATCGGCAATTAGATAGCTGCTGCAGAGACTAATTATCAGGGCCGATGGATTTTCGTGATCATTTTCTGATCATATTGTACACAGTAAACGTGGACAAATTGCTTATAAATATGTTTTAAGGTTATTTAGTTAGAGAAAAACGAAATCAGCTTTGACAGGAAGTGATTCTACATCTAGCGTTGATATTTAGGAGCATTGCAATGGAGCATATCAAGACCCCGAAGGTTAGAAATAAGATTTAAATTAAGCTTTTAATAATTATTGCATGTCAGACAGAGTGATGTACATGTACATGTCATGATGAAATGGTCAACTCAATAATGGATGTAAAAATTAATTTGTTTATAAATGTACGTATTGTATTTTGTATGGTGATGATGCATTGCAAATTAAATTTAAGTCCAGCCGTGGTCGTACCGTTGTGGACTTTAAAAATATCCAGGCCCCATTTACATTCGACAATGTTGTGTTTGCTGCCCCTTTTTAAAATTGTAATATTATTATTAATTAGGCCCTATTATCCCTATAATAATAATAAATATTGTTTAACGAAATAAATGAAACACATACATTTTACACACAGGCCGCCGATTCAGACAGCAGGGGTGGGTTTTTTGTCCTAAAAAAACCATTTGTGGGATGGGGTGGGGGGGGTCAGTAAACAAAATTGAGAGGGGGTGGTAATATAAGTGGCGTTCTCAAAATTTGGCAAGCAAAAAACCCCAAAAAGTTTATCGTTTTTATCCCCCTGGTTCGTAAAACCAGAAGGGGATTTTGTCATCATGTAATGTGTGTCTGTGCGTAGGGGGGGGGGGGGGGGGGGGGGGGGTGTGCGTTGACAAATACCTGCGAACGAGGACGCACACCCGTCTTTTACATTCCAACTGAGGACACACCTGCAAACGTGGACGTCCGCGGTTCCCTGATACGTGCAAAATATTGCAAACAACGTTAAAACGCTATTTAAACGAGGTCCTCGTATCACCTCTACCCCCCTTAGGCCTCAGTGAGATAGTACACAGTCTAATTGGCGGTTTGACACCCGTGCAAGCCGCCATTTTGGTCCTCGGTGTGTCGGTGTGTGTCCAGGTTGGTGGGTCCTCGTTTGGATAACTAGTACCAAAACTGGGTCCTCGTTTGCAGGTCATTACAATGTGTATGTAGGTGTGGGGGGGGGGGGGGTGCCTTTTGGTTAGCCTTTTTTCTGAATGCTGTATCAGGGAGTTTATATAATGGGAGAGGACATTCGAATCGCAAAATTGAAGCCTCCCCATATATGGGTATGTGGGCGTGAGTACGCGCGATGTACCTCTTGGGATGAAGCGTTCTCTTGACAACGCTATGATTGACAGCACGAAAGTCCTTATAAGGGACATTGAGACGCGCGATGTACCTCTTGCATAATGAGGGCGCGCAATGTACCTCTTAGAAAGGCTTCAATCTCGGCAATGGGAGTTCGTGTACAGTGGACTTCAAACCTTCAGCGATAGGTAGGCCATGGTCAAAAGATGTGGCTGCTTGTTTTGGGGTCTAATTTGCATAGGTCATCTGAGGTCAAAGGTCATCTAGAGGTCAAATCGTAAAAGTTGCCCGATTGACGTCAAACTTAGAGAAAAGAAACATGAACGCCGGGTGATTATTTTTTTGGGTCTAATTTGCATAGGTCATCTGAGGTCAAAGGTCATCCAGGGGTCAAATCGTAAAAGTTGCACGATTGACTTCAAACTTGGAGAAAAGAAACATGAACACCGGGTGAACATGTCTAAAATAAATTAGAGGTCATCCAAGGTCATCTGAGGTCAAAGGTCATCCAGAGGTCAAATCGTAAAAGTTGCCCGATTGACCTCAAACTTGGAGTGCCGGGCGGCCAGCCCAATTTCGGGCCCAGCGCCGGGCGGGCTAGCCCAGTGGCGAGGCCCGGCGTAGCTACAACCCTGGAGGTCATCTGAGGTCAAGGGTCATCCAGAGGTCAAATCGTTAAAGTTGCCCGATTGACCTCAAACTTGGAGAAAAGAAACATGAACACCGGGGGAACATGACCCATATATGACCTTTGACCTCATTTAGTTGGTCTCCCAGCCAGGGGGATTCGGAAGTCGTGACTTGCAGTATTTTAATTTGCTTATTTTTAACGCAATTTTAATATATTTCACACATTTTTAGGCCTACACACAATATATTTTTAAAAAAATGGGTGGATTTTTTTATTTTAAATTTTTCAAAAATTATTTGAAAAACTATCAGGGGGTGGAAATGGGCAAAATTTAGCAGGGAAAACCAGACTTGCCGGCAGGGTTTTAGCCAGAGTTCAGCAACTGCCCGTCCAATTTATCAGAATAGCCTGTTCAGAACTTGACCCTAAAATATAAATCAACCTGTTTGCCACCTCTATGGGGTCACAAGGTTCAAATGTGTGCTGCTTTAGCCTTGATTTGTCAGTCAGAACTAGTTTCAAGGACTTTCACTAAACTCTTACAACAACTATTTTTAGAAGATCACATCTGTTAAATTCCTTAAATCTGCCCGTCCTGGGAGTAATCGGCCGTCCAGGGTGGACGGGTCTCTGGCTAAGACCTTGCTTGCCAGTGACATGATTTAACCCCGGGTCGAACCCATTCTGTTAAAGCATACTTCAGATTTTGACAGACTTGTTTGTTGGGCTCAGTTGGTTAGGAAGTCTCTGATCCAGGATAGAAGCATACCACGAACTAGACCACGAACGCCAACATTACATGATGTAGTTTAAGGCGTTCATGAGGAACTTTGTCAAAAGCCCAAAAAATGTACATGTATGTCACTGTTGCCTGGGTTCACTTCATCATCATCATCTTCCTATACTGTGCAGAAACCTCTGTTGTGTTAATGAGTATACTCGCACAAGTGTTGAGGTGCATTCAGGTTGGAGTAGACAAAAACTCCATTGGCATAAAAAAATGTATAAATATACAATTAAGAATATTGGTGCGGAGCGATGACTAGGTGAACTGGACGTCGCGCAGACCCTGGTCTTGAGGACGTCTAGTGATGGAGAGTCCACGACTTGCTGGGAGGCCTGGAGCAGTAGATTCCACAGATGGATGGTGGCAGGAAAATATCAGCCTTTCATTAAGTTAGTGTGGGTGGTTGGAATGGTGAATTTCTTGCTGTTGCCTCTTGTCATTCTGTTGACTGGGGTGAGTTGATCATCAGGGATGTCTATGAGCTTGTTGGTAATACAGTACATCATGGTAACTTTGGCGACTGCTCTTCATTGTTGGAGAATGGAGAGAGGTCATTGAGCATGTTGGTGACGCTAGTCAGGGGTAGAATTTCGGCACGAATTCGCGTAAAATCACTACCGCGTGAATCCTGGTGGATTCGCGCCCAAAAAAAAATGATAATAAATACTTCTTTTTTTTAAACTTTTTTTTCTTCTTCTAAGTCATGACTGGTATTTGACCCTTAGTCAACAAACATGCCGAATTTGGAAGTTGTGCAAGCTTATAGCCTTATTCTTGATATTATTTTCATTAATTTCGCAATAATCCATGGATTCTCAAAATTGGCGAGGAAATTATTCCGCAAGAATCTAAATGGACTCGCACTGCAGCACGAATTTCTAGCCCTGCTAGTATTTTCACGTGAGTAGTTGTTCATGACGTACCGTGCTGCACTACGCTGGGTGGTTTCAACTGTAGCGATGCCTTTCTTGGTAGATGGGGACCATACACAACTGGCATACTCTGTGATTGGACGCACAAATGTGTTGTAACATCGGGTTTTGACTTCACGTGGGCAGGTGCCAAGGTTGCAACAGAGAAAGCAAATGGCTCTCATACCTTTAGGACCTAATTAAGAAATGTTTAAACATTTTAATTAGTGGGCCTAATTAATTATGCAATGGAAATTAGACAAAAGCTAACATACGTTTTTAGCTCTTCAAGTGTTCTACCCATGTACCAAGTCACAGCATCACAGCTCATCTCATTAGTCCACAAACTTTACTTTGCATATTTCATGCATACATAATTAGCCATAATTAGGACATTTCATGGCAACTGGAATTGGAAAAAATAAAGAAAATAAAAAGAAAGTTGTTGCCAAAGATGTTGGTATTATGCCTCTTTGACCTACCATATCTCGGCAACCGAATGTCCGATTGAAATAAAATTTTCAGTTCCAGAATTGATAAAACAAGGGCTAGAACATATCATATTTTAAAGGAAATCTAAAATTTTCATCAGCTAATAGAGCCACCTTAAGATGATTCATGGACATTGTCATACTTGGGTCAAGTCTAATAAGACTAACTCCACTTCGCCATACAATTACAAAATCATACATCCAAAAGCACCTGCCTTTAATCAGCTGCAGTAACAACCTGGCTAATATAGATATAGGGCTATAAATATAGGAACTAAACTGTAAGATTGGCCAGCTGAGCTATCTCTCGCAAGAACACTTGGGTTAGATCAAATTGTCAAATTTTGAAAAGAGTTGGAGTCAATGACAAATGGTTTCCCACTGGGTACCAGTCCAAATGTGGTTCAAATGGTACACAAGTACCTGTACACCAATATGCTATCCTCCGAGTTTTCTTCTCAGGTTTGTGATTATTAATTGAGCAGAAAGGAACCAAGGCTTTTTGGGTGGTGGCGCAGTCGTCACTCTATTAGCATGGGTTTGGGAAAAGTTACACATTTAGGTCTTTCTAGACATAAGGCCGCGATGTTTTTAGTATATTGTCCATAATTTAATATTATTATTTTTGTTGGGTAGTCATTATTTTAGTGCCAAAAATGGGAGAAATATGGTTATGTCACATCAGAAAACGGGTTGAACAAGGAAAAACGGTGCAGTATTTCGGAAGTTATGATAATTATGATAATTATGATGATTAAAATAAAACGACAATATTATACATTTGTACATCGACAAATTTGATATAGCCCATGTTAAGGTGTGCGATTATTATGGGATATTTACTAGTATATTGTCCATATTTAATCTTGTTTTCAGATATAAAAGAAATCTTGTTTCTCGGAATATATTTATTAATTTTTTCAAATCTTTTTTGGGCCATAATTTAAAAAAAATCTTGTTTCTCGGATAAAAATAATCTTGTTTCTCGGAAAATATTTGTTAATTTGTTTTCAAAATGTCGGGCCATAATAAAAAAAAATCTTGTTTCTCTGATTTGTTTTGTCACAATAAAAATGTGTTTCTCTTTTGTCTCTATTTTAGGGGGAGTATCGCGGAGCGAAAAAGGTTTCAAATTAAGGTCTTGACAAAATCTTACTTCTCAGATTGATTTTTTTGGTATTAAATTTGATTAATTCTTTTGGACCATAATAAAAAAATCTTGTTTCTCGGACATTATTTGTTCATTTTTAGGTCGTCCGTAGGAAGAGACCTTTTAGGTCGTCCATTGGAAGAGACCTTATGGCAGCATCCTTCGTGTGTGTTGTCTGTCGGGGTGGGGGTGTGTGTGTGTCAACAATTTGGTATACACTTTTTGTTTTGTTCATTTCTTCTCCATACAATAACCAATTGCAATCAAACTTCGGTCATAGATGCAACATGGAAACCTTCATATGTTAATGAGGTCATAGGTCACATACCAAGGTCAAAGGTCATCTGAGGTATGTAAAATTCAGTACACATTTTTTGTATTGTCCATTTCTTTTCCATACAATGACGAATTGCAACCTAACTTCGGTCATAGATGCAACATGGAAACCTTCATATGTTAATGAGGTCAAAGGTCACATACCAAGGTCAAAGGTCCATCTGATGTCAAGATGTAAAATTTAGTACACACTTTTTGTATTGTCCATTTCTTTTTCATACAATGACCAATTGCAACCAAACCTCTGGCATAGATGCAACATGGCAACCTTCATATGTAAATGAGTTCAAAGGTCACATACCAAGGTCAAAGGTCATGTGAGGTCAAAATGTAGTACACACTTTTTGTATTGTCCATTTCTTTTCTTTTCCATACAATGACCAATTGCAAAGGTCATCTGAGGTCAAAATGTAGTACACACTTTTTGTATTGTTCATTTCTTTTCTTTTCCATACAATGACCAATTGCAACCAAACCTCGGTCAAAGATGCAACATGGAAACCTTCATATGTAAATGAGGTCAAAGGTCACATACCAAGGTCAAAGGTCATCTGAGGTCAAGATGTAAAATTTAGTACACACTTTGTATTGTCCATTTCTTTTCCATACAATGACCAATTGCAACCAAACCTCTGGCATAGATTGCACATGGAAACCTTCATATGTAAATGAGGTCAAAGGTCACATACCAAGGTCAAAGGTCATCTGAGGTCAAAATTTAGTACACACTTTTTGTATTGTCCATTTCTTTTCCATACAATGACCAATTGCAACCAAACCTCGGTCATAG
This sequence comes from Ophiura sarsii, assembly GCA_035610835.1. Lineage (NCBI taxonomy): Eukaryota > Metazoa > Echinodermata > Ophiuroidea > Amphilepidida > Ophiuridae > Ophiura > Ophiura sarsii. The sequence continues at coordinate 36,397,445 of CM069450.1, read as the reverse complement.
ATGCAACATGGAAACCTTCATATGTTAATGAGGTCAAAGGTCACATACCAAGGTCAAAGGTCATCTGAGGTTAATGCTCGAATCATACAAGCCGGTCGCTGGTCGCAACAGGTCGCATAGTACTCGCTAGCTCAAAAGTATCTCGGTGCGACCTTTTGGTCGCACCGAGCTACTAAATCGCCGGTAGTCGCAGGTGTTTCCCGAACACGCAGACGACAACAAACCTGGTAATTGCTGCTGATTGGTTATGCTAATTTCGAAGCAAAATAACCTCCCCCCATTGGTTGAAAAAGTATGGTGTTCATTACGTCATAAGCGACTGATCTTTCGAGTTGAACTGAAGTCAACTGGTGGCGACTGGTCGTTTCCAGTCAAGCGATCTCTTGATCGATGTATCGGGGATTTTTATATGACATGACGTAAAACTCGCCATAGGAGCGATTTAATCGCAAAGCGACCTTAGTATGTTTTCAGCATCAGATGTAAAAATTGGCTGCATGTAAAATTGATTACATTTAAACAAATGAAGTACAATTGCAACCAAACTACCCATATAAACGGACGACCTATTTGGGACCGCTGTCCCTATTTTTCATTTTGTTTTCTTCTGTCACACATTTAATACTCAAATAACTACAAGCTGTATTTACAATTGCTGCTATTTTGGCTCTTTCTATTCGCCATTTCCTTTTGACCGCCACCTTTCCATTTTAATGGAATTTTTATTATGCATTTTTGCAACCTTCATACAAATGAAGTAATCAGTTTTAGTTTTCTTTTAATCAGTGAAGGATCCAGACTACACTTCCTCACGGGAGATGTGCATGGCATACAATACATAAGTAATCAGTGTTGCCAACGCTGCGGCTAAGCCTCGTAATTGGGCTACTTTTGACGCTTACACCATGGCCAAAAAGCGAGTGTCATAGCCTGTACAAATTTTTGTTATGGGCTGCAGCCTAGAAGGCACTTGCGCCACAGTTTGGGACACATTGCAGGTGGCAAGACTGATCCTACTTGTAGTGCTAGGACTAGAACTCTATAGAATGCTATCAATTTAAGCATGAAACCTAGCACTCATAGGTAAATTATTTGATTTAGTTTGCTTCTAATTATCAATGAAAGATAGATAACACCTCATGAGAGATGTGCATGGCATACATAATTATAAAACTAATAGCAACGCCAGGACTAGAACTCTATAATTTATCCACTGGAACAGCCGATTATCCAACCTGGGCATCGACCTGTGAATTTGCACTACCACTAACAGTAATCAATCATTTGCCTGTAACTGAGTGCGTGTGTAGAAAAGCAAAATGTGAAAATGGAAACCGTAAATCTTACTGGTACTTGATATCAAACTATTTTTCACATGCAATATCTCAGATTAAAAAGGAACAAATTCTCAATCCCATAATAATTTGATATTTTCAAGTGGAAGTTATATTTTTGAGTTATAAGCACATTTATTACCTGGTAAGTTTTTGTTGTTGATAACTTTATATCCCCATGACCTATATATCTGCTGCCCACTGGCTCTCTTACGCGCCCGAGGCAACATTTTGATTAATTCTTGATCCAGAGAAAGTCAAAATTATTAATTTAAGATAGTCGCGTTGAGTTATCAGAAATTTTACATGCCATACATGCAAAAGGTCAAACTAGACATGAGTGTGACAAAAAATAATTGCACAAAACCCCATGAAGAACAATTATTTCCAAAGATATGATCAAATGAAGGGTTTTCACAACAACAAAAAAACAATAGAAATTAGTTTCTTTGTCTGGTGATACCAAAATCAATAAGTGCGACTCCTGACTCCTTTAGTTTTATCACATCGCATTTAATTACAGTGCAAGGTGCAATAATTAATCATATTTTCTGAATGTTGTGTGGGTGGACATGAAACAACAAAGGAAGGGATAGGTGGGGACCAAAAATCACAGCCTGTAACACTCAGGGACTCGAACCCAGGTCCTGTGTGTGGAATATGACGCATAGAAATGTTTAGGTCGTCCGTAGGAGAGACCTTATGGCTGCATCCTCCGTAGAGACCTTATGGCTGCATCCTCCGTGTGTGTGTCCGACCGTTAGTCTGTGTCCATTTCTTCTCCATTTCTTTTTAGAGTCCAACAGTGACCTCACTTGGTACAAAGATGCAACATGGGAACCTTCATATGTTAATGAGGTCAAAGGTCACATATCAAGGTCAAAGGTCATCTGAGGCAAACTTGTAAAATATGCTGAAAATATAAAAAAATGACATAACCATTATTATGTTTTGAGGTGTCCAAGTGTGGTATAATATTGGATGACTGCGGCTCGTCTGAATTTTTTTCAAGGCGAAAAAATAGATGGTTATGCCACATTATAGCTACGTTCACACAGTGGTTATTCAAAAGCGTAACTTACGCTAAAAGCAATAAAAATGCCACAAATAGTTTTGTTACTCTGACCGCGTGTCCACACACGCTTTACTCATATCGCTACGCCGCGTAACTTACGCCGATTATCAGCTTTGCTGGTGTAAGTGTTGAAATAGGCAGCATTCATTGCTTTGACCTTTGTATTACAAATCGCATATCACTGAAAATGGGTTTGTGTTGATGCGTGTTGTTAGAAAAAAGGATATAGGTATTGTTCGCATTTATAGAAATAAAAATTGACTATGCACATCATCATGGTTTTTTTTAATTGTACATCAAAAAGCTTCTGCAAAGTCTACCCAAGCAACATCTTTAATTTTCTGAGTAAGCTCATTAGAATACCCTACCATTTTTATTCCTCACTGTGTAAGTGTATTGGTCGTTCTTTAAAAGTCCCCATTGAAGACATGCAGTGCTAGGTATACTAAAGGAACTCCAATTTTCTTTTGAACTTATAAGTTCGAAAGAAATTTCAGTTATTTATTTTGATATATTTTAAGATGTATCGAGTTTAAAACACATTTCGTTATACCGTTTAGGCACAACACACAGCAAGGTCGCGAGCTTGTAAAACGTAAATGGTATATATATAGCATCACCAAGGTCACCGTCCTGTAAAAGGTCACACTTACGCGCGATTAGCGTAAGTACCGTTCACACAGCCATTTACGCCAGGCGGGGCTACGCTGACCTCGCTTACTCCTCGCTACTCCTGCTAAAAAGCAGGAGTAAATCGACCGGATTAAGGCCGCGTAACTTACGCTAATCTACGCTAATCAGCGTTCACACAGTCACTACTCCATCAGTTACGCGATTGCTACGCCAAACCACCGCTACTCTTCCTTACACCGTCCTTACTCCGCCTAGTGTGAACGTGACTTATATTACCTTTCTCTGAAACCCCAAACCCCTACAACCACCTCCCCCCACACACACACCACCCAGGTTGATTTATAATCATAACCCTCCATTTACTGTGGTTACTTAGTAACCCCTACATCTCACACCGCATTACTTCAACCCTGGTTAACTCTGAAACCACATAAACCCTTACAACCCCTCTTAAAAGTCAACACTTCCTTGTTATTTATAGCATTTTGGACTATATTTAACAACAACTGCTGTTTTCCTGCATTTTATAGTTCTAATACTAGTAACGTACTGTAGGTCATACAAGATTGTATGCTACAAAAGACCGCTATTGCTTTCTTATGTAGAGTTTCTAGTACATTATTGTAGGTCACCCAAAAAACCCATTGCAAATGAAATCCACATGTAATACAAATATCATACATGAATGTTGCAACTTCTGTTACAGGTACTTCCAAAATGTGCAATAAGATGTACAATTGACCGAATAAAACACAGATAATATCCAATAAGCACATGTTCTAGTGTTCAGTACACATGATAGAATTAGAAGTGTAAGCGAACACTAAAGCATGATAAGGTTCTCCGAACAGGGTGTTTTCTTGAATTGAAACAACACACCGATGGCAATTATAGAGTGGTAGGCCTATTATGATTTGGTCTATCAACATGATCAATCCATTGATAAACAGTGATCTCTCTTGCGCATCGGTTAAGATTAGAATACCCACCTTAAAATTCCTCACTAACTAAATGTCCCTGTTGAAGACATGAAGCGGTAGGGTATACAAAGGTGGTTCCTACTTGTCAGTACATGGATGACTAGAGTAAAACATGCCTTATGTTTTACTATCAACACAGTGTGTTTATATTATTAGCTCTTCGACTATGATCTAAAGCGTACAAATAATATAGGATGACAATGGGTAAACAATTTTCAGACATACATGTATGATGCAGCACATCAAAATGTGGGACTTTGCAGGTGAATTCAATTTTAAGTTTATTATACATGTGTGCTCTCATATTTAAAATGGCACCAAATTGATCTAGGCATTCAGATTTGATGAGTAAAAATGACTCAGAAATTTGTATTATTTTCTTTATATTATTATGTCCATTTTCATCTATATATATCTTGAAAATCACACAACCGCAAAGTCCCCCTTTTGATGTGCTGCATCACCTGTTTATAAGGAGGCCAGGATGAGTTTCAATCCAACCAGCTTCACTTACCGTATTATCCCTATTAAGCGCCCATGCCCTTATAAGCGCCCACCCCTCTTTTTCTCAATGACTTCCAAAAAGTAACACCTAATAAGCGCCCATCTTTTTAGCCACTGCAGCTCAAAATAAAGCATGAAAGTAGCGTTCGAAAGTCCCGGCATCAACAACATGTTGGCGATCCATGTATCAGTAGGCTGTGCACATTTCCCATCAGAAATGTGCATCAAAATTCGGAAACAATTTGACAGTTTCCACGATAAACGCCTTAAAAAAAGTAACTTAATAAGCACCCATCCTAAATGACTTTGCTAAGAGCCCTGGGCGCTTAATAGGGATAATACGGTACATGTATAGGCTGTTCACTGTGTTCTCTTGGTCTGGGAAATCAAAGATATAAATTTGCAAACTGCCTACTGATCCCACAACGGCCCAGTCCAGTTCCAAATCATTTGCATAAAAGATAGGATCCTTGGTTTGTAAATGGTTGCGAGAATCCATTTAGATTTGTGCAGAGGATTTTTTTGCGAGAATCTGAGGATTCTCCATTCAAAAGTGTTCACAAAATAAAGATTATCTTTCTAGAATCTACTTTATAGATATTCAAACAACTATGCTGACGAGAATGGATTCTGAGATTCTCATCGAATTTCTGACCCTGCAAGAAATGACTTACATGTATAGATCATCACTACCCAGGAACATTTTGTTTTCTGTAAAATAAATGATACTACAATGTCATTGCTGGGTTATTTTCTTTATGTTATTTTTCAGTAAAAGAAAAGGGCTACTTTTTTTCCAGGTTGATGAGAAATTTATTTTTTCTTTCTTGATTTGTGTGTGTATTTCAGATTGAAAATGTGCGATTGCTTGATCGTTTCAATGCCCGCAAGCCAGCTGTTGGAACCCTGTACCTGACAGCTACTCATCTCATATTTGTGGACCCAGCTGGCAAAAAAGAGACATGGGTAGGTACAGAGACATAGGTACATGCATTCGTCTGTGTAGGGAAAGCAGAGGAGAAGGGTAACAAGTTGGAACATGGTGCTTGTTCTGTCCTTCGTAATCCGTAGATCCTAATTTCGCAGACGCACCACTGAATAGAGAAAATGCTGAGTGTGAAAGTTCAGGTAAATGTACATGAGTACAAGACACCTCAACACTTAAAGGGGCATTAAGAGATGTGGTGGAGGCAGCGCCCTCAATTACAAAAATATATGATAAAAACTGGGATTTGTATATTTTTACAATTGTATTACATGTATGAACTTACACCTATAAGGATTAAGAAAAATAAGCCCTCTTTGTACACCAAAACGTCATTTCAAAAATGCTGGTGGAGCCGCAACCAGCATTTTACATGGTTAAGGGTGGTATTCTAACATATTCAAAACATTGTTTTAATCAAGTTTTGCTGGTTTTTTTTAAAGTAGAAACAACAATAATGGCAATTTTTAATGTTCATCTTGAATTCTGAAGTAAATTAATTAAAATTAAAATTCAACATGACATTGTGTCCCTTTAAGCACTCATCATACGTAGAAACACACTAATTTGTCTGTATACTCAGTTTGTTGTAAATATATCCATCCACTTGATTAAACTAGAGCAGAGAAGCCTATTAAATTGCAAAATATATCCGTATGTAAGCTAATTTTACCGAAATTGATCAGATTAAAAAGGATGGCAAACATGCAACTTCATCTTCAGAATGGATCTGTTTACTCTAGACGTCCACTTTAGATCAACTTGCATAGACAGACGCTGCACACTTCCTAGAATGCCCTTGTAAAAAGTCATTGACATTAGATCAAAACAATTTAATGTTTTAATTGCACACACTTTGACTAAATAGTCCAAGCCTGCATCCATTAATGTTTCTTGTTAAGGCTATATTAGTAACATCTTTTGTCTCAAAGCTCTTCAGTTTTTCAAAATCTAATGCGGAATGCGATTTAAAAAAAAAAATTAAATTACATTTTTTATTTTATATAAAATATTGAAATCCTTGTAAAAGTGAACTTTTGTATTTAAAATGATGTGATCAATGAAAATCTGAAAAATCGGTGAAATTTTGGGATTTTTTTTTGTTGGAAAAAAAATAAATTAACATGCATCAATTAACTAACGCGCACGGGAGCTTTGAGACAAATTATTTTTTTAATATAGCCTAATAGAAACTTGATATTAGGGTAAATTTAGCGGTGCAAGAAAAATGGTATACTTTCTTAAATTGATGAGTGTTTTTTTGGATGGAGCTACTGGCAAGTTCAATCATGTTATGTTGTAAGATAGACCGACCACCTTGCCTGCCTACAGCGCTTTAGTCGATTGATTACTTTATATAAATACATACAGTCTGTAACGAAAGATCATTCCCCAACTTCCTCATGTCGTGTTCAGGAACGGTTAACTCTTTCAGTAAGAAGCGGGTACACATAGATGAAATAGAAAGATGTGTGCTGTTGTACCCAGGTGCAATCGAGAGCATTTTGTTTGTGATGGTCAACCTCAAATGACAGAATTATGAACCTTGAAGCAAAATGACATGTTTAGGGCCTTAATAAGTCAGGATACTTTACCATTTGAAATGTCATTCGATTACTTACTTAACCTTAGCTGAATTCATGCATAAAGAAGCCATCTATTCCACAAGGCAGTCACTTTACATACCTGATTATCTCATTCAATTTCATATAAAAAATGTGAAGGGATATGGAAAACATTTGTTCAAAGTTGTCAAAATTAATAAGAATAATATCCATTTACCAAAAATCAATCAAAAATAACACGGAAATATGGCAAGATTGAAGATTTCATGAAATCCCATCAAATTCCAGTAAATTTGCGATGCTATTTCAGGATTTATTTTTTTTAGGTGTGGAAGCACTGAGTCAGAATTTAGTTTTGAATGAAAAATGATGGTTTTGATAATTAAATAAGAAATATGGAAACATGGAAAAGTGCAACATAGCCAGCAATTTGGATTCATTTTTGTCCCATATTTTTAATAAAAAAGCATACTTTGCCTCGAAAAACACTTTTTCCAAAATCAGGCAGCACATTTAGTCAGTGTTAATTTTACTGACGGCGAACGGAATAAGTGTTGCAAACGAAGTGCAGTGGATCATGGCATGGGGTCTATAGGCCTTCTTAATGGTTTTTTAGGGGTTAATTAATGTACTTTGAGGGTTCTTGCCACATAATTTCTTGTTTTATGAGGCAGTTTAATGATTTTATCCACAAATTGTTATAAAAAAACCCCTGCCGACTGCCTTAGTGACAACCCTGCATTTAGTGCTTTCAAAAAGCGCAAATTCCCTAAAATGTGGTATAAAATCTTGTAATTGTAAACCAGGTGCACAAATACATATTCATCAGTTTCTTGGTGAAAGTCTTATGGAAAAAGGCAGAACATTTTTGAGCACCGTACACTTTGGATATGATTGGAGAGCCAGAAAATAAGATCTATCTACATTGGTAAAGTAGGGAGGTACTGTGCTCTGTGCTCAATGACCGTGACATTTAGGATATGAAAACAGAAAATCAAAATGTCAATCTTTGTACTTAAAGCTGCGTTAACTAATTTGGAAAAATAGATGTTTAATACTTGTTATTATTAAAATTAGGAATTTAATTTAATTTGATATTGTTTGTTGAAATATATTTTTCACATGGGCAATTTCTTGGAATACAATTTCCCTACTCTTTTAAATGATTAAATGCTACTCTATATTAAAAAATAGGTGCAACTGTTTTAATGCAGCATACAGTATGAACTACTCTATCCACCAATGTCAGAGTGTTCTAAGAAACCAAATGTATCATAGCACCACCCTACTTAAGGCTAAATTAAAAAAATAATTTGTCTCAAAGCTCCCGCGCTCATTAGTTTATTGATCTTAAAAAATCTTTAAAAATCTTTTTTTTAAATTTATTTATTTATTTTTTTCAATAAAAAAAAACAAAACCAAAATTTCTCAGATTTTTCAGATTTTTTTTTGATCACATCATTTTAAAGGTAGATGTTCCGATTGCTGGCCCGTTTTTCAACTTGATGTTTTCTATTTTACATGAAAGGTCACCCTTAAAATTGGTACATTCCAAAGTTTGAGTTGCATAACTCCAATGGTTCTATTTTTAGAAGCACAAGGTCACAAAACATTTGCCCATTGAGTCGTACACAAACTGGTTGGTGGTTAAACACCTTTAACAGTAATTCACCACATTTTCGCCTATAATATCTAAATGGAACATTTCTGGCCCCCAAGATTTGACAGACATAATGAGAAAAATATGGGGATTCTTCTGTCAATATCAAAATATCTTGATGTGAAAAAAAATCATAGCCCCAAAAAGTGATCCGAACATACACCATTAAATGTTACTCTATTATTCAAAAATAGGTGCAACTGTTTTAATGCAGCATATGAACTGCTCTTTCCATCAATGTCTGAGTGTTCAAAGAAACCAAATGTATCATAGCACAGCCCCACTAAATAAATTTGCAATTATAATAAAGTCTTCCCATCATAATAAGCCTTTTAAATATTTAGTATAATTTACAACTGCCAATTTAAGCTCATTATTAGGTTCTAATAATTTTGCTGCAGTAATTGCTTTAAACACTGTATTCATACTTCGTTTATGTTACCGTTTTTAAAAGGTTTTGTGACTCATATCAATTTTTAATTTTTTTTTATAGAAATTGCATCCATTTTGTTACCCTTGATTTGTCAGCTTACAAAATTTGAAATTTCGTTCTGTAAAAGATGCAGGTTGCACTATTAAAGTAATAGAGTAAAGTGACTTCCTAGTATTTACCATTTTTACACAATGTGTCTGTCGTACACATATAAAGAATAGAAGGAATCCATATAAAAATAAAGAGGATAGTAAACGAAACCGCTCTCCAAAGTGTCTCTCACTCGTATTATTTCACGTTTCCTTGGTTCCGATAAGGTTAATTTCCATTTTCATTCAGATAGCTTTCTTGGGCGTTAAAGGTAGGTGTTCCGATTTCTGGCCCAATTTTCAAATTGATGCTTTCTATTCTATATGAAGGGTCATCCTTAAGATAGTGATATTCCAAAGTTTGAGTTGCATAACTCCCACTGGTTCTTATTTTAGAAGCACATGGTGACTTTGAATTTGCCCATTGAGTACGCAAACTAGCCGGGTGGTTAACCACCTTTGGCAGTAATTCATTGCATCTAAAATGGAACATGCATGTATCTTGCTGCTAAGATATAACAGAAATAATGAGACAAATATGGGTTTTCTTTTGATATCAAAATAAGTTGATGTGAAAGGAAATTCTAAAGTGATCGGAACATACACCTTTAATATTTTATATTAACCTACCTTTCCTGCAGATGGTAACTGAAACCTGATACTTCTATAAATTGAATTATAATAATAAATTATAATTGTTTTATTGCATGTCAGGGAATGATAGAATTAAAAAAAAATATATATATAGAAATGATATAGCGGGTCACTGGCAAACTTGCGAGTAAAGAAACTGAACTCTGAAGTCATTTTAATTTAACAGCTCTTCAAACACAAAGATGTCATACGCCGATGAAAATCATCAATAATTAAAATGTGACATTTAGGTACAGTGCGGTGAACTAGACGTACAGAATAACAACGATGAAAAATAAATGAAATCAATTTAGGGGGATATGGATAGCACAGATCTGTAAATTGTAATATTATTTTTTTAAACTGAGAAGAAAAAGAAATTCTTCAATTTTTATTTTTTCAATTTTTACTATTATTTTTTTTTAGCTGAAAAATATATGGTTTATGTCAAGACAAAATTGGTATATGCCCATGTCAATTTAACTAATGTTTCTAGTGTGACAATAGTCTAAACAACATTTATTTAGGCTTATTTATTCATTTCCAGCAAGAAATAGTAACATTTAGACACTTTAAATCAAATTTAAATCTAAAAAAAAAAAATTTAAAAAAAAAATGCGACCCTAGTTTTTACGATTTTAGGGGCGGTCGCTGAGGGCAACACAACTCTTTTTTTTTGTTGGCCTAGCATGCAAACAAGCAAACAAACAAGTAATAGCACATAGTGGTTAAAATGACAAGTTAATGCCTTTATCGTCTTGAAAATGGTTACAATTTTGATTTTGATAATATTTTGTTGGTTCAACCAAAAATATACAGGGGATTTTGTAGCATGTCTAATGAATACGGTACATAATAATTTCAATATTTTCAGCTGCTTCCATAAGAAATAAATAAATATATCTACACTCATACCAAATCCAAATTCATAAATATTACTGTAGCGTGTAAATATATTCATAGAGCTTTGTTTTAAACTAGCTTTGACAGCCTTGGTTGGCTTATCAATAGGAAATTATTAATTATGATTTTATAGAAAAACTTGAGGTGACTAAACTCACTGTTGTATTTTGATGTGTATACATGTATTTGAGGTGTTATGGCCTGACTAAGGCCAAACAAAGAAGAAGGTCTGTCTAAGAAGCCCGCCCGCATTGATATGTGAAATGAGCTACGGCGCGTAGGTCTATGCGCTGGGGGCTAATTTTTTAAATTTTTAAATTTTTAAAAAAATTAAAAAAAATTAAAAAAATTCTCCGTAATCTTGGATAAGCAACAAAAAAACAAAAAAATAGCTAAAAAAAAAAATTGCATACCTCATAGCCTATTTTCTAATTTTTTTTAAAAAACAAAATCGCACAGCACTTAGCTTTTTGCCAAATGTTTCTGAGACAGACCTTCTTCTTTGTTTGGCCTAAGTAGTGTGTTTAGACAGTAGAATACAAAGTAGAGTTTTGAATTAATTACTGTAATAGTATATAAGCCTGAGTATAACCGAGGACTAATTGATTGGAAACCATATCATCAATATTATGATCAATATTTCTTCTTACGGGTCAATGGTGATATTTGTACCGGGCTCCAGTGACAATTTATAACATTAAAACATATTTAAGAAAACCAAAAACGTGTGGTAGAGAAAGATTGTTTTCAACCAAAAATTGTGTTGGTTATTTAGCTCAAATCATCCAAAGTTGATTTTACAGCTCCATGCGTGAGTGTGTGTAAGCCTCATATATTGTCTAAAAATAACTTGCTCTTTTATTGTAATTTCTGATGCGTTGCTAAATGTCAAGTGTTATTTAAATACATATTTAACAGGTTTTTTTACTTTCTCCATGGATGACAGGCTTGGTTAAATATCACTGCATTTCGTATTTCTAGTTGATCAAATATCGATGAATATTGACAAAGTATGAATTAACACTTTCCACGCAGCAGGCCTGTGCAGGCACAAACTAAAATTTCACGAAATGTTTCAAAAATGTCAAAATTGTTATTAAAATGTCATAACCATACATGTATTTGGAATCACCATGTTAAATGCATTGAAATAAGTACAAACATGTCAAATAATGTTTCAGTAATCCTTTGGATAGACTTTGAAAAATGGGAAAGGTTTCGGAAAAATCTGTTTTGTATATATGGTAACACCAATAACCAAACATCATGAACAGTTTAACGTGTACTGTGTCACCATGTTATTCACCTGCATTATATTTTGCCGGGCATGCTTGCACACTTTTGACATTTAGGACCAATAATATAACCAGGCCTATATTAAGTTGAAACAGGATTTGCAACAACAAATAAAAATAAATAAAATGATGCGTTTATGAAGCTTATATTAGGCCAAAATAATGTGTTTCACGTCCCCGTCTGCACCAATTTTTGACGCCGCTCCAATATTTTTGTTATTTGTTATTTTCAAAAATTCCTTCAAAATCCCCCCAAAAAAAGTTCGAAAAAAACTGCTCAAAAATCGTACCTGTCTCTGTTGTGTAATAACTTGTGTGTCCATCATTATTTACAACTATTTTTCAATGAAAAAGACATCATTTTTAAAGCGAATTCCTTCTTTGTTTACGTTGGCATAGATAGTGATACGAATATCGAAGCAATTCTTGCAAAAAGCTTGTATTTTGGCCTCTGAAAAATAACAAAAAATCCAAAAATAACAATTATTAAGGGCCGCCCTCACTGATTTTTAAAAAAGTCCGGATGATGGCCTTATAAGCCATATTGAAAATGCTATAGCATTTTCCTTCTTGTTTTGTAGAAACATCAGTGTTTTCCATTGGATTTCAATAAAAATGGTCTAAATATGTATTTGTCCAGGTTTTTGACCGCCAGTCCCATCAGTTCCAAAAATGGTGTGTTTTAATTAAGCTTGAATTGAACTTTGAGATAAAGTGTACATTTACTTAAGGCCTCTGGCAAGCATAAATTACACAATAGAATTAAGTACCTTGTTGTAATCATATGATGCACTTATGCCGTCAAATGCTTGATGCATGGCTGGGACCAAGAGTACCGTCATTGTTTGTACAGAAAATGTCCTGAATTTTCTGCAACACTTTTCACTTCATCCTTCCTGTAGGCGTACAGACTATAACCGTTTACTTCTCCCTTATCGTTTCAGATAATGCACATGCACATAGCCTCAGCAGAGAAGCTCTCATTGACAGCAGCAGGAGCACCCATACAGATCCGATGCAAGACATTCCAGATGGCAACCTTTGTCATTCCAAGAGAGAAAGACTGCCAAGAACTCTACAAATCCCTACAGAAACTTTCAAGTCCATGTAGGTATTTATGTAAAATTGAAGTATTAGAAGGAAATCTCTGAATTTATAACACAGAGAATCTTGTCGACTCCAGATTTCTAGGTTATTAGCATAAAATACGCCCCCCCCCCCATAAAATTGCATTTTCTCAATGATCGATTTGTTTGAAATTAAAAGTTGTGGGAATTTAAAAATGTTAACCCTGCGATTAGTACTTTAATGAGATTTTGTTGTATTGACAACATCTGGCATTGATGGTTTAAAATACACACACAAATTATATCTAGTATTAATTTCTATTCAGTCATAATTTAATGGACTTTGATACATTATATTTTACTGTCATATTTTCATCAGCAGTTTTAAGAATGTTAAAAATTGTATATTATCTTTTAAAATGAGTGCTCCAATTTGGTAGCAACCTTTTATTTCCAGAAATTTGCTGCAATTTAGATGGTCATTTTACTAAAGTATAGATAAAAGGAAACATTTGAACCATTAAGCCAAGTAAATAGCCAATTCTAGGAATTGTTTTATATTAAGTGGTCTGCTGTGACAAATTGTCTGATATTTCTATTTGACAGCGGAACTAGAGGCAGTGTATGCGTTCCACTACAAATCTTCTACATTCAATAACATCTATTCCGGTTGGAACCAGTTTGATCTCGAAGCGGAGTATGCGAGGATGGGGATACCAAATCCATACTGGGTACCGACTAATATCAACAAGAATTACGAGGTAATGTTCAAACTACTCATGGTTCCCTATAACATGTATACATATGTAGCCTTACTTACAGCTTTGAGTGGCATAGTGCCTATCAGGCAAGGATTGAGCAAGAGACTAGCTGATTCAAACTTTATGATAAACAATCTCTGTATCTGCCAAATAATAAGTTAGCTACATGCAGGTCTGGAAAAAATGTTGATTTCCCGGCAAGCTAACCCAAATTTCACTCCAAACTTGAAAGTTTCCCACTATTTCTTGTGTATTCCTTTATATGGAAGAGCAAAATTTCCCTCTAAATACCAACATTTCCCTTCAAAAGCCCAAATTTCACGGCAAGGAGCTTCCCAATTTGCCCATATTTACCAGGCCGGGCTACATGTATACAATCAATCATATGCATAGTAACACTGTAGATATGGATTTGAAGGGAATGGATTTAAAGTGAAATAAAGAGCACTTCACACAGTCTTTTGATAACAGGAACTGATAGAGGAGAATTAGTACTGTCAGTTGATAAGAACGCCCTCCCCCCAAAAAAAAACACCCCAAAAAGACTAAAGAGACAAATGTACAAATAATATAATATATGCAGTATCAAAATGAAAAATTAATTTGGGTAGGATTAACTTATAGAATTCATTTTATACCCAACTTTGTCTCCTTTTCTGAGGCCCCTTAATATATAATACATGCTGAAAGTTGGGTCACATAACTCACAATACCATAAACTTGAAGGACGTCAGGTGTGTTTAGCTATAATCACATGCTGCAGGCTCATCACATTCCATTGATGTGGCTTTTGCAAAAATAGCTTGCACTTCTCATACTTTTATGCATAACAATTATATTGTTCCGAATAAGAATTATTTCATTCTGAAATTTTAAAATGTCATGGAAAACCTTTTACTCCATTACCTCTCTTACTTTCTTGCTCCCTTCAATTAATTACATTAGCTTAGGTTAGGGATAGGAAATTTGCGCTTTTTAAAAGCACTAAATGCGCTGTGTGATTTTGGAAAAAGTGTTTTGTGGGGCCAAAGGTGCTTTTTGAAGGAAAAGGTGTTTTTTTGCACAAAAATATGCCCTATGCGGTAAATATAAACCAAAATGCAGGGCCATGTTGCGCTTTTCGATGGTTACACATTTCTTATTTAATTGTCAAGACATGGTCTAGAATAAACACTTACACAGTAAGGCGGCTATATTAAAAAAATCTTTTGTCTCAAAGCTCTTCAGTTTTTTAAAATCTAATGCGGAATGCGGTTTTTTCAAGTTTTTGTAAATTTATTTTTATAAATATAAAATATTGAAATCCTTGTAAAAGTGACCTTTTGTATTTAAAATGATGTGATCAATGAAAATCTGAAAAATCAGTGAAACTTTGGGATCTTTTAAGGCGCATCAATTAACTAACGCGCACAGGAGTTTTGAGACAAATTTCCCTATCCCTACATTAGCTCATTATATACTACACGTTTAAATGAAAGTAAAGTCTTACAGTTCATTAAACTTTCTTCTTCACTTTGGTAGATAACTGTTATTCGAAGTTTGGTATCGAAAATAATTCTACAAGTTTTCTCTAACCAAATATGTTTTCATTTCTATTCTTCGAATCATTTTACCAGAAATATAAAGCATTAAGAGGGTATCAACACTTTTGGGACACCCTGTACTTTTTAATCTTTCAAACTAGATACATGACTGAGACCTCATCAAGTACATTATTGCCAAAAATCTGTTTATTGCAAAATGGCTTGAAAAGACTTATCATGTAATTTTGAATCATTTTTTGTACTATGACTTTCTTGATACTAGATTTGTGATACATACCCGAAGCTTTTCCATGTACCTAAATCTGCCACGTCACCAATTCTGTTTGGCAGTGCACGCTTCAGGAGTAGGGGACGACTACCTGTGTTATCCTATCTGCATAGTAATAATGTAAGTAGTAAATTATATATATCAAAGGTTAGGAGCCAATTATAAAGGCCCCATCTATAATGGATGGCATGAGCAAGGTTGCATTGTCACAACAGGGTATTATATTGGCATTGCATCATATTATAAAATATGGCAGCTATCACAGATAGTGCCTTTTCACATCACTATGTATCTGGACAAAAATATCATATTTTCAATAGCTGCTCTGAGTTACATTTAGTACATATCAATTGCTCAGCCTGTAAACAATCCCATGTTTAACAATTGGCAGCTATTAGAGATACGGCCTTGTGGCAGTAAGCCTCGATATTTGCTTTTTGCAAATCAAAATATGTAAACATGTGTCAAAATTTGTATGTCAAAATAGCGTGTGTATGCTTAGATTACTTTTGCGGGCGGAGAGATAAAAAACACAAATTTCTCACCAATTTGGAACTGATTAAACTATAACAATCTCCTTCTACCATGCCTACCCAGTCCTACTCCCTTTCATAAAAAAGCTGTCAGTCAAACCAAGTCTGCTGCGGAAACATTTAACACTAATTTGATTTTCAATATATGATTATTTCCATATTCAGGCTGCAATGTGTCGTTGTAGTCAACCATTGGCAGGATTCAGCGCTAGATGTATGGAAGACGAACAGATGTTACAAGCTGTTCTACGCTCAAATCCAAAGAGCAATTTTATGTATGTGGTGGACACCAGACCAAAGGTAAGGATAGGCTTGAAACCCAAAGAACTAATACATTTATGTACTAGATAAGCTGCTAACGTCTCTCTTATTTCAAATGTGTCTCTCTTTATTTTCCAATTTCTATGGGCCATAAACTATTGTTCTCCTATTGTCACCCAAGTAAAGGGGAGATGGTAACTTGAGACAGCTGCCTAAAAAAAAAAATCAATATTTGATTTGGCAGTCTTCAGATGAGAGACTGTAAAGAAAGACGCATTTAGCCCAATTAGGTGTGCATTTTCTGGATTTTTTTTTTTTAGGCAGCTGTCTCAAGTTACCATCTCCCCTTTACTTGGGTGACAATAGGAGAACAATAGTTTATGGCCCATAGAAATTGGAAAATAAAGAGAGACACATTTGAAATAAGAGAGACGTTAGCAGCTTCTGAGACCAATTGTAGGCCTCAAACTCAAAGAGCTTATATATGTATGGACACTTTATACAGGTTATAGCCTTTGTTTGGTTATAACTCAAAATCAATATTTGCGATTTCAGACTCTTTTTGCTTGATCTCATCTATATAGAACATTCATTATTAAATTCATCCCTACTCAACTCCTACATTTCAAAATTTTCGATGCTGATTCTGAAGCTCTCACATACATTAGATATCCTTGCCATCCTTAGGACTTCCATAAAATTCTTTAAACAACCATAATAAAAGCACGGATAAAGTAATTGGGACGATTTCAGGAAATCCCATCAAATTCCAGGAAATTTGAGATTCTATTTCAGAAAATGTTGTTTTGAGGTGTGGGGAAGCGCTGAGTTACAATCATTTTTTTGTGGTTATTTGCATATATAAAGACAATTTTATTTTTAGTACCAACATTATAAGTAAAGTAAATAACTGCCCATATATTATTATTATACCCATGTTATTCTTTTTTGTTTGCGTTTTCAGATCAACGCCATGGTCAACAAAGCATCCGGCAAAGGATATGAGAACACAGATTTCTATTCCAATATCAAATTCAAATTTTTAGGAATTGAAAATATTCATGTGATGAGGAGCAGTTTACAAAAGCTCACAGAAGGTAGGTGTTAAGGCGGATATCCTAAATATATTCCATGCTGGTTTTGCTATATGCTGGTTCCCTGCATCAATGGGCTCCACACAACTCATCCATAGATGCAGGAACGCATTAATCATGTCATCACATTGTTATATTGGCATAAGAGTCGCACTAAATAATCTGCAATAAGTTCGGTCCGTGCCAGTATCAAACTTAGAACATAACAAATTCGCTGATTGGAACCAAATATACTGTGTCTGCGCCCACGAGAGCGTCAGACTTCACATGCATGGCTTAGCATTATCTCCATTGAGCCGTATCAATGGTGCATCAAACCGCAGCATAGCACAAGTTGAATATCAAGGGCCTCATGTTTATGATGTTTGATTTAAGTGATTCTGAATCTGACCGTAGCAACTTTTTGTTACTGTAAGAAACGATGAGAACACAAGCATTATTCCAAAGATTTTAATGTCACACAGCAACATTGGAACACTACAACATTGGAACACTAACACATTGAAACACTACAACATTGGAACACCAGGCCTGGAAAAAATTGGCAAACTGGGCATTTGGAGGAAAATTTAGGCATTTGGAGGGAAATTTTGCTCTTCCATATTAAGAAATACATAAGAAATAGTGGGACATTTGGGTTAGCTTGCCAGGAAATTAACATTTTTCCAGGCCTGTTGGAACACTACAACATTGGAACACTACAACATTCAAATCTTTGTTTAGAATGGTATACATGTTCTGTTGAAAGTTATTTATAAACAATGTGATGTAAGAGAACCAATTTTTTTTTTAACCTGGTGATAAATAAACATGAGCTTCATTCATAACTAAAAGTTGTAAATCTGTTGTTACAAAAACCAACACAGTTTTTGCTTGAAAACATTCCAGAAAGATATTCTAAGTCTAATGTTATACAGCATGAATCTGTGGTATATTATTTCTAAAATTATTTTCTGATTGCTTAATTTCCAGTGTGCGAGTTAAAGAACCCTTCCATGGATTCATTCCTGAGTGGCCTGGGTGCCAGTGGGTGGCTCAAGCATATCAAAGCTGTTGTAGATACATCAAATTTTATTGCCAAGGTGAGTATTGATGGGACCTTAAAATGGATTTTTAAAGCCTTCCCATCTCTTGATATGTCCCCCTCCCTCCGCCTCATAACCCCCATAATAATATTATTGAATATAGTATCCTTGAAAATAAGTGATAAAATGTGTGCCAATAATGCTGAAGACTATCTTTGACAATTTGCCACTGCTTAAATTTTATAATAGCCAGAGATAGCAGCAAGTCATTTTTTGCAAGTCCAACCAAGTCAGGTTGCAAGTCATTTGGTCCAGTCATAAGTCAAGTCAATTCACAAGTCATTTTGTAGCAAGTCAAGGCAAGTCACAAGTCATTTGAGCCAAGCACAAGTCAAGTCTCAAATCTCTTTGTCCACGTTCAAGTCATGTCCCACATTATGTTGTCCACTTGTAAGTATCCAGGTGAAATTGAGGGTGCTAATCGCTTTCTGTCAGGACAGACCAGACCCAAATGATGACAAACTTTAACTTCACTCGTGATTTATTTTGGCTTACGCAATGCATCAATGAAATTTTTGAAAACTTATGGGGTCGCTCGACTATAGTTCAATTAGTTCCAAATTGGCGAGAAATATTCGTTTTTTATCTCTCCGCGCGCAAAAAGCGATTATGGCCACACACACGCGGTATTGGTACGCGTCACGCATATGATGGACAGTGCGCTTGTTTCCTTTATCGCGCCCATGTCCTTCTGTATTAATTCGCTGCAGTAAGGCGGCTTCGTCAATGTGGAACTGATCAAACTATAGCTCTGTGACTTGCATTGGCAACAAGTCATTTTTTGAAAGTCCAAGTCAAGTTGCAAGTCTACAACTCAATAGCCCGAAATATGTATAAATTCATGAATCAAATGACAGGTATTATGAAAAGTGTATCGTGTGAATAATCTGTTTTTGTATTGCCTTCAATTTTCTAACACATCTTGTACTATTGCTTTTGACAGGCTGTCGCAGATGAGGGTGTAAGTGTATTAGTACATTGTTCAGATGGCTGGGATCGTACAGCTCAAACGTGTTCCCTCTCCAGTATCATATTAGATCCATATTATAGGACAATTCAGGGATTTCAGGTAAGAGCTTTAATAGATGGCATATTTAGCAATTCTCACAGAACCTTACAAATCAACTTATATAAGGATCATTAATGTTATGGATAAATATGAATTTGTAAAGAAAAGGGAAAAAAGGGAAAAGGGAAAAAACAGAAAACCAGTTTCTGCTCGAAAACATTCCAGAAAGATAAAGTGATAGCATGGTTGTTCCAGTAAGGCATGTGCTACACACAAGTCCATTTATGTGCATAATTCTGACCAAGTGGGTGTATAGGTACTTATCAAGATTGCATGGTGTGCCAATGATGGCCTCTATTGACTTACACTCGTGTAACTGTGTTAACCAAATTGAGAATATGATTTTTTTTAAAGTTATTAACCCTATAACCATCCTACACACTGCAAATCCCTAAGGTACTAACTGCTGGTAGCCCGGTCTATCTTGTGCCACTATCCGGCGGGCTATCAAACTTGTTTGAAGCTGACCAGCTAGCGAAGTCAGTAAGGTGTCCGACTTGCATGCACACGGTGTGGGTTCAATCACCGACGCATGCTGAGACTGACTTTCCCCTCCAAATTGTTTTCAACCCCGATAGTTTCATTCCCCCCAAAACACGCCTAGGGAGTTAGGGTTAAAGAGTATTTAACATTTTTAATGATTACTGTAAAAGCTGAAATATTCGCGGTGGTTTTATTTTCGTGCTTTTCGCGCAAAATCTTTTTTCCGCGAAAATTATAACACGCGAAAATATTGCTTTACACATTCATGCAATGCTTTCAGACGGTCGGCCGCAAAAAAAAACAATTCGCGAAATGTCTTTGATATCAAAATCCGCGAAAATATCTGTACGCGAAAATATTGGCTTTTACAGTAATCTATTGCTTGTTAGTAAAAGTTATATTCATTTTTTTTGCAGGTATTGATTGAAAAAGAATGGCTGGCATTTGGGCACAAATTTCTTCATAGGTGAGTATTTTTTGTAAGGATAGGGGTCCAGTGTGCATGCAAGGATCCCGTTTCCTCTTTATTACTCTGACCCAAACCATTAGATACATAGGAAAAAGTAAAGTTCCAAGGCAATCCTACATGTAGGGTTGACTTTAAACGTTCCCTAAATCCAAAGTAAATTGACTACTTGTCTCTTGTCTCATATATTTAGTACTCGCATGTGTCATACCTTGAAGTAAATTTTGCGCTAACATCAAAGATACCGCTAACCCTGGATATCCCATTACTAGGTGTGCTAGTGTGTCATTATATGCGCTGCCTAATACGGTCTCATACTGGGTGGGTAAGGCGTTAGTATCTCTGTGCCAGTACACCATGCATACCAACAACGCCCGCTTTATCATGTGTAGACCTTATGTGCATCAGGCAAGCACACTATGAATACTACTTATCTTTGATAATTATGAATAACACATAAACTCGGACAAACTGGCATGAATTAAATTAACAAAGACATTAAAAATCTGCTGTCTCAAACACAGTTCCTCTTGCATTCACGGAGATCGGAATACCCACTAGACAGGGACTGTGTTTACATCGGCACCAGATCAACGAATGCTAATGTATACAGAGTCTTTATTAAAGCGATTGATTAAATAGAGGTTCAATGTTCATATTGACAGAGAATATGTGATGCAGCGCATCAAAAGGGGACTTTTCAGGTGAAGTCAATTTTGAGTTTATTATGTGTGCTCTCAGAGCATCTCCTAAGCTTTAAAATGACACCAAATTTATAAAAATTGATCAAGGCATTTTTAGATTTTACGAGTGACAATGACTCCTAAATTATTATTATTTTCTTTATTTTTTTCTGTCTGTTTTCAACTATATCTTGAAAAATACACAGTGAAGTGACCTTAGAGCAGAGAGTCCAACAAACACACATTATTATGGTGCACATGATCCTTATGTGCTGGCATATGTATCCAGGCAATCAAAGACAAATCATGGCACTCCACCCTTAACCCTCTGACTGAGCACTACCTATCTATTTAACAGTGTTTTTGATTGGGTAATTACAACATAAACTCATTTGAATAGCCAATTAAAATACAGTTTTTTAGAATGTTTCTCTTCAATCTTTATCAGGGATACAATTATTCTATCAATGTTTCTGATTGGTGCAACAGATGATGTATCCATCCTTTCAACCAATAGACTGGTAGTTCTCAGGTTGTTTAGTTTAAACAAATACTGTGTTGATTACTGGAATATGCCCTTGCACCACTGTACAGAGAAAAGGATTTTGAGTAGAAAGAGCTGTCAACAATGTTGCATGCAAAATCAAGAACTAACTCACTCGTATTTATATGTGTCTGATACTAGGTGTGGCTTGATAGCCTGTGATCCCCGAGAGATATCACCAATCTTCACACAGTTTATAGATTCTGTGTGGCAACTAACACAGCAATTTCCCTGTCAGTTTCAATTCAATGAACGCTTTCTGTTGGAGCTTCACGATCACGTCTTCTCGTGTCAGTTTGGCAACTTCTTGGGGAACTGTGAGAAAGCGAGAATGGACATGAGGTAGGTTCGGGTTAATGCGTTACTGGAAGGAAAGTTGGGTTAAAAGATTTTCAAAAATATTACCAAAATTGGTAAATTGGTCATCTCGTGTCAGTTTGGCAAGAATGGAAATGAGGTAGGTTCGGGTCAGTCAGTAATGCGTCAGTCGAAAGGCAGTTTAAAAGTTGTCATAATTGTTTCTTCATAATTCGACCACACATACACTTGCATCAGTTGCCTCAGTAAATATCAGTGGGCATGAACAAATATGAGATATAGAACCCGCTTGTTCATTTTTAGTCCATCATTGGCAAATAAGATTTCAAAAATGCCAAATGTTAGAGCCAGAGAGATGTTTCTTTTAGATGCTATAAGTGAAAAAGTAGTGAATTACCTTCAATAGTGGTTAACCAACCAAGAAGTGTGCACTGTTTAATGAACAAATTTGAAGAGAACGTTTACTTCTATAAAAAAAGTTTTTGAATACGACTGTATTTATATTACATCTTTATGTAGAATAGTAAACACCAAATGACAAGATATGACCAAAATCAGTCACTCGACCTTAACTGTGAATAATAAGTGCCTCTGTGTGGAAGTTGAACCACAGCGCGGGCATGTCCGAATGTATGAAAGTCGCACCCCTTCATTCATTTGGGACAGAATCTGTTGCTAGTGGATTATCTTTGGGATAGTTGGTAGTCTCATCTTTAAAAAGATTTTAAGTATAAGAACAAGAAGAGGTAAGAGAAAGATGCTATAGTTCAATCAGTTCCAAACTATATGCATAAATTGGATTTTCCCAATAGTCATCTACTCACAGAACTACACTGAGAGTGCTCATCTGAATAGGATGGATTAAAGTCTCTGACTGATTGATGATCTACTAGACTCGATTCTAATGTCTTCCATATTTTACACGCAGCCCCTGCGAGGGTGCTCAAATGCGAAAACTGGAAAAATACAGTTTCAAAAGTGTGCGCTGATAAACTGCTGAATATACATATACACTGAGCCAAAAAAAAAACTTATACAATTTTAACAGATCACCAAATAAAATTCTGTGCATGAAAATGTACCAAATTTGGATACACCTATATCTTCTGCACATTTCTCGTGTGTCATTGAAGCAAACAATTGGTTATTGACTGCCATTTGAAGCAATACATTGCAGTAATATTGTATCCAAATTTGGTACATTTTCATGCACAGAATTTTATTTGGTGATCTGTTAAAATTGTGTAAGTTTCTTTTTTGGCTCAGTGTATATTACGCACCACCACACCACAGTGCGCCGGAAGCGTCACATGGCGTTGTACACAGTGTGATGAGTTGGGGTGCACGTTTTGCCTCCCGTGGCGCGGCTTGACAATCGTTCGACGCACTGCCTTTGAATTGGACCATTCGGGTGGTATTTCTATTAATGCTTTTTACAAATGCGCATGCTCTGTATTGGTTTGCATATTCATATATTCTAAATACACATGGAATTCCATGAGAAAACCGCACAATTTCCGCCGTGTTCTTTTCCAAGTTCCTTTTTTGTCCGCAATTTTTAAAGATGGCGGCCATATAGAGGGACGCGGTAACCCTTGTCTTATTATCTACCAATGAATTATGTCTTCTTTATTTGAGTGCAACATTGTCAATTAGTAAATGCCAATATATTGCAAGTTATAAGTTGTCATCATAATCTTATAATATTTGTCTTCTCTCCTTCAATTCGGCAGGGTATCAGAGAGAACGTATTCTCTATGGGCATACATGCAAACTCGTATAGCGGACTATATTAATCCTCTATACAAACCACAACTAGCCAACAAGCATCCAGTCCTCAAACCAAACACAAGTCCGCAGTCATTCAGGTAAGGAATTCCCTACAAATATCTTTTGTTTATGTTTTCTTGAGTCTTAATTCTTGACTGTTCATTTAAACAATCTCATTAGACAATTCTAGCCACTACAGGGTGTCCCAGAAAGATTTATACCGTGTTTGAAAAAATAATAAAAATATGAAAACAACATTGCAGTCAAAGTCTAATGCCTACGATATAATGGAGGACATGTCTCCTACATACTCTGTTAATTTCATCAAAATATCTTTATCCGTTCCAATATGGCATGACATTATAGAAAATCGGTGAAAACCTGTTTTTTCATTTTAAGCGTATTATAAATTCCTATTATAAATTTAATACTGAAAAGTTATCCTCAAATAAAGAACTGCCTTTAAAAAGTGCTAATTAGAGAATATATTGTAATGTTGACTGGTTTTCGTCAATTTTAATAGTAGTGATGCTACACAGTATTAAAATATTTATATTAGACATATCAAGTTACCCCTCATTTTGAAGCTCATAATGTTGCGCATCTATTGAAGTGACTTTTTTTTAAATTGGTGCCGCGTATGCTAATTAACAGTAATTAAATATTCATATTATGCGGAAAATTCTGCGGAATATTGTTTTTAGGTAATTAAAGGTAAAATGTATTGATTTTTTTTCATTTTTGGCTCACTTGGCAGATGATATTATCAGAAAACCTAATCCTAGACATTAATGCCTAACTTAAACTTGTTAAAATGTTTAATTACCAAGTTATTGTAGTAATTATTGATGTTGCGCAATACAACATTCGTATGTCCATTTAAAAAATACATTATTGACCAACAAAAATAAAAAATTGACCCAATTTTAGAAAAAAATTAAGCTAAAAAGATAGCTAATAATTTAATTAATATAATAATAAGTCCCTTTAATAAATATAAATAAATTTGAATAACCCAACTTACAAATAAATAACATTAATCCAGTTCCCTAGAATTAAAATCAAATTTCCTTTAATGCCCATAGGAATCAATAGCATAATGACCAATTTGCCCCAAATGTGCCTGATTTTGTATGTCATGAGGTCTCAAACTTTTAGCGGGCGCTATTTCGCGCGTCTCATTTGCCTCATGTGTTTGGTATCACTAGAAAGTGCACATTCTAAACTGCCTAAAAATCGCAATCATGAACAATCATCAGAGGGGTAAGGCCAAGAAATCACCAATTTATTCCAAAAATAATTAAAAAAACATCAAAAATTCTGCAAAATCTTCCCCATTTCTTCATTATTAAAGCAATTTCAACCATTTTTTGAATGATTTGAGGGAAAAAATACTTTTGTACGTATTTCTAGACATTAATCACCCACCATGCAATGCGAGACACCAGAAATATCATCATTGACAAGATTTTCAAAATGGCGATTTTCGGTAGCGATGTCTGTTCGGAGCGCTTTTTTCACGATTTGTTAACGATATTTTCTGCAGATTTTTTTCAAATCTGAGGAAATATTATAGTAAAACATACTTTCATGCAATACTGTTTTTAATTTTGTTGCTGTATTTCGTATATTTCAAACACTATAGTCCATTTCCGAGAGCAATTTTTTGCGTGTTACAGAATAGCAGCACTGATTTCAATGCGCTGTGTAGCATCGCTATTAATAGCAAATGTGGAAAAGTAAACTTTAGGTCCCAGATCAGATACTGATATGCCAGTATCGTTCGATACTGGAACATAAAAGTTGCCAGTATCGCTCAATACTGGTACGATTTTACTGTTCCAGTATCGATCGATACTGGAACACCAAATTGTGTTCCAGTATACTGGTACACATGTTACAGTAGTAATTTGTCCCAGTATTGAACGATACTGTCACATAAATTTGTTCCAGTATCGCCGATACTGGTACATTTGATATGTCCCAGTATCGCCCGATACTAGTACAGTCCAGAATCTGGGACCTAAAGTATACTTTTCCCGAAAATGTTAACTTCTTCCTTGACTAAGAATAACATACCCTGATACTTTAAGATTAAACTATACAGCCTATGTTTCTTCGCAGTCCCTTTTTAAACAGTGTGTCTTTTATTCCAATACAAGGTTTTGGCGGGGTATGTACAATCGCTATGAGAATGGAGTACATCCAAGAGAACCTGTTATGGATCTACTGAGTGCAACAAAGGACCACAGCTCATCATTAGATGATCATGTACAGTATCTTGCCTTCACAGTCCCTTTATAAACAGTGTGTCTTTTATTCCAATACAAGGTTTTGGCGGGGTATGTACAATCGCTATGAGAATGGAGTACATCCAAGAGAACCTGTTATGGATCTACTGAGTGCTACAAAGGACCACAGCTCATCATTAGATGATCATGTACAGTATCTTTATAAACACTGTGTCTTTTATTCCCATACAAGGTTTTGGCGGGGTATGTACAATCGCTATGAGAATGGAGTACATCCAAGAGAACCTGTTATGGATCTACTGAGTGCTACAAAGGACCACAGCTCATCATTAGATGATCATGTACAGTATCTTTATAAACACTGTGTCTTTTATTCCCATACAAGGTTTTGGCGGGGTATGTACAATCGCTATGAGAATGGAGTACATCCAAGAGAACCTGTTATGGATCTACTGAGTGCAACAAAGGACCACAGCTCATCATTAGATGATCATGTACAGTATCTTATCACAGTCCCTTTATAAACACTGTGTCTTTTATTCCAATACAAGGTTTTGGCGGGGTATGTACAATCGCTATGAGAATGGAGTACATCCAAGAGAACCTGTTATGGACCTACTGAGTGCTACAAAGGACCACAGTTCATCATTAGATGATCATGTACAGTATCTTGCCTTATCACAGTCCCTTTATAAACAGTGTGTCTTTTATTCCCATACAAGGTTTTGGCGGGGTATGTACAATCGCTATGAGAATGGAGTACATCCAAGAGAACCTGTTATGGATCTACTGAGTGCTACAAAGGACCACAGCTCATCATTAGATGATCATGTACAGTATCTTGAAACGGTAAGTAATGCTAAGCAACAGAGCGCACCATGCCATATGCATGGCGTGTATGAGCAAAAACAGTAAGTAATGCTACGCAACAGGGCGCACCGTGCTCCATATGCATGACGTGTGCGTATGCAAAAACAGTAAGTAATGCTACGCAACAGGGCGCACCGTGCTCCATATGCATGACGTGTGCGTATGCAAAAACAGTAAGTAATGCTACGCAACAGGGCGCACCGTGCTCCATATGCATGACGTGTGCATATGCAAAAACAGTAAGTTATGCTACGCAACAGGGCACACATGCTTCATATGCATGACGCGTATGTACATAAAAACAGCAAGTAATGCTATGCAACAAGGCGCACAGTGCTCCATATGCATGACGCGTGCATATGCAAAAATAGTGGGCATACTCTTGGAATACTTTTGGAACTGAATAAACTATAGTGGTCAAGTCAGAATCCCTCCACCCTCGGTTCCAGTTGCTCCATCTGTTTCATGCGTTATGATTTAATGGCATGCCTTTAACACTTTCCGCACAGCAATTAGTTTTACCATATACCAAACAGCTTTCAATGTCTATCTCAAGGATTACTGAACCAATACTAGGCATGTGTATAAGTTTCCATTATTATTAATATGTTTGTACTCATTTTAAGGTAGTTTTCAAGATGATTCAAGATATAGTGATGTAATTCAATAATTTTGACATTTTTGAAACATTTTGTGAAATTTTGGAATGTCGTCTGCAGACGCCTGCCGCGTGGAAAGTGTTAAGATTTTCAAGGAAGTATAAATAAAATTTAAATGAGTTTACAACTGTCAGATTTCTTTTTTGAAGAAACTTGTGTTGAACAGTGTGCATTGTAACAATTGATGTTGCATGAAGTGCTTGCCCTGTGGAAATATTGACCTTTCCATAATCTAATGCTTTTCTTTTTTGATGACAGGGTTGTTGTAAATAAACTGTGTTGTAGTTGTGTGTGTATGCTGGTGTATGCATATTTCGTCAATAGTGAATTTACTTTAAATAATCGGTCTCTGTTTTTATTAATATCGGCACCTAAAAATAAATAAACACAAACAGCTACATCGTATTTAGCAGATTTGATTAAAAAACACCCAAACTGCTTGCATCTTGAAAACTAACTATTTTTTTAAAAATTCTGTGCACAGAAAATAGCCAGTTTACGGCGGATGCTAGGGTACGAAGATAAGAACAACAAGAACTACGAAGACGAGAAGGAGAAGGACGAGACAGAGGTTGAGGGTGATGGCACGAGTAATCACTCTGTCGATTCCCTGGAAAATCTGCCTAATAGTAAGAAACACAACTCACAGGGCAACATATCGAATTCTGTAGACAACAAAACTGTAGAGGAAATGGTCAATCATACCAGTAACACAGACTCTAATCCGCCTCCGATCAAGATTCCCGGAATAAAGCGGGAAGACAGCGGAGAAATCATGTCTGCGTCGCTGACGGAGGATGCCGTGGAGTCGGTGGCGTCCGATTGGATGAGTTTCCGCAACATCAGACAGTGTGTGTGTTCAACTCCATTTGATCATTTTAGTAGAAAGGTAAGGATCCTACTGTTTATGGAGGTGATTCCATAGGTATAATTTCTCTAAAAATGTCTGGAATTTCTAATGAAAAGTTTTCAGAAATTGTTTCAGAAATATCAACATTTTAAATATCTACTGATATTTTTAGGATCAATAAATACAAACTACATACTATAATGTTACTCCCATAATAAAAAATGCATTCTATAACATGCACAAAAATGCTTGTATTTGTAATTGTGTTTTTATTCAAATATGATTTGATTATATATTATACTGTGTTTGTTTGTTTACACGGTCGGTCCGGACGGACACACGCTTGGGTCCTGAAAGGACCAAGCTCAAGCAAAATGCTCGGGCCAGGCTTAAAAAGCCTATATAAGCATGCTGGCTGAATGAAATGAAAGTTAGAAAAGATGGAAGAAAAGAATAAAGTAGAAAGAGCCACTTCCAACAAATAAAGTTAACAATTTTGCTGTCAGCCTCGGACATGAGAAAAGAATAGTCTTGATCCAATCTTATTTGCTACACAGGATCAAGAAATAAAACTAAGTCAGAATTGTCCAAATGAGTGAACAATAAAGTTCCAAACTGACTTTTTTGGCAAAGTTTGGCCATCAAAAGGTTGTTTTTATAGAAAAGTTTGTAATTTCTCTATCTACCCCTGTTATTGGTGGTTGGCAGTTGAAATATGAACTTGCTAGATGAAATAACAAGAGTAACAGGGTTTCAAATTTCACCTGTTGATTCAAAAGCCAACAGAATTTACTGTAGAATTAAGGAGATATAGGATAAACCTATCAAAATTGTTGGAATTCTAAAAGGAAAATGCGATTTTAAGGGTGAAAGAGGATTTTTTTTATACACCTCATATGACATCATGTTAATTTAGTTTTTCAAATATTAAACTTTGTGTCATATTTAATAGAATGGGTAACAATATATCTGTGACCTGTCACATCAAAATGGACTTGTTGGAGGCCACAGTCAATTCCGAGTTATTAGTATGACTTAAAAGAGAACATTTTAAGCTTTGAAATTATACCATGTTGAAGGTAATATGTTTGCGTTTTTTTATGTTCGCGGTAGCTGCTTGGAGCGCGAAAAGCATGAAAATTAATGTTGTGCGAAAATGACCACGTTTACAGTATTTGACACCGATTGTTGCTTGTTTGTTTCATTTACAGTACCACTGCTGGAAGTGTGGTCATGTATTCTGCATGCGCTGCATAGACAAGCAGACCCCGCTACCGGGCCACTTCTCACAGCGTCCAGTACCAGTGTGTAGACCGTGCTATAAGGATCTCAAGTTAGGGTCGTCGGCACCGAATTCACCGACCGTATCACCAGCTCACATTGCCAACATGATGCTTCCTCCAAGACTGGACAATCTCAATCTTGTCGCTGAAGTACGGGACTGAGGCAGGCAGGCAGGGGGTTATTAATGGGTGTAGAACCTGTTCAGTATGATGTAGAAGGTGGCCCTTGGAATGGACGCACGTCACATAAGGGTTGACCTCGCGTAAAGTATGCGAGGTCATCCTCACTCCCAAAAAACGATGTATAGGACATACGTGGTGCGCAATATGTAAACTCGACCTCCCGGCTCTGATTGGTTAGCGACATTTTTGTGAGTTTTCAAGCATGCAAAGTAAGCTAAGCGAAGTGCGTCCATGTTTGTCGGACTGCGGCCAGGAGAATATGTGCCGTAGGTCCACTGTGATCATTTTTCAAGTGCATAACTTTTTGTTTTCTTACAAAGTATCACTTGTTGGTACATCCCTGATTTTGAATACCTTTTCATAGACCTGTGTATAATTGACCCAAAGACTCATTGACAGGTGGCATATACACACATGCATTTATGCAAAGTAAGTTGGCACTGGGCAGGGAGTAGAATTAGTAGCAATTGCATAGGGTCACAATCTAAATTATACTGAACAGGGTGTAGAATTATAAAGTATTATTATAGAACATATGTATACAAAATTATGTTATTTTCAATTACAGATGGAATAAATTGTGAATTGGCACAGATTTTTAAAATCTTATTTAAGAATAGTGGTGATGAAAATAATAAGAGCATATAAAGCCATGAAGCAGAACAATCACTTTGATGAATTTTGTTTCCATTGATTGGTGTATAGCAAAATGAAATATAGAACAGAAAAGTCTTAATACAAGCTTTATAGTTGAATCAGTTCCAAAATTGGCTAGAAATATTCGTTTTTTATATCTCTGCACCCAAAAGTAATCCAAGCGTTTGAGTTCAATTATGGCCACACGCACACGGTTTTGGCCGCACTTACGTGTCACGCATATACTTCACAGTGCGCTTGTTGCTATCAGTGTGCCCCGTCCGTCTGTATTCATTCGGTGCTGTAAGAAGGCTTCACCAATTTGGAACTGATCAAACTATAAAAGAATTAAGAAAGTTTACTTACCTTAATTTATTTGAAAGGACTGGGTTATACTTGAACAATTTATTCAATGAATGGTGACAGGACAAAGTTTCAAGTTGTTGAATTATAAAAATGTAAGAGAATGAATTTGTGTTATTTTTTTAACAATTTTGAATGTACTTAAATATCAATTGTAAAAAGCTAAGTACAACCGGGTGGCTACATACAAACATGGCCTGTGCGAGTAAATGCAATGACCAAAGTGGGTCTGATGTTTGATCCTAGCAGAATCCTTTATTGAAGTTTAGCCTCCAATAAAGATTGTATTAGTATCAAAATATCAGACCCTTTCTTAATAATTAAATTCTATAAATATTGTCCCATCCTTAAATCTAGTTAGTCAATCCTATATGGCACCTGATGTATAATATTAATCTACAGTCATCACAATAATTAACTGACCAGGTAATAAACATGCTGATAACTCTAAAAATATAACTCCTACATAAACATATGTAATTATAAAGTTGTTGAGATATTTCTCTTCTTGAGTTTGAGATATTACACGCTAAGAATGGTTGATTAATGAGGAAGTTACGATCCCAAACGTTAGGGCAAGTCTGATTATCATTTTAACATTTTCTTTTCAACACGGGGAGAGTATGACAGGTAAAGCGTGTGTGCCGTATTGATCAACCGTAACAATGCCACCGGCCGGCTATCCAACAACCAGGCCATCGACTGGTGAATTGGCACTATCACTACCAGTAATCAATAATTTGCCGGTCTGAGTCCCCGTGTTGAAAATGAAAATGAGAAAATGAAAATCAGACTTGACAGTACATTTAGGATTGTAACTTCCTTAATAATCAGCCATTCTTAGCGTGTAATATCTCAAATTCAAGAAGAGAAAATTCTCAACATGTTTATAATGTAATATGTTTATGTAGGAGTTATACTTTTAGAGTTATCAGCACATCTATTACCTGGTCAGTTACTTATTGTGATTACTGTATAACAACACCTGGCATGTGTGTATTGTATGCCATCTCATGCTAACCTATTAACCCTAACTCACTTGGCGTACGCCGGGAATTTAACCTGGTCCCCCACTGACCTAATTGTGACACGGAGTCGGCTTTGAAAAATCTCAAGATTTTCGTCCCCATATACAGACCAACTGATGGCATCCTGAGATTGAGGAAGCGTGTGCAAGTAGAGTATGATGTTGTGTGATTTTGTAATAATAATAATAATAATATCAGAGATTTATTGAGCGCCTTTCTAAAAGATCAAAGGACTCAAAAATACACAAAATACGCATACATTTATACATAAAACTGACAAAGTAAAAGATGGGAATATAAAATTATATTGTAGGACGTAGTGGAGTTAAGGTAATAGTACTCTCTGTCTCTCTCTCTCTCTCTCTCTCTTTGTCATGCAAATTAAGCAACTGGGTCATTCCGTGTCAAATCAACCAATGGTGGTACAGGTCACCTCTCAGATTTGGCTGAAAAACGAAAAATGTGATTGACTTCAATTTTTCACATGAAATTATTAACAAATATGTTATTCTTATAACGTTTAAAAAATTTCAAACATCAACTTGGTTTTGAAAACAAGATGGCTTCTTTCCACTATTGCAGTTTTTTGACTCACCCTGTATATATATAGGCTAGGTTAATTACGTCATGGAAAACCATCCACGCATGTGCTGGGAGATTTTGGGTTATTTGGTCGTGTTAAGATTTAAAGGTATATTATGTGATCTTTTCCAGGGAAATAATAATAATAATTTTCACATCCAGAAAAGTCCAAAATGTTTGATCTATTATGAACTAAACTCTGATCACTAATCTTTATCATTGATTCAATTGTTTAGGTACAACCATGCTGTCCTTTTAGCAAAATTAAATGCATATTGTAACATCATCATCATCATCATCATGATCATCATCGGTCGTCCTTGGACAGAACAATGGAAGCAGCTTAGCTGCTTCCATCATTCTTTCTTGGCTATTTGTTTAATCTATTGGTGCGCCACGCCTAGTGGAGGTATGTAGGGGAGTACATATTATATGTGTGTATACAGACACAGACTGGGATGATCCCCTACTCTTTACAAAGGAGTCTGTGACCTTTTAACATGCTCGGGGATAGCTCTTCCGATACATGGGACCGACATTTCTGTGTGACTTCCCAACCACGGTGCGCCTATGTACATGCCTACTTCAGTCTGCATGGTCTGAAGGAGGCATGGGGATGAGGCTGTGTTGGTGTATCAAATTGAACTCGCGCTCCAACAATCCACCTAGATGAGGTTTCCAATAGAGAGCTACACATTTATATGGATGATTTTTATTATTACAAAAAATATGAAAGAAGGTATTATTTTTATATTAGTTACAATTTCTGTAGTATATAACATTAACAAATGAGAAATTATAGAACTCCCAAGTTTGTAATAATTTAAGGTTCATTTCTTGAATTTTGCACATATCTGCCTGTTCAGTCAGTGTTCAACATAATGCTTTCACAAATAGCTTACTGCGCATGCTTGAAAACTCACCAAGTCGAGTCTATGTAACGCACACCACAATTGTCCATTTGAATATTTTGAGAGGTCGGTTGACCTCGTATACTTGTACGCAAGGTCAACCAACTGTGACATGCACCCACTTGTTGATGAGTTAGTGATGTCAGCCCTTGCAAGCAACTTAAGTAAACAATATTTAACTGGTAAATTACCAGCTGTTTTAACAACTGAGCCATAACATTGAGGCATCTGCTTGAAATGAAACTGTCAAATGAAATTGTGTTGACGTAATTGACACAATATTTTGTTTATAAATGTAGCACCTGTCTGAGTGGTGACTTGGTGTCTTCAACCATACATATCTGACCCATGGACAAAATTGTGACAAGTTTGCAAGCTACTGAAAGAAAAAAGTTAGTAATTGTATTGGTTTGGATCGTGTGGATGGCATGAAATAGTTTATATCCTATAAAAGATCAGGCTTGTCTGTCTGTGTTGCAAGGAACAAAAATACAGTATTATGCAAATAAGAATATAAATTAATTACTCTGCACCAATGTATTTACTGCAACTGATATGTGTGTATACTTGTAACTAATCTACAGTCTATATAAAACTGCCAATATATGAGAAATGTTGACATGTATTCTATGGAAGTGTATTATTGTACTACCGTATGGGGTATAAAGATATTAATGGGAAGATGAATGATGCAAAAATAATTGTTGGCAACAGACCATAGTGTTGAATTAATCTGGACGCTTTCCCATAGTGTCTCTTGTAGTGTCTCTATTGCTCACATGAATTGCATGGTATAGAGGGGGGGGGGGGGGGGGGGGGGGGGGTTGTCTTTATTTCATATCTTGGTATTACCTGGGTAAGTAAAATGTGCTTTGTCCCCCTACTGTCCTAATATAGACATTCAACAATTTACTACCCTATATAAACTGTCATTTCAGTGAAACAAAATCATCTGGTAGAAGTGTTTTAAGAGTTGCCAGAGAAACAATAACTTGGTTAACCTTTGACAATGAACTGATCATCAGCTTCATTGACATTATACTGAAACTTGTGGACTGTTGATCACCCTGTCTAATAAACGTGTAAGTAACAAACATTATTTGTATCCCTTTTTCATAAACATAAACATAGGTCTATACCTTATTAAATGGCTGATGGTGATGTCTTAAACTACAACAAATATTTTGTCCAACACTTTTGTTCAACACTTTTCAGTTGTTGTTCATGTGTGATGGCTGTTTGTGCTAGCAGATCGTGTAATATAAGACATGCATATGCATACATCGGGTTCGTATACTGAAGGTATAACAGGGTCTCCATTATGAGCCAAATTGATGAAGAAACACTTTGATTTTGACTGAGTAGTGCAATTGATGTGTTATCTGCTCAGAAATTAAATGTGCTTCCATTGTAGGTGTATGTAATGTAGGGTAGAACAGTGGCACTAATGGCACAGATATGTGATGCAGCACATAAAAAGGGGGGGGGGGGGAGGTGGGTCTTTGCTGGTTAAGTCAATTTTGAGTTTATTATGTGTGCTCTCAGAGCATTTTCTAAGCTTAATATGACACCAAGTGTTATTAAAATTAATCAAGGCATTCATATTTAAAGAGTGGAAATGACTGTAAATTCTTATTGTCTTTATTTTTTCTGTCCTTTTTCAATTATATCTTGAAAAACACACAACCGCAAAGTCCCACCTTTTGATGTGCTGCATCACATATTATTTTGTTGATATGTAGGCCAAAGATAAATTGTTTTTATTGGCGCACTGTTGCCCATAAAAGGACTTTTCCACACAGAATGAGGCGTGTCAAACAGGTGTTAAAATAATTAGCAGAGGAAGGTCGTCTGACCTCAACATCTAATACCAAGCTAATACATGTATGGATAGGCATACCTTGGCCACACTAATATATACATGCTAATACATGGTACGGATTAGCACAATTTGGCCACATCTAATAAAAAAGTTGAATTCCACCTAAAACTGACATGTGTGTTAAGGGTCTTTTAGAAAAACAAGAGAGGACCGAATTGAAGTCACACCAATTGTACTGCAGCAGTATTTTCTTACAGACCCTGCAATGACAGTTGAATACTTCTGAATTCCATTGCGAAAACTCACTGCATATCATGGTAAACATTGTCCGATCTGAGCGTGATGTATAAAGTGACCAATTAATACTAAAGAAAAGTTTTTAAATTTAAAACTTAAAAGTAGTGTCTAAGGAATATTTGTTGGCTGGGAATTCTTTATGAATAACTGCTAACATCTTATATACGTCAGTTATTACTTTGTTAGTCCCCTATATGCCATCAAGTTCTGTCTTTTTGCAGTGAGCAGCTGTTCAGCGTGTTCATGCCAGAGCTAGCGCGGTTACTTCTCACTATACTGTTTCCAGGGGAGGGGAGTTACTCTTTTAATAGAAGGTTGTGGAGATTGTGCTGCCAAACAGGGTCCATTTTGTACAGTGATTATTTGGGATTTTTAGTGTACTTATAATATAGGAATGCATGGGGTCTACCCGCTAGTCATAAGGTCCGCTAGTCATAAGGACCGCTAGTCATAAGGACCGCTAGTCATAAGGTACGGTTAGGGTTAGGGGTTTTAGGGTTAGGGTTGGGTTTAGGGTTAGGGCAGATTATGAATAATGAGTCTTATGACTAGCGAGTTTGACCCGAATGCATTCCCAAATTTTCCTGAAATTTAGCTCAATTCTGTGACATTATGTAGACAAATCTTTTCTAAAGTGAAGACAAAAATTTCACTTAGGTCCAGGTTAGTCAATTGCCCCTTCCAATAAATGTTTAAAAATTAATAAAAAAAAGGGGGGGGGGGAAGTGTATCCATTTTCATTTTGCAAGTGGCATCCCAACCCAATCCTATTTGGGTCCCCCCTACTCCCCTGGATTCTGTGTGTACGCATGCAGTATTATTTCCTTTAATAAACAAGTGTGAAGTGGTCATGGATGAGTGGACAATCAATCCACACTGCAGTGCTGCATATTACGCTATAGTTTATTCACTACAATTTGAGTATTACTGATAATTTGTAGTAATTTTATTTGTACCAGTTTGCAACATGATTATAATTTATCTTAAGTTATATGCGGCCAGTCAACAGTTTGCATTTTAAGATATTGAGGTAGTAAGGTGTGAAAGAACAGAAGAAATAGTAAAGTATTTCACCCTAATATTTCACATAAAATCATAATGCATTGAACAAATGTTTCAAGCGAGATGTAATTTTAAAGCTTACAAAATACACTTTTTGCATGGAAATAAAATTACAATTTTTTATTTTGGACAGCAAAAGCCTTTTTGATATGACCAGACTGGTCTCATATGTCACTATTCGTGTGGAATTTTCATATGTATAAGAGACTGTCACTGTTTCTTGTAAAATATGATTGGTGATGGGTAGAATGATGGTGGTAAATTGTTTTAACATCTCTGAAAATATCCATAACCTACTGGTCACAATTAAACCGTTTGTTTTAATATTATTAATCATTTTGACATTCCTCTCTGTATACTGCGCTTTCATTCATTAGAAAACATGATTAGATCACAAATCAATACTGATTTTTGTTTTTCAATCAAAGATTTGGATAATTGCTCACAAACAATACATTTCTGTTTGCTTGTATGATATTGACTGGAGCGTTTTAGATAACCAAACCAAATATAATTTCAGATCTTCTTGTATAGCATATTTTGATGTAAGCCTGGTCAAGAAGAATATTTAAGAATTCTTCCTAAAGTTAAGCTTCATGTAGAAATTCCTAGTTCTAAAGTTTGACCTAGGGTCTATCTATATCATGAAGATCAACTATAATGGATTCTGAAACAATCTTCCTAAGAAGAGTTGAATCGTCAGTTTTATGTAGGAGGACCCGAATCTTTTTTATGAGACAGTCTATAGAAACAATAAGTTGTAAGGTCAAAGTTCATTCACTACTCATTACAGGTGCCAACAAAGCCACTGTTACAATGTTTGAGGTATGGCAACGAACTCCCCCCCCCCCACTGTTTTACGGGCTGACGGATCTGTAAAGTAGGGTTGGTCGGGCGATATTTTTTAAAAATTTGTTTATCTAAAATGTCACAAAAGTCGTGAATTTTTATAAACATTTTTGAAAATTTGTTTCTACATATTTTGGGCAAAAAACGGCTGTTTTTATACATGATTTGAGAAAAAGCATTTACAATTTTTTTTGGTTGTTTTTTGCCCGTAAAACAGGTTTTTTCCCCCTCGCCTTATTGATCAATTCTCTTTAAATGTGATGGCTGCCCTATGTTTCGTTTAATTTTTATACTAGGCTGTGCATTAATTTGTCAAGATATGAAACAGGGCAGCTATTACTTCCGTGACATTTTTGTGTATCTACCTCTCACAAATGTCAAGACAAAATAATTGTTGTATATTGTAAAAAAATGTATATCTTTATGTGTAAGCAAGATGCTACAGTGCAATCAAGTATTAATGTGTCATGATATGTGATGAATAGAGTTAAATGTGAAATATTAATTATGTGGCTGTCTATAAATAGCTCAAAGAATTATGAGAATTATTAATTAAATAAACATCATCAAAAGAGAGAATTGTAAATGTTTGTGTTTCGTTTCTTTGTGTGGCTATGTTTTCATCTCAGATGAATAAATAGCCTGTTCTATGCCAAAATGTATGGGCAGCCATTTAGGTCAAAAAGGTGTCAAATACAAATAAAGGTCTCAAACGTTCATAAAGGGGTGGTCAAACAGATAGAGGTGTCAAATGTTAATAAAGGTGTCAAATACAAATAAAGGTCTCAAATGATGATTAAGGGCTCAAATACACGTTAAGGTGTCAAATGTTGACAAAGAAGTCAACATCTGACATCTTAACGTGTATTTGACCCCTTTATCAACATTTGAGACCTTAATGTGTATTTGAGCCCTTAATTATCATTTGAGACCTTTATTTGTATTTGACACCTTTATTAACATTTGACACCTTTATCTGTTTGACCACCCCTTTATGAACGTTTGAGACCTTTATCTGTATTTGAACCCTGTATCAACATTTGACACCTTAACGTGTATTTGAGCCCTTTATCATCATTTGAGACCTTTATTTGAATAAAATTTTAAAAGACTGACAATATTTTCGAGAAACAAGATTTGTTTTAATTTACAGACATTTTTATTTTTTATTTTTTATTTACAAATATTTTGTTTAAAGATTCGTTTTATTATGGTATTATTTAGGTATATTTATTAACATTAACATTTATTAACCTTTATCTGTATTTGACCACCCCTTTATATGAACGTTTGAGACATTTTTGACCATTTCAGTGCTAAAGGCTTTAAAGGCTAAAAATATGTCTAAAGGTCCACAGAAGGATCAAACAGACCTCAATGGCTCGCCAAAATATTTTTAAAAAAATACACGAGAAACAAGAAAAATTATGTCAAAACAGATTTTACAAATATTTTACAAAAAAACCCCAAGAACACGGATTTGCCCTTTATGTTTTGTTTTGACATTTTGAGACCTTTTTGAACCTGTCCGCGCAGAAGCCTTAGGTCGGTCATAAAGGTATTATGGCCTGCCAAAAGGGTCAAAAAGGTCTCAATGGCATGTTTTGACACCTTATCGTGTTTGTAAGTTACATTTTAGTGCTTTTGGCGGGTTTTGACACCTTATTGTGTTTTTGAACTTTTTCGTGTTTTGACACCTTTCTCTGTATTTGAGATCTTAATGCGCTTTTTAGGTCTTTATCTGATTTTGAGACCTTTATCAATATTTGAGACCTTATACAGTAGTTGACATCTTTATCAACATTTGAGACCTTTATGTGTTAATATGACAGCCTTTTCAACATGTGAGACCTTAATTTGTAGTTGACCCCTTTATCAACATTTGACATCTTAACATGTATTTTAGCCCTTTTCATCATTTGAGACCTTTATCTGTCTTTGACTCCTTAATCAACATTTGAGACCATTATTTGTATTTGACACCTTTATCAACATTCGACACCTTTATCTGTTTGACCCCTTTATTCACATTTGACACCTTTATCTGTATTTAGCCCTTTTCATCATTTGAGACCTTTATCTGTCTTTGACTCCTTAATCAACATTTGAGACCATTATTTGTATTTGACACCTTTATCAACATTCGACACCTTTATCTGTTTGACCCCTTTATTAACATTTGACACCTTTATCTGTATTTGACCACCCCTTTATGAACGTTTGAGACCTTTATTTGTATTTCAGTTTTGACTCAAATGGGCGCTCATACAAATGGTATCTTGGTATCCAGATCTGCATTACTCGTCGTTGACCTCTTGATCCTGTCTGGACAAGAGAAAGATCTAACGTATGAGATTACTTTCTTGTGACAACAAAAAGTAAAGATACAAAGGCAATATAGAGCTCAGGAAGGACTGAACTGGTTCTTAAATATATATATTTTGTTTTTGGCACTTGCTCTTTTTATCATCTTCAACAATGTTTATTTTTAGCAGAAAAACTCTGAATTTTTAGCAGAAAAACTCTGAAGAGTTCAGTGGCGTACCATAGATTTGAACCGTACACTTAATATCAACTTAACAAATGTGCAAATAGCACACACTAAAAATGGGCTATTTACCCTTTTTTGCCTATATTAAATTGGGACACATTTTGGCTTTAAACAAGCGCGAAAATGTGTTATTTCTTGTTCTAACTAAAGTGACCGTCATAATTCTGTAAGTAGGGGGGGGGGAGGCAAATATCCAGTCTCGTTTATTTGCTGATGGTGCCGCTGCCGCGATTTTGCCGATAAAAGCCGGGGTCCCTACCGCCCTTGACATGCCTGAGTCGTCACTAGAAGAGAGACGTTATAAAGGAAGATAGCAAGAGAAAACAAATATAAAAGATAAATAAAATCTCTCAAAACAAAAACAAAACAAAAGAATTAACAAATGAAGACCTTTGTTGCAAAAGGGCCACCAGACCACTCCAACATGTTACTCATTTTGCATTATTGAATTTGCATTGAAATTAATTAATTTATGTATGGCTGTGTTTATTACTGTTTCTATCACTTGGATTAGTGCATCCATGCCCGCAAATTGATGTATTAACAAAACAAGCCACTTTCCACATAATGAATAGCCATCCATTCAATAATACAAGATGAGTAACAGGTAGAAGTGGATGTAGGCCCTTTTGCAACACATAGAAAGTAAGTACAGTTGTTGAAGTGGGCAAAATTAGTACATTTAGGTTGGTGATATTTTTTATTTCATTTTTATTGGGAGGGTAATTGTCATTTGACAAACGGCGTCGAGTTGGAACTTAAGTGTTTGTTTCTTCATCTATACTCAATCATGTTTCATCTTCATTCCTTCTTCAAGTTATAGTCAAATAGTTAAAAAAAATAACTATGACACATTTCTCGTTCTATAAATACAATATTCATGAGTGGTGAAAGTACTATGTATTTAGGCAGAAATTAAGTACACACATTGACAGTCCAAAAAATCAAGGAAATGAAGGGCAGAAGTCCTCATCATGTCTTGTGCAAACTTTCCAATGTTTGGGCAGAGGGAGAGCTATGTTTACACACCTCATGACGTGCCAAGCACAGTGACATTGTTTGTAAATCATTGGTTGGTACAGCTAGCTTAGCTCCATCTGATGACCTGAAAAACTTTCACTCAGAATCAGAAGGTTATAGCTTTAAGTTTTG
The DNA here is from genome assembly GCA_035610835.1 of Ophiura sarsii. Lineage (NCBI taxonomy): Eukaryota > Metazoa > Echinodermata > Ophiuroidea > Amphilepidida > Ophiuridae > Ophiura > Ophiura sarsii. The sequence goes on along the minus strand of CM069450.1, from coordinate 36,356,060 downwards.
AAGCTTAACGATTTAAGTTTGAAGAGCGGTTGAATATAGCAGGAAAATGGTATCCTCCGTTTATTATACAGTGATATTTGTGCTGTGTTTTGTAGGGAAAATTAAAGGTAGGTTCCTTTTCACTTCCTCTTATAATAGGCCTACAATTGTAATGAATGAAGGTTGATATGATCGTGTTTATTCGGGCCATAGCGATTTTCCATGTTTCTGCTTTCTGCATGGTGCAACTGCAGAATTAAGCTAGCCCCCAAATGTATCCCGGCGCAATTCCAATAGGTTTTGGAAGACTAAGAGTGACTCTAAAAACCTCGCCAAAAAACGATCGTCCCGCGTGTTCATCAGTCATCACTGTGATCATATATTGGATGTTTTCATCCATTTACCTATTCAAAATCCCATAATAATATCCTCAAAGCTAAATGCTAGCATTTTACCTACAGATATAAATGATTTTAGTACATTTGTGGGTAAAATTCGTTATTGTCTTTGTTAGTCGAAATACATGTTTAATGAGAATGTGTTCACAATACATAATGTAGGATAAAAGTGGCGTCGCGTTATTTAGCCGGGCGGGGATATTTCCCCCATGACCCTTGTCAAATGAACCGATAATACCTGTTGGATAACAACCTTTGGTGGGGAAGACGACGACTCCTATCCAAGGGGATTCAATGGAATTTCAATGTTTGACCTTTGTGACAAATTTGAAACCGTTACACCAAAAAGACGGTCGTCTTTTGTAACACGTTCTATGGGATAGATGGAAAACAACTTCTTCAAATCTAACCCGTCATATGGAGACCTGCGAGTATACAGCCTCTCTGAACCTTCATTAGACTCTGCTCACCTTAGTTTACTACCCAAGCCATAAAGAAATTCAATAATTACAACCATAAAGAAATTCAATAATTACAAACCTCTGATCATGCTACTTCAAACAATTTAAAGGTGTATATGTTCTTATCACCTTTGTTTTGGCTATGATTTTTTTTCACATCAAGACATTTGATATCAGAAGAATCCCCATACTTTTCGCATTATGTCTGTAAAATCTTAGGTGCCAGAAATGTTCCATTTAGAAATTATAGGTTAAAATGTGGTGAATTACTGCCAAAGGTGGTTAACCACCCGCCAGTTTGTGTACTACTCAATGGGTAATTTTTTGTGACCTTGTGCTTCTAAAAATAAGAACCATTGGAGTTATGCAACTCAAACTTTGGAATGTGACAATTCTAATGATGACCTTTCATGTAAAGAAAACATCAAGTTGAAAATCGGGTCATTCAAACATTTACCTTTAATTTATTGAAGTGGGTGAAAACGTATATATTTCACTCTTTTCGGAGTGTGATTTACATACATGATAGTTTCATTCTTTCCAGAGTGAGGCTATATTTAGAGAGACTTGAAGGGCACTGCGATTTACGAGGGGTAATCATTTTACCCATACATTTATAATTTAAATTAGAGTGAGAATATTAATCAAAAAAGCCTTTCTAAGTATAAGGAAGGTTATTACTTATATTCTTATACTTTATTTCAGCGAATTGTTCGGATCCCGGAGCACCAGACCATGGTGTTGCCGTAACTAGTTCCGACTCATTTGCAACGGGAAGTAAAGTTAGATTTAGCTGTGATGAGGACTATGAACTTGTAGGATCTCCAGTATCTGTTTGCAAGGATGGCGACACATGGTTATTACCCGTGCCGAAATGTATTCGTAAGTACAGACTTGGCAAACTAGTGACATTTTCACGATCTTTTTGATACCAGAAAAGGAGATCAGACACTGAGTTTTGTGTAGTCCAGTTATCAATGGTTATGGTATTTCATGAATTGTTGGAATTGTTCCATTCATCAAATGAACGTAACATTCTCTAAAGAAAGATCTACCGTTTCCTTGTAAAGGAACATTGATGAAACCAGAGATTATGAAAAGCAGGGATATACGTCTAATTGAAATGATTTAGATCTTGTACTATGTCCGTCTCGCTCGCACCTACATGGTTTGAATGTTTGAAAAGCCCGGTATTTAATACGGATACACTGTAGCAACAACGTCTCTCATGTAATGTTATGATATATTAAATTATCTTTAGAAAAACGCGTCGGTGGAAATTCATATCCTTCAAACATTTTAAACGACTAAAATTATTGCATGAATTCACCGACGTGACCCGAATTACGTATAACATAACAATCCAAAAGTATTATCATGATTATACAACTGCTTCACTCAGTGTTTTATTATACCTAAACTCGAACTTTAGCCGTCCCTGTAATCTAAAAGTCACTGGTAAAACAGACAAAAATTGATAGTTGGAATTCGATCCACTTTTCATACAGGTAACTGTCCAGTATTGTCAGCACCTGCTAACGGCGAAATTCTTGGCAAATCTTTAAAGTTTGGAATGGTTGCGAAATTCTTCTGTGACGAGGGCTTCAGCATTGAGGGCGCTTCTATGGTGACGTGTAAAGGTGGCGAATGGAGTCATCCAATGCCGACATGCATGGGTAAATGTTTATAGTAGATTTAAAACGATGTTGGGATGTTTTGTAGAAATATGAACACAAGTCACAGAAAGGTGGTATTAAACAGTCCCTATACCTTGCTTTTATGCTAGCTAATTCGACATTTATACCAACAATCTGAGATTTACATTTACAGTATCGGTCGATACTGGTACGAATTTACTGTTCCAGTATCGGTCGATACCGGAACACCAAATTGTGTTCCAGTATCGCCCGATACTGGAACATTATATGTGCCCGTATCGGCCGGAACTGGAACACTGACTATGTACCAGTATTGAACGATACTGGGTGTTCCAGTAGCGGACGATACTAGTACAGTCCAGAATCTGGGACCTAAAGTTCACTTTTTTCGACACCGCAAATAAATTGAATTGATACTTTTAAAGTTATTTAAAGTTAAAGTAACCACACCTAATGAAAATCAAATCATAGCATACAGGCATGTATGTAATTATGGGCAGCGATTACCGCCAAAAGGGTCTCAAATTAGAGAAAGGTCTCAAAATCACGGAAAGGTCTCAAAAGCATTACAAAGGTCTGAAATAACAGAAAGGTCAAATAAGTTGTGTGTCGAATAAGATCAAAAAGCAAAGTAAGATCAAATGCGGGCGTGCGTCTCATACGGTCATGTTGGTGTGTGTCGAATATGATCAAAAAGCAAAGTAAGATCAAATGCGGGCTTGCGTCTCATACGGTCATACTGGTGTGTGTCGAATAAGATCAAAATGTTGAGAAAGGTGTCATGAGTGAGTGTATACCGTAAGGTCAGATGTGTGTATACCGTAAAGGTCAAATGTGTGTATACCGTAAGATCAAATACGCGTGTCGTTAATTGTCGCTGGTGTGTGTTGATCAGAATTTTGGGAGAAAGATCAAATACGCGTGTCGTTATCAGAATTTTGGGAGAAAGGTCTCAGCCCTCGTTACGGGTTTGTATCTCTCATGTTGTACGTAAAGGGACGATAGGGCCGATACGCTAACATCAGACCCGTATTAAAATACACACACATTTTGTCATGTTCAAGAGCGTTTCTTTCATATCCATAACACACTTTGGGGGTCATGTTGCATATCAATGTTTTCAGTAAATCCTAAACTTTATTTTAAAACATATATTTGACGACCCATCATTTTAGATTTTTCGCTACGAGCCCATTTGGTATAAATCCGCCACTGTAACTCCCCATCCCCCATTTGGAATCAGTTTGTACCATTGCTTAGATATTTAGACTCTCTGTTAACATTAACCAAAAAATCAATGGATTGATTGATTGATTGATTGATTGATTGATTGATTGATTGATTGATTGATTGATTGATTGTCAATCAATCGTAAGTACCATACCAAAGGAAAGGGGTTTGTAATTATTTTGATTTTTTTGTTAGATATTTAGACTCGCTTGCTTGCTTGCTTGCTTGCGTGCGCATAGTAGCCTGCGCCTAAATACCATCATATTCGATCGACCCTTTGAACGTGCAGCATGAGGCTAAAACTTCGTAACGAGAGCTCAGACCTTACTTTGCGTTTTGACCTTACTTTGCTTTTTGATCTTACTCGACACACACGCCAGAGATGCACGCACCCCCCCCCCCCCCCCCCAACATGACCGTATGTGACGCACGCCCGCATTTGATCTTATACTTTGCTTTTTGTCTTATTCGACATGCGACACACACTGACCGTATGAGACGCCCGCATTTGATCTTACTTTACTTTTTGATCTTATTCGACACACACCAGTATGACCGTATGAGACGCACGCCCGCATTTGATCTTACTTTGCTTTTTGATCTTATTCGACACACACCAGCATGACCGTATGAGACGCACGCCCGCATTTGATATTAATTTGCTTTTTGATCTTATTCGACACACACCAGCATGACCGTATGAGACGGACGCCCACATTTGATCTTACTTTGCTTTTTGATCTTATTCGACACACACATTAGTGACCTTTCTGTTATTTCAGACCTTTTTAATGCTTTTGAGACCTTTCCGTGACTTTGAGACCTTTCTCTGATTTGAGATCCTTTTGGCGGTAATCGCTGCCCATATGTATTGGGGTGTACACACAGTCATTGCGTAGCACACACAAAGCAATGATATCCTATAGGAAACTAAATTTGCTACAACTTTTTTTTTATTAGGTGCGGTTACTTAGAACATCATAGCTTTTAAAGTATCCACTCAATTGTTATGAACGAGGTGTCAAATTACATCTCAGATTTTAGGTACAGGTTATTGATATAAAAGCACCTGACCAGTCGTTCAGGAATTTGTTTGTTTGGGATAATACTAACTAATCTTTACATCCCTGTTTATTTTAAGTTCCAAAACAACTTAGATCCCTGGTGCAGATCCTAATTATTGACGAACTTCAATGATTAACCATCATGATAATAGGAAACTGTATCTATATCATATTAAACCCCTTCATTTCAAATAACTCGCCTCAGTTAGGATAATAATTGAATATTTTACTCTGAATTTCAGCTAATTGTGCCGATCCTGGATTCCCTGACAACAGTGAGAGATTCACAGAAGGGTTCGACCACGGAGATTCCGTGAGATTCGCTTGTGATCAAAGCTATCATATGATTGGTTCAAACACAATCACGTGTCGCAATGGGGATTGGAACCACTACGCACCGTTATGCGTGACCAAAATGTAGAGTTCAGAGAATAGTTTCATCGGAAAGTCAGAGAACATTTTATTATGAATTTCGTTGGAAAATTCCATGTAGGAAACTTACTGATTTTCCTACGGATTTCGACAATCAATCTGTTCTCTTTTTGATCATTGGATTGTGTTTGATCCAGAGCCAGTGAACCAATAAAAACATGAGGGGCGACGAGGGGGCGTACCAACTCAGTCACCTTTACGAACCATTGACCCAGAGGGCGTCATCATCAACATCAAACGACGTCATCATGAAACATCCTAGAAACACTGGCTCTGGATTAAACACAATCCACTGAGAAACACAACAGATTGGTTGTCGTAACCCGAAGGGAAATATTTAGTTTCATACATGGAGTGTTTTCGTCATATTAATATGTAGTGTTGCTTACGTTAAATCAAGTGAAACATAATTATACCTGTTTTATTAAAAGAAAACAATAAATTTGTAGATAAAATAGTGCAAATACGTTATGATTTCCAGTGACATAATTTCAAGAATCACTGTTTATTGTTTATTAAATATAATCTATTTAGCGCTTTGATTGACCACTGATACCGGCCTATAATGATCCATTCTAGATTCTTACTGTCAATCACAACACTTGGTCACCGTTATTGTTCACTGAAAACTTAAACTAGTCAGACACAGGCTGGACTAATTTTAAACTAGTCAAGCAGGTTAGTCAAGTCTGCTGGATAGGTTATGACCAACTTGACTAGCTTAAGGTTAGTCCGGCTCAGCCTGACTAGCTTGATTTGTTCTGCTGGACTAGTCTGTGGCTGGACTAGCTTATTAGACAAGCTGACTTGACTAGCTTTAGGTTAGTCAAGCTAGCTGGACTAGCTTTAGGTTTGTCAAGGCACTGAGTTAAAATATCAAATTATTATGGCGGCATGCGGATAAGACGTACTTCATCGCCGGTCCGGTTTTTCTAGCCAATCCAGACGTATTCATTGTGTGGCCATATTGTGTACATCATAGTGTTTGCCAACATCTGTAGACTATTTATGCTACATTTTGTTTGGAATAACGATTCGGAGTAGGAAAAAACTAACTGTAAGGAACGACGGTAGCGCGGGCATCTCGAACGCTAACACGGTCAATACGAGAGCTATTGAACAAACAGGCTAGATAGACATTTGAATGAATCTTTTCGGCACATTTTGATACCAAACATAACACCTAACAACAAAGATAAACCATGATTAGCACCACTTTTCAAAAGTCACATTTTCAATACACTACGCGGAAGAAAACAACAATTGTTAACAATCACATAGGCCTACGCCGTATCAGTCCCGTGTTGATCGCTGCGCATTTCCCCTCAAATGGGCGGCTAAATCAAATTTAAAGTGTCATGCATGGGTGAGGGATATGAATGTAAAGGGATTTTTATGGAATGGAGAAACGGCTGCACTGTGTGATCGATTGCCCGCCGGTCAATCCTAGTTATTTTAATATAACAGTGTCACACACGGAGTGTACCTCACACACATCCATTTTCCTCCCGCGTAGTGTTTGAAAATGATGACTTTTGTAGTCAATTTTCTTTAAATGGCGCCAATCATGGTTTATCTTTGTTGCTATGTGTTATGTTTGGTATCAAAATGTGCCTAAAGATTCTATCTAGTCTGTTTCTATCAGACTATCTAGCCTGTTTGGTAAAACATAATCGAACGTTACTTTGAATGACCTAAACAAAGTATACGATTTTCTTTTGTTGAGCACTTTATATGGTTTGAGCTGGACTAACCTTACGTTAGTCGAGCCAAGCCGGACTAACCTTACATGTACGTAAGTCAAGCTAGCTTGACTAACCTTACGTTAGTCAGAATGGACACCATCTGGACTAACTTAAAGCTAGTCGAGCGACTAGCCTAAACTAGTCCAGCTTAGGACGGACTAACATCAAGCGAGTCGAGCTTAAAGCAGCCTAGTCCAGCAGTGCTGGACTAGGTTGCTAAAGCTAAATGGACACCACCTGGAATAGCTTTAAGTTAGTCAGGCGACCTGTTTAGGTTTTCAGTGTTGGAACACGCATTTTAGTTACATGATGTTACACCGAGGTTAGTGTTTATTCCGTGTTGAAAAGCGATGTCCCAACAATTACGCAAATCACCCTTGGCCTTGTTCAGAGATTAGATTCAAAGCATTTTTTACAATGACTGACCCAGACACGCATCATTTTTGATATGCAAAGATACTACAACTATCATGCAAAGGACGAATTAACATGAATAGCTTTATCTAAATGTGTGTTATCATTTCAATATAATTGTCATCGATTTTGAAATATGGTTAGTGTATTGTCATGGAATGTTATATGTTTAAATCTATTCTTGAATTCTTAATATTTTGAACAGTTGGTGAAATATGTTTCGACTAACGCACCCTCACAATCCATGAAAGCGTGTGGCGGATGAGCATGTCACGGAACTGAAGTTGCACGTTGTACATAATGGCTGATTGAATAGGGATAGTCACAAGCAATTGGATTAGAAGTTTCATTTATTTTCATGTATTTTAGTATCTAGGACACACTAGAGGGAGTGAGCAACAGAAAGTGCAGCGTGAATTGAGTTTATACAACAATTAATGTATAAGTAATATAACAGATGTTTCTACGTCAAATAAAAATGCTATTTTGAGAAATCATTTTTGATGCTGTATCAGTCACCGCCCTATTGACTTATGTTGTACCATACATATGTGTATTATTAAGTGAGACATCGTATTGTTTTGTTAAATGAGCCGGCCGTACTATAGTCTATGTTCATAATTTATGAATGAATCATGTAAAATATCTGACGCGACTGGCTTTATTGGGCACCTTTCCGGCAACTAACCTGCCGCGAATAAAGCTTGTATGCTCAGTCGTCAGCAATTTTACGATATCTGCAAATTGTGGTTGATCACAATATTCATGCTGTTTCTCTTGCTTTTTGGAATGGTTTTTTTTTGCCGATATGGGAAGAAACATCATTGTGAATTGCCCCATTCTATACCCTCCAATTATGTAGAGCACTTGAAGTGTCATCCCGGAGTGTCATTTCATCCTTGGGATGGAATGGCAGTAACGTGTTCATCCGTCGACTTCCATCGACGATAGCAATTCAAATGCGTATCTGTTGCAGATACCTCCTCGGTTGATGAACATAGCATAATATTTACAAAAACAAATTTAAAACAAATCAGTTTGCGATACATTAATGAATATGGAACTCAATTAAAGTTACTTGGCTCCCTTAAACCGCATTTTGAGGCCTACAGCGCGTATAAAAAGCAACTAATTTCGCTCAAACATTTTCAGGATAACATTGAAAGAACAGTTTATACATTGAAAATGAATACTTTTAATTTATGCATTTTGGTGACACACACTCAGTGTTATGATTAGCAGGGCATTACGGAGGAGACGACAGTGGTGTAAAAAAGGACAAATAGATAACGACAATATAGTTAACCAATAAACTGATTGTAAACAAGACATGCGCAGAACGGAGGCAGTATAAAGGTCAGGTTTCAGGTGTGTTGGAACGATCGTCAGTATCATAGTATTGATCGTTGGTGGTGTGTATAAAAACAGGCTCCCACCCATGATTTGGGTTCAGACTGCTTATATGGAAAATAGATCAACTAGAGTGCGACTATCAATAATACTTACATTTCTAACTTACCGGTGAGCTCGTATGGATATTTAATTACTCTCTAAATACGGGCATAGCATTTGAATACAACATCCGGGATTGTCGTCGAATTACAACTGTAATTTCACAAGAATTTCTTAACGATATCGTCACAATTTCGAGATTGTTACTAATCAGTCTTTTGGCACTTCAGGTAAGGAAAAATTACTTATTTCATTTTATTAGTGAACATTTGCATACGCGGCGGAGGTGGGGTCCCTTCTAAAATATCATGTGGGGACCGTCCCCGTTAAAATAATACAAGTGACGTGTTTTAAGTTTTTAAACGCCATACTGGACCATTCAGTGTTTAAATTGACAATGTAATGTTTACGCGCTTTTCGAGAATTCAGTGTCATCAATGGTTCATCAATGTAAGCTTCAATAAGCTCAATCTGGCTCAATCTGGCTTCAAAGGAACGTCTTCTGTACTATTTTAGGTAAAAAGCGCGTATTTTATCTATATGCTTGAACACTGCTTAGTGTCCCCGATCTAATTTACGATGGCTCTCCACACTTTTTGGACATTCATTATTGTCTTTATGTTAGTGTCTCCAATCCAGTATCGTTCTTATAGTTCCAAGTGAAAAGTCCATTTTAACTATATATATCATATTGTAGTTGCCTTGAAATGCATGGTATTTATGATCATGTACAACAATTATATTATATAAATACAAATGGTATACCAGGAAGCCAAGTGTGAATGACTGGTCCACAGGTGCTAGGTAATTGCGTCCGCGTATGCGTAAAGCAGGGAAGTAGTATAATTGGTGAGAACGTGCGATTTCCAATTTGACATTCAATATGAATTGCGCATCTAACAATTACCCGTGAAATATAATTTGTGATTCATTATGGCCGCCATTTCCAAATGCACATCTGTGTTAAATTTATATCAATTGTTTTACTTTAATTCTTGTATTATGATAATATATTTATCTATTATATGGATTAATTGATTTTGACGACGAGGTTTGTTTTGTTACTTTATTTATATTATTTACATATTTATGTTTCACAGAATCACAGATTGCTAAAATACTCTATACCAAAACAATTAAAGTGGATTTGGTCCAAAACAGATTTAAGTGAATCATGCAACACCGCCGTGTACATTCCGATGTAACGGGCTGATTGCGATGACACAATATAATATACAAATACAAATAGGTAATCAGCAAATTTATTGTTAATACTACTGCGGATTGGGATTAATGTTTATTTTAAAAATACGACACTACAACAAATCTCACACCCTTAATGACTATTGATAATTAACCTATTTTTGCTGGTCTTACCCTGTCATGAGCAAGAGGGGAAGGGGGTTGCCACGCTTCTTCTTTTAATGTAATTATATTATTTTGCTATTTATGTTTGATTCATGTATACAGGGTGAGTCAAAAAGACTGCAATAGTGGAAAGAAGCCATTTTGTTTTCAAAACCAAAATGAATTTTAAAACTTTTTAAACGTTGTAAGAATGATGTATTTAATCCTAACTTTGTGTAAAAAAATGAAGTCGATTACATTTTCCGTTTGCCTTTTTTGAAAACAAAATGGCTTCTTTCCACTATTGCAGTCTTTTTGACTCACCCTGTATATATATATCAGTGTGCTACATCCAGTAGTAATCAGACCTCACAACCCCTGCCTTAATGTGACATTAAGAGGGTAAATTGTCTGATTTTAGTCTTGTTACTGAAGATGAGTTGTGTATAAACCTCATTATGAAATGTCCCTCTAAGACCTGCCACCTTGATCCAATGCCTACGTTGCTTGTCAAACAACATCTGTAAACATTGCTCCCAATTTTGACCATCATTGTCAATACTTCCCTTCATCAGGTGCTTTCCTTGCTGAGCTTCGTAAAGCCGGCCATTATCACACTCATTTTGAAGAAAGCCTCTCTTGACAAAATCAGTTAAAACACTACCGGCCTGTGTCCAATTTACCTTTTGTTGGTAAATTGATTGAAAAGGTTGTTGCTTCACTACCACCCATAATTTGTCTGACCCATACAATCAGTCAGCTTAAAAATGTGCTCACAGCACAGAAACAACTTTAGTTTGTGTCCAAAATGACATCCTTAGGGCAGTTGATAACCGGCATGCTGTTTTCCTCCTGATGTTAGACTTTTCAGCGGCCTTTGATACCGTGGATCACGGTATACTCCTGAAGCAGCTTACTGATGACTTTGGCTGTATGATGAGAGCCTGCTTCTAAAGCAGTGCTTGACACTGAAGCTGTTTACCCTCAATAAAGAAAGATAAGCTAACTAATGGAACCCGCCTCTCTACTATCATTAATGCTTAGCTTTCACGATCACTTGTACGTAATTGCCTATATCGTTAGGCGCACACACACCCCTAGTTTGTTCACATAAGCCGGCCATCAGACCCAATTACCATTTCATTGTGTTCATTGTACATTTTATACCAATAAATTCATGTTTCCTATTCAGATTCATGATTTAAAAGCATTACAATTCATGATTTTATCGAGCAAGTCAAAATTCCAATGTAAAATCGCCGTAGTAAATCACCTCATGAATATCAATTAGCTCATTATCGGCAGTGTAACACTATGAGAATTTTCAACTGAGATCAACTGGTGATGGAAAACTTCATGTGTAGACATTTATTAAATGATAATTGGCATGCGCAGTTTATTGGAATACCTTCAGAAGGAACCATTACAGCTTAAAAAAGTTATTTTTGTGACGACGGTTTATGTTTTTGGCAGATATTCATCTTTATTTAAGGCACATCTAAAATTATTTTCAATACAATCGGGCTGAAATAACATGGAGAACCAGCAAAATTATAAAGTGTGCATGCACGTAGTTCATTGACCTATTTACTCCAGTGACCTAACAAACCACGTTATCAATAGAATGATTCAAAGCTGTAGAGTTTCCCACTATATTTCGTCGTCACAATGGACCGCTCAATAAACAACATACCAAGACATAATAATCCTTTTTTTACTATGCCACCGTCTCTTCTCAATCCCAAACAATAAGGAGCTAGACTATCCTATTCAAATCAGATGAATAGGATACTTATTGTGTCCATCCTCTAACAGTACTTATTTACAGTCAATGGGTCCCCGGTGCTTTTTTAACTTGCCGAATTTGCGTTATTAAGGCCCGATATGATTTGGCTTAAAAAAAATGAATTTCTGCCAAAAACATAATTCGACGTCAGAAAAATAACTTGTTTTAGCTGGAATGGTTCCTTCTGAAGGTATTCCAATAAACTGCGCATGCCAATTATCATTTATACATTTCTGCACATGGAGTTTTCCATCACTAGTTGAGTCTCAGTTGAAAATTCCCATAGCCGTTACACTGCCGATAATGAGCTAATTGAGGTGATTTACTACGGCGATTTTACATTGGAATTTTGACTTGCTCGATAAAATCATGAATTGTAATGCTTTTAAATCATGAATCTGAATAGGAAACATGAATTTATTGGTATAAAATGTACAATGAACACAATGAAATGGTAATTGGGTCTGATGGTTTAATACTTTGTCGATAACACAGTGATAACTTGCAAGCTTCCAGAGGGGGAAATACTTATGCGCGGCAGTGTACACAAAAAGGAATAACGGCTACGTGTAATTTTGTCATGTATGCCTATATGCTTAATGAGACATTTGAATACAGTCGTACGATATCATCAATGGGCTAATACAGAAAAACTGTGCAACCCCCCGAGAGAAACAAAATACTATTTCAAAATACATCTGTGTTAAGTGTATTGGAATAAAGAGGAAAAGTGATAAGGAAAATTTATTTGGAATTCCGGGAAAGTTAACAAATTCCAGACCCTTTCTTTGAAAAAAAAGGTTTGGAATCCCGAGTTCCTCTATGGAGTGGCTGACTAATTCCGAGAATAAATCATATGAAAAAAAAGTCTGGAATTTCAAGCCTCGACTATTGAAATAAAGTTTTGAATTCCGAATTCCTCTATAGATGGGGTGACATGTGACGTCATGCCGGGCATTTGGTCGGCAGTTGCCATTGTTGTTTTGCCCGGCGGTGTGCGCGCGCATCCTGTTTTGTTTAGGACCCGTGCTTTTAAAACTCACGCCAAAGATTTATAAATGGCAATAAGGCATAGTGGACAGTGTTGTGGTCATATGCTGTTCCCTCAAGCATGTATCGAAAGTCCAGTCCCTTCGTCCAGTTTTTCTGGATATGCAAATAAGTGTTGAGATTTTTGAAACAGTGAGTCCTTCCATACATAAAGAGTAGGAAATCATTTGTTGATGTGGACTCTCCACCTTCCTTTTATTTTACAGGTTTGGTTGATTCACCTTAACATTGGAAAAATGACATGCTTATTCAAAGTATTTCCCTATTTTTCTTTTTTACTTAGGTATATCTGCGGTTCTCTTCGACAAGGATGGCGTTGGAAGCGGGGTTAGAAAGCGTTCTTCAACAAATCAAAGAAAACAGCATCGAGTTTGTTAGATTTGAGTTTGGCGACATGCACGGTATTGCTAGATCAAAAATCGTTCCCGCGCGTCATTTCAAGGAAAAAGCACGTGGAATTAATATCCCTCTTGCGCACTTAGCGATGGACCCACAATGCAAGATCCAACAGGGCACACCATTTACCGACGATATTGGTTACGCGGACGGGGTGTGGTTGCCCGATTTCACCACATTTCGCATTATTCCTTGGTGTAAAAACACTGCGGAAATTCTGATCGAGCCAACGTACAAACAACTACCAGTGACGGGTTTCCCACGTTACATAGCGAGAAAGCAGATAGAAAAACTAAGGGATTTAGGAATTTCTTTACTGTCTGCTCATGAACATGAATTCTACGTAGTCCATAGCGGTACCAAGAAACCGCTGTTTGACAAGATCAATCTACGCTCAACGTTGTGCAATTATACCGATCCGGAGATGGTAGAGCAATTATTGACGAGTCTTTACAGCGTTGGCATAAATGTGGAGATGTACGATACCGAATATGGACCGGGACAGTTGGAGATTACTTATAAACCAGCGCTAGGCATTCGCGCCGCGGATAACGCACACGTTTTCAAATCAACGGTGAAAGAGATAGCACAGCGTTGCGGTTACAAAGCCAGCTTCATGTCCAAACCTTTCAGAGATCATAGTGGCTCTTCTGGTCACTTCTGCCATTCATTATGGGATGTTGACGGAAAACGCGGGCTTCTGTACGATGCAGACGACGCCACGGGGTTGTCTAAACTTGGAAAGCACTGGATGGCGGGAATTTTGGAGCACGCACCTGCAATAAGCATACTCATGGCGCCGACCGTGAACTGTCTCAAACGAGTGAAGCAGCACACTTTTGCCGCTTGCAATGCGACATGGGGCATTGATAACCGAACTTGCGCGCTTCGCTTGAAAATCAACGGAGAAGAAGGGTCCTATATAGAGAATAGAATGGGGTCAAGTGCGAATAACCCCTACCTCAGTTTGGCAGCGGTGATTGCTGCTGGTGTGGATGGAATCAAGCGCGAGCTTCAACTGCCAGATGGCATAGTCGGCAGTGCTTATGAAGAACGTAACTTACCAGATGGTGTGGCAACACTGCCTGATAACATGGAAGAGGCCATTAAAGCTTTCGAGGAAGACAACGTTATACGTGAGGCATTTGGAGAGCAATTTCATAAATGCTTTGTAGCTGTAAAGATGCACGAAGGCTATGAAGAAATAGAAGCTGAAAAACGCGGCGAAAAGGACTGGGACATGCAAATGTTTTTCGACAATCTTTAATTACAGATGCAATGATTTAGCACAGAACATTTTTCAAAATGTTCGTTTATGTAATCGAAGTTTAAGTTTGGTCAACATATTTCACGGCTGCTTACGGTTTTACGAAAGTTGAAGTGGAAATGTTGAAAGCCTAGCATAATGCTGATGACAAACTATAATAGTTATAGACCTTATAAGGTCGCTGAATGATCGACGTCGTTGACGATGACGTACTTTACACCATTTGTTGTTCAATCGAATGCAATTTAGTCAGCGGCGACAGGTCGCACCTGGTATAGGCCTGAATCGCTGCAGTTGACTTAAATCCAACTCGTGGGCGACAGGTCGTTCAATCTGTCGAGTAGCTGTGAGCGATTTGTTTTTCATAGTCCACTCGAGCGACTCCAAATCGCCACGACTTGCGACTAAAAGTATGAGCATAGGTTTATGATCTGAATAGACGTACGCGTATGGGAAATGCTATAATCATGATAATATCAGCCAAAGAATTAATAAGAATTATGTAAAAACCAAATTGTAATTTAGATTAGGTAAAAAGAAATCCTCGTCTTATGTCTGTGCAAGCGCAATCCATTGATATCGTGCTTTTACTCGAACGTGTGAACAGTTGCCGATCAAAAACACAGGTCATTAATTATACAAATATGGACTGCTCATCATAAGGGAAATAGTGAAAAATACATCACAAGAATACGGAATTTTAGGTGTGCAAATTTGGTTAATTGTAATCTTTCGGAATTAGTATCTGAGCTGTCCTCAACCACTTTTGCCCATTTAGGGTCAAGAGTATTCAAAAAGACATTCCTCTGAGATTGTATGATTTAAAGAGCCAGTCATCATTTACCTTGACCATTGTTGACTATAGGACGAAGAATCTGTTTCCCGAGCTACGACAGTTGAGAGTCCCTCAAGGGCCCATACCGCAGGATTATATTTTTACCATTTTCCAATCAAAGAATATTAATAGATCCAACGCCAGGATTAAATGTACATGCATGTACTAATACAACAAAAAAACCTGTGCCGAAACTTGTAACTTGTGTGCGCAATCTGCAAAGTAGTATTACCCAACTCAGAAAAGCTTCACCGGACTTTCGATTACCGCGAATTTTACAAATTCAATGTTGAGAGATAGCAGGTTTTATTAGTTTTTGTGATACATTATGTGATGTTTTGTTCTATATAACTACACGGTATAATTCATAATGTTGTGCTTGCGGGACCCCTCCTGTAACATTAGAGGAGCCACAATGGACCAATCACGACTTCGTTGCGATATAATGGACTTCAAAGTTTTGAAGCAACACATCCCCAAATATCAACGTCCATGCATGAATTTAAACTAAAAAGCAAATAGCGCGCTATTCAAACGTGCCACCTGAACAGGTGATTGATCATCATTTCTTCTTAGAGTGTTAACCCTAACCGCTAAAGCTATGTTTTTGTGCGTATCGGGGGAGGGGGGGAAAGTACTATTTTTACCCGAAAAATCACCCAGCACCCCCGAGATTCGATCGCGGGACCATCCGCACACCAGTATGTCCCTCTACCAACTGAGCTAAACTGCCAGCGCATATGCGGGCAGCAACTTCCTGTCCACATATGCCTGCGGTAGGTGACGTCATCGAGGCAATGCAGCAGCACGTGCGTGGAGATAGTTTTTGGCAGTGAGATTTAATGAGATTCAGCTGGGTTAGGGTTAATCCTTGTTGTGTTATAGATGAGGATTAACTTAGAAAGAAAATCAATTTGGACAACGGCACGAGACAACTTTGTCATAATTCTGGATATGAACTACCTACGATGTGATTCAAGACACAGGGAAGCGTAGAACCATTGTATGTGTCAATGATCAGATTAAGATTTCAAATCACTGTCTCCCCTCAATTGGAAGATATTACCTAGGCCTATAATGGTACAACGGCCAAAGTCTGTGAATCTTCTATTTCATAGTGAAAATGTTACTGCGCGCCCAACAACTACGCTACGTTTACGCGATGATCTTCATGTAATGGATGCGAAATATATATTTGAGGCGTAGTAATAATCTCACGCGCTAAAGCGTTGCGCGGGCGCATTTTGTTTCCAAGTTACTAGTAGGCCTACTTGACAAATAACACAACATTAAATATCATTTGCCAAAAAACTCAATGTACATGATTGTCCTCATTGTCACTCCTGCTGCAGTCCAAGTGTTTGACAGATGCTGAGCTAATCTTCTGTTGGTTATGTTTAGGTAAGTAATAACCTACATTCTGGAACCTCAATCCAGGCAATTCTTGTTGATGAGAAATATGAAATCACCAGTAAATAGCTGCTGCTCATATATATGTATGAAAGCATACAACTCTAACCATACATTGTCAATCCTCCTGCGGTTCAAATGTTGATAGATGTTTATGTATTCTCCCGTCTCGACTAAAGGCTAACTTAAGTTAACATGGTTAAGGTATATAAGTATTATGTATTCTCATTGTCAATCCTGCTGCCCATAGTGTATTATGTTGAGGTAATCTCCCGGTATAGAGGCTAAGAAGGTAAGTACTCTCATGTCAGGTAAACCTTATTACCTGTCATGGTACTCTGTATTCTGTATAGCCCCCAATCCGGGTAATTCTTGTGGAAGAAAATATAGCTGCTCATATATGTATGGACGTTTGCATACAACTCAAGCTATTCATTATCAATCCTGCAGTTCAAATGTTGATAATGTTGCATTCTCCCGTCCCTGCTAAAGTGTAAGTTAACATGGTAAAATAATAAGTGCGGTTTGGGTTAGGGAGAAATGAGAGGTAACCCTCATGGATGGGCCTCGTTGGACCTTCGTTCTCTCGTACCCCCTGTCTACTCTTGTTGGGACATGGTCCCTTGTATGGGCGTGGAGTGGGGTCGGACGGGGTCGGGCGGGGTCGGGCGGGAGCATTTTCCGCGTCACGACTGTTTGACTTTTTACGGTGACGAAATAAGACGCAAAGAATACAACGGAACGGTATGACACGTACACAACGTAGACATGACAGAAATGAGATCCGGAGGTGGCTGGGGCGAGAATATTTCCCACCAGAGCCCCGCAATCGTATGACAACCTCATTTCTGCCATGTCCCCGTTGTGTACGTGTCATACCGTTCCGTTGTGTTCGTTGCGTCTTATTTCTGTCATGTCCACCAGCCTAGCCGAGTTCGAATTTCTAAATAAATGTTATAAAAGTCGTGGTGAAATTTGATGAGTTCTGTCGTCGTACGTCGTATGTCGTCGTAGTAACCCATATTGGGTGGGCGTATGTCCTAAAATAAAGCTATTCCAATATGGTCTCAGCCAGTCCTTCAAATTCCTCTCTTGGGTTTGTGTTATTGGTGTTTTATGGGGGGGGGGGGGGGGGGGGGGGGGGGGGGGGGGGTGCAGCCAGGGCAGCCTTAATCCAGGTAATCTTTGTTGAAGAAAAATATAATATTACCAGTGAATATAGATAGCTGGACATGTATGGACGTTTGCATAAACTCTAGCCATAATTTGTCAATCCTGCAGTTCAAGTGTTAACATATGTATGAGGTATATAATCTCTGGTAAAGGATAAGTTAAAGGTTAGTATTTTTCATTCTGTAGAATCCAGCCAAAAATAGTAAAATATCACAAGTAGTAAATACCCGGATGTAAAGAGCATGCACTGATAGGTAAGTATTGAATCAATTCAAAGGGAGCATAAGAAGAGCTGCTCATGGACAGAGGATCAACAGGATGATAGATAAATGCCGTACATGTAGCATACTGTCGCATGGGAAATTCAGTGTCGTAGCTAACAATAACAGGGCTACAGTGGGACATACTAGAAGATGGAGGGAAGAAGAAGGGAGTGGAGCGAAAGGGAAAGACGTGTTCGTCTTCTCGGATACTTGGCAGCCAGGGGGGGGGGGGGGGGGGGGGGGGGCACTCATGTATAAAATTGATATGGGTGTAACGCTGAAATTTCAAAACAATTCTTAGAAAATGTGTCTTGTAGGTAGAAATTGCAGCCCGTAGGACACACGCTTGGGTTTTGATGTATTGTTATACCGCTCCCCTTAAAAGTTAACGCATGCGAGCCAAACGAGTCTACGCTGCATGATATGAACTAGATTTGATAATTGGTTGGTCCGAAGCTCACATAGCGTTAAAAGAAAATACCCACTTGTCCATCCCTGTCTTGATTATCTTTGATATAGAACCTAATAATCATGAATAATCAAGCCATATGATCGATTTATGAATGTTTTTGCTACCGTATAACACCCGTTCTAAAAACGGGACACTATAATAATAATATTATAGATAAACAGCTTGAAATGACTTATGGATACTATTAATTTGTATCATCAACATTATTGGAGTGTTGTTAATATTACATGAATATCAAGTGATAACTATTAAAAAACAATTGCATTAAGTCCCTTCCATCCACTTATGCTAACGACCAATGCAATTAGCGGAAATTATTAAAAATCATATAACAATGAAGGCACATGTTTTAAACATATGTGCATTTATTGTTACATGATTTTAATGTTTTGTGTATCCAATAATTGACTCATATTATCATAAAATTGGCAAATGTAACATTGAATAGTCAAATATGTATGTATATTTGCCATAACCATGATAACCATGATAACATGATTTGTCATTTTTGTTGTATAAACTGTATGCATAAAATTTGTCATAATTCCATAATGAAATATTATATTAGTCTTGGAGCCAAGTTTTCAGGTTATATCATCTAGTTATGAAATAGAGTTAAACTTAGATCCATATTTACACTGATCTGTGACATTTCAGACCATGTTTATCAAACAGGTAGGCCTATCGTGTTCTTATAATTTGTCTTTTACCAAGGGGACAATTATCAGCTCATCTCGCTTCCTCGTATGAGTAGAACCAATCTCAAAAAAGGGGGTTGGGGTATTCTAGTAACCCATACACCCCCTATGGAAGATATTACCTTAATCCTCTGCACAGGGAGTGTGAATTTCAAATGGATTACCTGCATGGGTGAAATCTATACTCCCTAACACTACTTTAATCTTCCCCACAGAGAGTGCGAATTTTAAATGGGGTTTATACCTACATGGGTGACTCCATTTGAAATCTATACTCCCTATAGGGGAAGATTATGGTTCTAATGATGTCTTCCATGGGGAGTGTGGATTTCAACTGGACTAGCTCAATGGCGTTGCAAGTCACTTTTAAACCAAAATAGTGTTGTTGCCTTTTCAAATATCGTATGATATAATCTTCGACTCTCCGATGATAGTATTTTTCAAACCTAATGAGCTAGATTCGTATTCGGATTAGTGACTATTCACCCTTATACCCCCACCATTCCATCCCAGAGTAATTGAAATAAATATAGAGTGGATGAATTACTAAAAATAACACAAAAATACTAGTATCGGCGCTCGTCTTATTTTGTTTCATCAAAGCGTAAATTGTGTAAGTTGGTGTACATTTAGTGATTTTGTTTCTTCTATTTAAAACATACTTAGTTATCATTGGATAGAGAAATTTCCCCTTTCCAGTTATTTTGGCACCAAAATTCGATCATATAAAAAGATGTATACTGAGACTTCCTGAAATGCTATAGAAATTCTTGAAACCCGCGTGAGTAGATTGGTCAATTGAGTTGTATATTATTACATTCTGTGTTTAATGCTCTAGAAACGATTTAGAAAGTCTGTAAGGTATGTGAAATGATAACAGTATTAAGCTAGAGATTCTATTACCGTATTGGGCTATTTTAGATGTGCACACCCCCTATATTTTGAGGGGTGGGTAATTTTTAATTTCTCTGAAAATTCCCGGATTTCCGAGAGCAAATTTTGAAAGAATCTGGATTTCAGTCCAAAACTATCGGAGAAAAATCTTGATTTACGAACCTCTTTATAATATAGGGAGAGTATGCAGAATAGAAATTGTCTGGATTGCGGTGATTAGGCCTATTAAAAAAAAAGAGATCTGGATTTCCGAACCCCTCTATTAGGCTATAGGGGAGTTTATTACAATTTTCAAAAAGATTAGCATATAACATATTATAAGCAAAACTATTATAATTGGTTATCAAGATGATTATATCGTGTAATTGACCAATGAGAATTATTGCACGAAAGACAGGTAGTGCCGCCCAGGGGGGTTAACATCCATGGATATTAATTAGAGCGTCCTTGCTTATAAACATCACACATCCCCGAACTATAAAAACATGAGAACAGCTCTAGTTATATTAACATTATTAACCATGTTTAAAACGGAAATTCGTTAAAGGAATGTCGCCGCTGTACATTACTATATTTATGATAAAGGTTATCGATCCGTATACCGTATTGCTTTAATAAAAATCACACGATCTGTAAAAGCTTTAATACTATTATAGCCGGTGCCTCTAGATATGTACGTAAATCCCGTTGTCGCGTTTTCTTTTGCTTGCATAATTATTATACTCGCCTTATTGACACACTGCACACATTATCGACCAGCAATTCATATACCTAATCATACAATTTAGAAATATACTGCGAAATGCTGCATTTTCTTGCGGGGACGGTTTTTTTCTCGCGTTGTACATTCTAAGATGGATCTATCAATGATTCATATATAATTATTATTTTGTCCTTCAAACCAAGGATCTATGTTCATCAAACAGATCATCTACTGCTGCAGATCTACATACATCTAAATCATAATCCAGCGTTTATGATAATATCAACACACTTACATGGCGTATAGCAGCTATTATTTTTAGGGCGTCGTATATACGCGGCAGCGTTGCTTCATCACTGGCACGGGAGATAGCCATGGCGCATGACAGGTCACACAATAATATTAACATTTTCATGCCGCACCACTATGTCTACCCACGTGCGTCAATCTGATTAATATAGTGTATTTTTGTACTGTCAGGCGACTGCGGATCATTTTACAGGTAAGTCAGTAGAATATTATAGATGAAATGTCTTCGTTACTGGCGTTAGTGATATCAATGTCTTTCAAATGGAGCCAATTTACTGTATATCAATGGTCATCTCCATGATGTAGTCAACCCGGTAGTCAAGCGCCGGTACAGGCAAGTGTACTTTATAGTAATACTTGAATCATCGAGCTTGAATACGGTTGTGTTACGAGTGACTCGCCCAGGAATATTGATGTCTTGTATGTCATGCGAGTCTTGTATTTCTCCAAGATAAAATTACGGCATTCATGGCGTTGGATTGGGATGCTGTTTCTTGGACATAAAAATCGGAAATGTATATATTTTGCATTTGTATCGGCTCTCCATAGTTATGCAATGCACTGTTCAGTCATGTCAGTTGTGCGTTAAACCGTGACATGACAGATATAAAGATTATACACCCAACCAAATACATGAGTTCCCTGAACATTTCATAGACGATCTCCTCAATTGATTTGAATGCTCAAAATTGTTTGCCATAAATCTCTTATCATCAAATTTGTTGGGATTGCGAACCTATCCAATACCGTACCAACTCAAATATGCAATTTGCCCATTTTGATGAAGAAATATAATTTTGCGTACACCAATTAATTTGGTCTATCTAAGACATAATGCCATTTTGCCATAACATTCGTCTCATGATTCACGACATACTAAACAAAAAGATGCGTGTAATAATTTTGTGAATTGGCCAATTTTGAATGATGAATTCAAACCCATTTAATATAAATGGGGATACTAATGTGAAATTCTATTTCAAAATTTATTTGGTTGTGTGTAGACCTCCTGTGTTTGATGATACATTGTATGTATACGTCAAATCATTCAACAATATTCGATTTTATTCTTGTATTTTGTGTGTGTATGACTAGTACTACATATTACAATTGATTGATTGATTAGATAAACCCGGGGGATACTTCGAAATGTGGATAGACTGATATAAACTATACATTCATTCATTTGTATTGGCCCTATGATAATGATACCAGATATACGAGGGTCATTCAATAAGTTCTACCTCCTACCTCATAACTTTATTATTAAATAAGCCAGTCTTATGAAAATATCACACAATTGTAGCTTGGAACCTAAGCTACAAATTCATTGTAAATTGATCTGAGTACTGATTGTACTTCTTTAGAGGTGCAGTGAAAACCAACCTTACATTTAGTGTGACGGAAACGGATGAAAAACAGCAACAAATCGCCGAAGTGCTATTTTTGTCCTATTAATTGTATGCGGCAAAACATACCCATCGTTCAATTATAACCGTTCGAAATGTAACATATCTCTTTAACAGCCCATACACATTAAATGTGACTGATTTCGTTGAAAAGATTATGCCCTCTGATTAACCAGAACCAGATCGGGACAACCATAAGTTTACCCCTCCCCTAGAGCACCCTGCAAAAGGCCTACTTAACTTTCATAAGAACTAAGTGATTTTCAATATACCGGACTAAATAGAGGAATTACAAGTCTCCCAAAGAGATAATGTTCTATCATTTACTACCTGATTGACTATTCTGAAGGTGGCACATAATAAAAACTATGATAAAGTGACTATTTGTTAAAGATTTAACATCGAGGCATCACCGTGGCTTGAGTTGTAACAATGAACATTATACTGATTATCAGTATTCCAGTATGCCAAAGGCATAGCAATACATTTGAGTTGATATTACACTATTTGCGAGCCTATAAGAGTAAATATTGCTTCCAATCTCATTCATACATGATAATACAATACTTTTATCAGATATCGTTCATTAATTTCTATTTTCAGTATTAAAATCTTGCTATTATATCAAACCATATAATATGGAAAAAAACCCCGAAAAACATGCATTTATTTTTAAGATAATTTTCCGTTTCCGTTGTCTAAAATCTCTCTCCGGATTTGACCGCATCATATGAAAAGTAAAACAGATATCGATTATCATTTACTATAAATGTGTAGCTATGATTCAGAGCTATAATTATGACAAATGTCATGCGGCTGACATTATATTCGTTATGAGGGAGGAGGTAGAACTTATTGAATGACCCTCGTATAATGTGAATAGGCGTAAACATAGGCATAGGCATACATGGAGAGTGGAGGTCGGAAGGATATTAGGCATAATTCTGTTATACCTATACACACCAACATCGGTAGTATGCGTCGTTCTTAAAAATCATGCACTATGAATACCTCTGTGAAGGGTATAACAGAATTACTTCGGATATTAAAACCGAACCAGTAGCATAACATAGGTTGGGAGCAAAGAAGATTTTAAGGATATCCCACAATGCATTTCGGGAGCACCAGCCAACCAAGGCTTATTTTCAAATGATGCATTTGAGGAGCTCTTAGTTTTATAGAAATAACAAAAAGGAACACTGAGAACTCATTTATTAATTGATGTAAACTAGAATCTAAGAAGTCCCACGATGAATGCACTATATTGAATTGGAGAATAGATTAAGGGCATTTGGCAAAAACGCAATGCATTGTGGTGGTGTCTTTAAAATCTTCTTTGGGTTGGGAGGGTGTAGAGTGGAGGACTATTGCGCTACTTCCCGCAAAAGACTGATCCCCACTTTATGTCCCAACTCATTTATTCGTTATTTTCAAATGGGACTTTTTTACCACACCTCGTTCCATTTGTGACACATCGCCCAGTAAAAGTTCAACCGGCAAATCAGGTATAATAATAATGTCACCCGGAAGTGATGGTAATGACTCCTTACTTGGATTAATTAATTAAGATTACTGTCTTACAAGGGGCAATGCGTGATTCAAGTAGAAACCAAGCACTTACAAAAATAATAGCACTCTAGACCTTAACACTTTTCCCTTACAGATAAAATAATATAGATCTACATTTTTGCGATGTAATGGATATACGAGGGTTATTCAATAAGTTCTACATCCTCCCTCATAAACATCGCGAATATGAATGTCAGCCTCATGACATTTATCACGATTATAATTCTGAATCATGTCTACACATTGATAGCAAGTGATATTTGATATCTGTTTCACATTTGTTAAGATGCGGTCAAAGCCAGAGAGAGATTTTGGACAACGGAAACGGAAAATTACCTTTCAAATAAATACATGTTTTTCAATGTTTTTTCGTATTGTATGGTTAGATATAAGCGTAAAATTTAAAATACTGAAAATGAAAATCTATGAGTGACCTCTGAATATATCAGTATGATCATGTATAAATAAGATTGCAAGCAATGATAAATCATGCAGTTTGTAAATAGTGTAATATCAACTTGAATGTATGCCTTTGGCACACTGGAATACTCCTATATCAGTCAAATTTTCGTTGTAAAGTCAAGCCACAGTGACGCCTTAATTCGTGCGCGTTATAAATCTTTAACGTAATAGTCATTTTATGAGTTTTCCTTTTGTGCAACCTTCAGAAAAGTCAATCAGGTAGTAAATGATAGAAAATTATCTCTTCGAGAGACTTGTAATCCCTCCATTAGTCCGTATATTGAAGATCTCTTAGTTGAACATCAAATAGGACCTTGCAGGGTTTTCTAGGGGGGGGGGGGGGGGGTAAACTTAATGGTTGTCCTGATCTGGTTCGGGCGAATCAGAGGGTATATTTTCCCTCAGAAATTAGTCACCTTTATTGTTTATAGTCTGTTAAAGAGATATCTGACATTTAGAATGGTTATGATTGACTGATGTTTGTTTTGTCTCTTAAAATAGGCCAAAGGAATAGCACTTCAGTGATATTTTGCTGTTTCTTATCCGTTTCTGTCACACTAAATGGAAATTTAGTTTTCACCGCTTCTGCAGAAAAGTACAACTACTCAGATCAATTTACAATAAATTTGTAGCTGAGGTTCCAAGCTATATAATAATTGTGTAATATTTCATCAGACTGGCTTATATACAAACAAAGTTATGCGGTAGACCTTAGGCCTAAAAAAAGAAGAAGTTTGATTGGCGTAACATGACCAAAACAAATAGGGTAGGTCGGTCGGGATTTTTTATTTTATATATATATATATATTTTTTAAATCATCTACTTTTGAACACTTAAAAGACAGCAGTACACACAAATGAAGAGACGGCAAAAATTCCCTTTTCTTTAAACATTTTTATTTTTATTTATAGAAACCAACAGACTCTATGAGTACAAGTTTCTGAAGTTTTAAACAATAACAAACGTCAGATTTCAGGTTTTTTTTGTTTTTTGGTGTTTTTTGTTGTTTTTTTCCCCCTCAAAATAATAAAAAATATTCAGGGTCGGCGATGTATTTAGGGTCGGTCGGGTTACGCCAATCAAACATTTTTTTTTTAGGCCTTATTGAATGACCCTCGTATATACTATTTGCCTATTGTCATGATTAATCTAGCAATGTTGCAATTAATGACGAGGAGTCGAGGACAATTAATCAAGATGCCTTTTAATCGATCAGTTCTAGTCCTTTTTCATAACAATAACAACCAATTCAGTCCAAAACCGCGTAAAAGACTAACCGCAAAACAAGTTTATGATCCCAAACAAAATGCCAATATGCCTTATATTTGATTAGAAATTTAGAATGAGTAGTAAAAATGTAGGACGCAGACTTCTGTGAAATCAGCGAGATATAACACCAAATATGTCACAATTTGGTTTATCCTTAAGACAGCACAGAATTAACCTGTCATTTGCAACCATAACCAGTTTAAATAAGATTAGGATTAAACACAAGTGGAATGTTCTTAACTATATTTAAATAGTAATTGTCCTTTGAGATGATCGGTCGGGAATCTGGCCCATAATATGCATGACACAATTTTAGTCAATTTTTACCATTATAAGATTAACATTTTAAACGGAAATGTTGGAATTCATGTTGAAAATAAAACACCATGTAAGAAAATCACTCGCACCTTAAAATTCAAATGTAGGAATAATACATTAAGATTTGGAAAGATTATCTTAATGTACATATTATTGTCTATTATACGACAATGTGTAGCTTACATGCTTAACGACATCTTTAAATTTACAGATATCTTTTAAACTAATTGACGATAAACTGAAGGGACATTTCTGTCCTTTTGGAGGAGGTAATATTTGAAGAAAATATCTTGTTTCTGATTTATGTGAATATGATTTTGATTCATTTCACAGTCAATAATCTTATTTGAAATTCGTATTCTAGGGCGCACACAACTAATTCAGTCTAGAAATCCACTTCCGGCAAAAAATTGAGTACAGCAATAGTTCCTATCAATCACAAAAAGTGTGCGAAATCGATACATTAGCTGGTGCTGTCCTCTCGAATGTTGCATGTATGTGTTGTGTGGAATATGTATGTGAAGTTTGTAAAAGAAACGGGATGATTTGAGCTTTATCATAATTTTATCCGCCGATTTACCGCCACTGTGCATCCCAGCCTGAGGACTGAAAATTACGTGATGAAATTAATACCTCAAAATTCAGCGGCATTTACTGACAAATGTGACGGATAACTTTTCTTTATATTCTGATATGTTATAAATAAGCATTGATTGCATAAGATTGCAAATTTTCACAAACATTGACCGTGGAATTGTTGAAATAGAGAGATTTTAATAGGCCGACATTTGTGTGTAAAGCCTATGGGGAGCTGATTAGTTGCGTGCTCCCTTGAAGCACACATCCCTAGTTCCCGGTGGTTTCACTCGCCGAGGGAATGTGCATGGTCAATGCGTTGAAAATTAACGAGTACCAACAAAATACATGCAGTCTTGGGCGGTTTTTTTAATCACAAACTCGCAAATAATGACCGTAGGTCTACTTCAAATAACCCGTGTGAGCCAAATTTCTTTACTTTTTTTACGATTTTTTCCCCATTTTGCCCATGAGATAGACAACGGACCATTATAAAAAGAAGTTGGGATGTAGGGAAATTGAATATACGACTTTTTTTAAAATTAAAACAATGTTTTGGTTTCACAAAAATTCATATTTTTGCAGTTTAAAAACCGTAAACCCGCCTTTTATTAATAGGAAAATGCGACATTATTTGAAATACGGTGTGGGGGGGGGGGGGGGGGGCAGCTTCCGACTCAGAAAAAGGTGTAGAGGTCTATAAGATTAAAAGTTTCTTTAACTTTTCAATTTTCACCCTGACATATCATCTGCATGGTGCTGCAACAAATGTAGTAAATTTCGGTAGATGTCCGCCCAACACCGTTTGACAACTCGATCAAAGGGTGACGGACGATAGCTATCGCGGATATCGACATACTAGATTTGGACGAATTGCATTATGTCGACAGAGTAATTTATCACTTAAAATGCTTATCCTTTCGGGCAAAATGTATTTATATTCTTATATTGTTCAGTTTTTGAAAGGTTTCAATGACTTCATACAGTATAAAATCACAAAACTTGCCAATGCACGGGATGCTATCTACTGAAGACAGTACTTCGTGTGCACTCCACGCGGCACGGAGATACTTTTCAAAAAACACGCGAAAAATACAAATTTACATATGGCGATACGCTGTTTCAAATGACCACATCTCTAAAACGGAATATCAAAATTCTATAAGATTTTGCATTTATACTTAAAATTTAACAATGAAAACAATGGTATATGATTTATATGATTTTGAGCAAACATGTGCTCTTAAAGGGCGCACACAACTAATTCAGTCTAGAAATCCACTTCCGGCAAAAAATTGAGTACAGCAATAGTTCCTATCAATCACAAAAAGTGTGCGAAATCGATACATTAGCTGGTGCTGTCCTCTCGAATGTTGCATGTATGTGTTGTGTGGAATATGTATGTGAAGTTTGTAAAAGAAACGGGATGATTTGAGCTTTATCATAATTTTATCCGCCGATTTACCGCCACTGTGCATCCCAGCCTGAGGACTGAAAATTACGTGATGAAATTAATACCTCAAAATTCAGCGGCATTTACTGACAAATGTGACGGATAACTTTTCTTTATATTCTGATATGTTATAAATAAGCATTGATTGCATAAGATTGCAAATTTTCACAAACATTGACCGTGGAATTGTTGAAATAGAGAGATTTTAATAGGCCGACATTTGTGTGTAAAGCCTATGGGGAGCTGATTAGTTGCGTGCTCCCTCTACAATCAAATAAATTTAATACAGAAAACATAGATTGCATTTTATAAAATGCAATTCCATGAATAAGAATTCCATGAATAAGAAATTAGTTCTTAATTGAATATTAAAATGGCATTAATTCAGGATCAAGGGCTAAGAGCATGAAGAGTGAAATCTGTTAATGGAACATTTGATCGATTATATTACAAGGTACCACAGACGTCATTAACCAAACAAGAGAGGACATCGTATAAGCTGTCATACATTTATTTAAGTAAGGTGCACGTACAGCGTAACAACCATGACCGTATCCCTTACAAATTGGCATACTTCTAACGAATGATTTTTTTGATAACGACGTTTATTATTTATTTCTATTTTCAGCTTGTAGTGCCATGGAAGTCGTTCAGCGTGAAATCCGAAAGAAATTTACAGAATTCATCAGACTTGAATTTGGAGATATATATGGAGTGGCCAGATCTAAAATAGTGCCGGCCAGACATTTCAAACAGAAAGCTGAGAATGGTATTTGCTTGCCACTAGCCGATCTATTAAGAGATCCTCAGGGTACGTTGGTTTATGGAAATAAATTCACCGATGCTATTGGATTCGCAGACGGTTTGTGGTTCCCGGATTTAAGTACGTTCCGTACTCTACCGTGGAACACTAAAACGGCCACAATTCTGATAGAACCAACGTACAACGGGGAACCAGTGTCGGTTTTCCCGCGTTATATCGCCAAACGACAACTCGAAGAACTGAAAAAGATGAACATCAACCTGGCATGTTCTCATGAGCACGAATTTTGGCTCGTGGATAGGAGTACGAGAAAACCATTGACGCAGGATGTTAACGTATGTGCTACACTGCGGAATTACGAAGCCTCTGGACTTATAGAGCAACTGATGTCGGATCTGAATAACGTAGGGATAGATGTGCAATCTTATCACACCGAGCACGGTCCGGGACAATTAGAAATCAACTATCACCAAGCGTTTGGAATCCACGGTGCTGACAATGCGCATGTCTTCAAGACCGCAGTCAAGGAGATAGCTCATCGCCACGGATATCTCGCTAGCTTTATGTCCAAACCTTTCATCCAATACAGTGGCTCTTCTGGCCACGTTTGTCACTCACTCTGGGATAGTGAAACTAAACGAGGACTTCTGTATGATGCAACAAGTCCTACTGGAATATCAGAACTAGGAGAGTATTGGATAGCGGGAATCCTATATCACGCACCTGCTATGAGTGCGCTAATGGCTCCTACGGTGAACTGCTTTAAGAGATTCGGTAAAGATCCATTCTCACCGAGTTTCTCCATTGCATGGGGTATTGATAACCGAACCTGTTCCGTTCGGGTGAAAGTAGGTGGAGAGGAGGGAACATACATCGAGAATCGCATGGCGGCCAGTGCTTGCAATCCATATCTCAGCCTAGCCGCGATAATCGCCGCTGGGATAGATGGAATCAAACGGAAGCTTCCACTGCCGAAAAGAGTCACCGGCAACTCATACGCAGTGTCTAACCTCCCACAACTGCCGCATGGCATGCACGAGGCCATGGACGCGTTTAACAAAGACAAGATCATCAAAGAAGCATTTGGTGAAGATTTCAGTGATGCATTCCTTGCGTTGAAAATGCATGAGATTAGAGGTGAAAAAGACGCGAAAGACGCAATGACGAGCGTGAATAACGAATGGGACCGGAGAGTATTCTTTGAATACTTATAACCAATTAAAACGATTGTCTATTATACATTGTAGACTCTTCCGGGAACACACGATATATATTACGGGCAAATTTAGTGTATATAGTGAAATATAACGTTTTATGTCATGACGCTGTTGTAAAAGCGCGATGTCCCAATAGTCTCTGAATAAAAAGCTGTCAGTACTTACACATATGTTGAAATAAACTGTTGTAAAAGTGTATTTATATAAATTATGATCACAAATGCATTATTTTGTAAATCTTTCGGCAATGAAATTTCACACTAAATGGTAAACGTATGTTGAATGGGCGGTCGAGTTCACATTCTTGGAAAGGGGTTGCTTAAAATTATTAAGTGATCTTTTATTTAAAAAAATAAAATAAAAGACTTAAAAATATAGGTTTGGAGCTTACATTTGGTATGTACCCTACTTGTACTGGCTCATTAATGACCCCTTATTATGTTACTATTCATAAGTATATTAAACAGGTTTTCAGACAATTATAGATGTTATCCGTGTTTTGGATTAGTTGCCATTAAGATTTTCAGAAAGAAGACACACCTCTGTCATGATATGTAGGCCAATTTGGTAACACGTTTCATGCAATGAATTGGACGTCATGCATAGGCCGGGTGCAATTGCCTTATGGATAACCTCTATTACCGATGGAATTATGTGACTGAATACGATAATACTAGGTCTCGAAATATCTAGAGCGGTGTGTTAATAAATAGCTGCCAATAAACGAGTTTAGGGTGTCACAACGTGACTATACCTTTTTAAACATCCTATCTCCGATACGATTAATTGTTTCTTATAAATTTACTTTATTCAGCAAAATGATGATAACATAATAAAATACAAATAATCATGGGAAGAGGCTAGGAGTCCCAGTAGAAACCCTGAAAAGCGGGCTTGTGTAAAATCAGAGACCTTAAGGGGGCTGTGCACCTTCAGGTACAGCCTCCGTAAAACTGCCGTAACTTCTTCATTATTCATTTAATCTATATGAAAGTATACATTTTTTTGCAGGAAAGGGTTCAATGAATCCAACTATGATCATGAAATTGACCATTTTGGAGAAAATTATAAAAAACACGTTTTTTGACCCATTTTAGGTTTGGAAAAGATAACTCAAAATATGTTTTGTTAAATTTTGTCATACTAGTTTTATTATATTCCTCATACAATTCCCTAGGAATGGTTTTTTTGTTGTTGAAAATATTTATTATTTTTTGAATTAGAGACCAAAAAGTGCCAACAAATATGATTTTTTAACAAAAATGGTGATTTTCACGATTTTGGAGGTAAAATATTTATAATTTGTAAAAAATCACGTTTTTTGAAGAAGATATTTGTCGAAAGTTATGGATTACTTTACAGAATAAAGTAATTAAGAGTCGGAGAAACACTCTCGGTCAATTATATAGTAATAGGGCATTATTATGTGGTAATATATATATGAGTAAAATTGTAGTTCATGTTTGAATATATTTTGTCGATATAAGTCAGTGTTTGTTCCATCTATGGTCATAATTTTGTCATATGTTGTCTTTTGTGCGTTATGGAGTCATGTTGGAGTATGTGATTATTCATGATGTGGATATCCGTTGTAATAATAAGCTTATGTCATTGATGTTTCATGTTTTCCCCAATGGACGGTTGGTCTGCAAACTACTGTATTGAATCCAATATTTGTAGGGCCATTTATTATTGGGCCATATAAAATCTGACTTCTATGATACTTATTATGATTGATAAGTGCTAGAAAAATTACCTCCATTAGAGACATGCTAATTATATGTATTCTTCATTAAGACAAACAGCGACCGGAATTGATTAACATATATATCGTATTTGTTATAAAAATTATGCAGATATCTAATTGAAATTGTGCAAAAATAATCGTGTATATTACATGTATAAATCAATGTCAAAATTATGCACAAATATATCTGGCCAACTGGGTCTACTTAACTGGTGCAAATATATACGTAAAATCGATATCAGATTTAACAAAGTGAAATTATATCAATGGGCTCTTTATCAAGTATCTTATGGGCTCTTTATCAAGTATCTTATTTATAACAATTGTGATTATAAAAGCGATATTGTCAAATTTAATCACGGTATTAGCTGATAACGATAATTATTGTATCAATAGTGTACTAGCAAACTAATTACACATAAGTAAATATATTTTATGGAACAAATTGCTTTATCAAGTGTGTGCCAAAATTATATATTTTAGAATACATTATCCTCATAAATGATGCAGATCAAACAAGCAATAATTTTAAAAGTGTGCTTAAAAGAGTTATAAAAAGAAAGTTTTGATAGCTTGTGTCTCATAGTGAAAATTGTTGGTTACATTAAAAATAAGAATGATAACCTTGTTTTGGTAAATGTGTTTGTGTGATATACGCAAGGCGTTTTAATATGTTGCAATGATTGTGCCAATGTATTTTAAGCGAATCCGAGTATAATGGGACTCGGCCCAGATCGACAACTACTGTATTGAATCCAATCTTCTATACATAGGGCCATATGAAATCTGACTTTTATGATACTTATCATGATTGACAAGGGCTATAGAAAAACTACCTCCATTAGAGGCATGCTATTTATATGTATTCTTGATTAAGACAAACAGCGACCGGAATTGATTAACATATATATTGAATTTGTAATTATGTTGATATCTGAAAGGAATTGTGCAAAAATAATCGTGTATGTTTCACGTGTAAAATCAATTTGACAAATTATGCACAAATATATCTGGCCAACTGGTCTACTTAATTCATGTAATTGGTGCAAATACGTAAAATTGATATCAGAATTAACGAAGTGATATTATATCAATGGGCTCTTTATCAAGTATCATAATTTATAACAATTGTGATTATAAAAGCGATATTGTCAAATTTAATCACGGTATTACGTGATAACGATATTGTATAAATACCGTACTAGCAAACTAACTACATATAAGTATTATATATTTTATGGAACATATTGCTATATTAAGCATGTTAAGTGTGTGTCAAAATTATATATTTCAAATTATATGATCCTTATAAAAGATGCAGATAAAAAAGCAATACTTTTAAAAGCGTGCTTAAAAGAGTTATTAAAATAAAAAGTAATACTAATTTGTGTCTCATTGCGAAAATTGTTGGTTACATTAAATTAAGCAGACTACTATAATCGGTTTTGGGCCTGCCTTTGTCCTCTGCAGTATTTCGAGATGCAGTGACCATGGTGACCGTAAACATCCAATGTCACTGTAATTCGAGTGGTCATGGTGGGAGAGACCATTGTTCTCTGTTCGAAAACCAACCGAAGTTTGATATTTACCATCAAATCTGCTTCAAAATATTGTGTCGAATGAGCAGGTTACTGTTGAAAACGGAATGAAAGTTACACTTAATATACTCTACATAATGGAGTGTTGAATAGCGGTAATCACAATCAATTACGTTTTAATAACTACATTAGACAGTTTTGATGATTACGCCAGTATCATAATCTTTGGTTAAACAAAACAAATTATTAACCGCTCCATTATTATTCTTAAAACTGTAGGGTACACTCTTTTCGGTGACAACTAACATTTATTTTGTGGCTCACGGTCTTCAATCACCTCGGAGAGCTATTTTGTACCACTGTTTCTCATAAGCAGTAAGATAATTGTATAACATGCAGATACATAGAGATTCAATAATATACAATCGAGAATAAAAATCCCTATGTAACTTGCATAATTCAGATATAGTGGGAATTAATGGACTCGACCTCAAGTTACTGAATAGTTGAATCTATGACAAATTGGTAATCTCAACTTTTCATTTATGAAAAAATGGTAATCTCAAATGTTCATTTATGACAAAATGGTAATTTATAAATGTTTATTTATATCCCTGTAATCCTCTTACATGTTTACGAGTCATAATAATATCAAAATTGCCTTTGTAGTATATTTATTGCGAAATGATTCAAACAATCAGACCTGCTCCCAAGAAAGTCGCAGCAATAGTACTTTGAATTAATTCCAGATACTACACGGCGCTTTCGCCAAAGATCAGGTTTGATGGCCGGACAGACCGAAGTGTCATATGGCGCCTTTTGTGATTTTGGATTTAACTGGACAAATAGACGATCCCAAGACATCCGGGTTCACTTCTGGCTAGTCTTGACAAGTTGTCAATGTGCATATAATAAGCGTAACTCTGGGTGGCATGTCTTTATAAATGACGAACGCTGAGTCGTTGTAATTATTGACTATATTGTCTTCATAGATAATTGAATAAAAGATTCCTTTCCCATTCTTTGTCACCCTTCTCGTCTGCTTCCGCCTCGCATTTCATTTCATGTCGTTTTAGCGCCAAAAATGCTGTGCGAAATTCAGCTCCGAACGCGTCACGAATGACACCGTCAGAAAGAAAAGCTTTCATAGCATCTGCCATATTAGATGGCAGTTCAACGGTACCTGAAGGAAGATTCGATTCTTCAAATGCGCTACCCGTGACTTTATCTGGCAACGGAAGTTTGCGTTTGATGCCATCAATTCCTGCTGCTACAACAGCTGCCATGCAAAGGTATGGATTGCAGCCACTGGCACCCATTCTGTTTTCCAAATAAGTGCCTTTATCTCCGTTGATTTTCATTCGAAGTGCGCATGTGCTGTTATCGATGCCCCATGTTGCATTTGTGGCCGTGAAATTGAACCGCCTGTATCTTTTAAGGCAGTTAATTGTGGGTGCCAGAAGAACACTTATTGCTGAAGCATGAGCGAGAATCCCTGCTATCCAGTGTTGACCCATTTCTGACAACCCTGTCACGCTTTTAGTGTCATACATTAGATTGCGCTTGCCCTCAAGGTCCCATAAAGAGTGACAGAAATGTCCCGATGACGTGGAGTGATTCGGCCATGGTTTTGTCATAAAGCTGGCGATGTATCCACGACGTTGACAAAGTTCTTTGACGGCTGTTTTGAACACGTGGGCGTTATCGGCGGCGCGAATTCCAAATTCAGGTTTGTATGTGATCTGCATCTGTCCCCGGCCATATTTGGATTCACACATATCAACGTCGATTCCCATGTAGGGAAGATAGGTAAGTAACTCTTCAATCAGCTCTGGGTCAGCATAATTGCGCAATGTTGAGCGCATACTAATATCTTCCGTTAAAGGCTTTTGAGTCTTGCTATTCACCACGTAGAAGTCATACTCATTTGTGGATTGCAATGTTATGCCAAGAT
Organism: Ophiura sarsii; assembly: GCA_035610835.1. NCBI lineage: Eukaryota > Metazoa > Echinodermata > Ophiuroidea > Amphilepidida > Ophiuridae > Ophiura > Ophiura sarsii. The sequence goes on along the minus strand of CM069450.1, from coordinate 36,320,348 downwards.
CACAAAGTTTCTCTAGTTGTTTTCTGGCGATATATCGCGGAAATGACATCAAAGGCTTATGATTGAGGGTTGGCTCAACAAAGATCTGAGCAGTATCCCGGCACCATGGTATAATACGAAATGTTTCCAGGTCCGGATACCAAACGCTATCGGCAGAGGAGGCTTCGTCACTATACGGTGTCTGCTCGGCCATGGCGCCTTGAGGATCCATGGCAAAATGAATTATGGGAAAGGTCAACCCTTGACATTTGTCTTTGAAGTGCCGCCCCGGAATTATCTTTGATCTGGCGATTCCATACATGTCACTGAATTCGAATCGCACAAATCTGATGCCATTGTCATCGATCTGTTTCTGCACAGCCTTTAGATCTAATGCCATATCGTTCGTAACAGCTGTAATTTAAAAAAGACAAGAAAATTGAAGATTTAAATGATATGCTTCGTAACTTAATAACTATTACAAAACTATAAGAAATCTCATTTGATGTCGATACCTTTGCTTAGTATCAAACCTTAAGTACCAACATATAATTTATTTGTAGCAATGTCTGAGTAAATATGCATTTATTTGACCACATGAATCAAATGACGTACTTATTCTGCCGAACAGACAAATTCTTCTTCATGAAATCATTTCCAAAAAATAAATAAATAAAATAAAATATCCAGCACGGACCATGTAGCTGAGAAGAACACTGCCACGGCATTGGGTGGGGAAAGCAAAGGTCAACCCACGCACGAGATTGATTAAGGAGGCAGTGGAAATAAGAAAGAAGGGGGCATCCATCACCATGAATCGAGATGAGGGTCAGTATCACCTTTCCCATTAAAGACCTATGGCTTGAATCGTCGCTAAAGCAAACATGTGTTGATACCAATCACGTGTTTTTAAATGCAACAGTGGTTGCCGAAATGTCTGATAGTTACAGTAAGTGGAATTCAGTTACTGTATTTTGAATTCCTTGGATTAGATACACCATGTGTACACAGAACCTTATATCTCCTGCTTAACTTTCCTAGAACCAAGGAGCTGGTCATTACAATGTCAGAACTATCAGCATTTACATGAAACTCATAACTTTATGCTACACTTTTCTGTTAAACATGTTACATAGGGTATTTGGATCATTGTGATGAAAATTGGCTCCTAAAACAAGGGACGTAACCTTCGTTGAGCAGTGTTTATGGTGAATACGTAAATTGTATAGCTGGGTGGGAGACGACTAGTACAGGAAACCCATACGTTGGTGGTTCCCCCCCCCCCCTACCAACTGGGGACAGATAGTGAAACCAGGGAGGTGTCATTGACACCTCCCTGGTGAAACATGCAAAATACCCTATGAATGATGAATAATACCAACTGATGACAAACAAATATCACTAAGTATGATTTGTTGTACTAAGGAGACGACTACAACGACATAAAATCATGCATTTTAGGTTTACCAGTACACATTATCTCAATTCCTCTAGGTTTTAATTTTGAATGCTGTAAAATACTCAGACTGGTAAACTAAAATGCTTGATTTTGTAATACCGCTCAAGATGGTTTGCTTAAGAGTATAGTCATGCTAGTCATGCTAGTAGCGGTAGTATCACTTGCGGTGTTAAAGCACCATGCTCAATGTTAGCACCAACGATACATACTGTTACTATGTACCTTGGTTACAAACATCTTACAATTAATTCCGACCATCTCTCTAATAGTCATAAGGAATAGTATTTATTGTATATAAAACACACTTTTACTTACTTAAGTTGAAATCAATCCGAAACTATTTCACCAACTAATTAAAACAGTTACATGTAAGCTCACGTATCACGACAGCTTTACTAGATTGGTCGACAACTACAACGCTACGACGAAGAAAGAAAAACCATTCAACTGTTATTGTAATTAAATATTTATTTATCCTTTAGCGTGTTTGCCTGGAATCGATTTCACCCTTATTGATCAGAAACTTCTGTCGATGTGTAAAGTGTAGCTGATTCCAAATTCAAAATCGATTACGTATATAATATATTTACATACATTGTTTTCCTTATCAATTTGTATTTAAACTAGAATTATTTTGTTCATAGTCTGACATTTGTTAACCTTTTTCACAATTGTCTTCACACTTGTTTATTATAGAGTGAACTAGTAAAACAACAAACGGGAAGCCGTTCATGATCTCACTATCAAAGATGGACAACCGTATTGTAAAGCCTTGATTAAAATAAACGTCCATATACCTTTGCTTATCAATACTAAGATGTGATGTATTTGACCAGAGAGATGTTATTACTAATTACACCTCCCTGATTTGACCATGGACTAATAAGTCCATGATTTGACCATTCCATGGTTTGATTTAGCATTTGCTTAACCAAGGGACTACTCTTGATTTTTGTTTTGTTCAAGTATACTACAGAAATAAATAAAATTCTCTGGCGCACCATGCAACACCAGCAGTCAAAGAGTTGGTTTGTCAACTTGTGAAACAAACTACCACGGAGGATATTGCCCTAGTAATGACCTATCAATTCATGTTTGCCAAAATAACAGTCAAACCTTGTACTCGTCCACAATACACAGGTACAAATATTTCGTAGAAAAGATGTCATGGGACGTACTACATTGACGGAAGTTGGTAAGATATTTAATCCGTAACAATTAAATATTGGTTTTAAATACCCAAACCACACATTCAATAAATACTATCGTTTAAATGCTTTCATTTAAAATTTGGTGGTGTGAAAATTATTGCTTAACATTTTGGGGAAATGCCACGTATATTTTTCTTTAATTTTAAGTGCTTTCTTATATGTCATGGGTAGGCCTAATATCTATGAATTATCTATGAATCAGACCATACAGCATGGGAGAGACTGTATCGGACACCGGCTTGGATCCATTTTGAGTAGGAGAATGCATTATACCTTTATTGTATCGAAAGGATATTTCAAACATACAGGGTGGTTCAATAAAACGTTGACAGTTTTTTGAAGCCATTTGTTTTTGAAATTCTGTACATTTAAAAAAAATCTTTTTCAATATTCATCAACTATATTATTATCTTGACCATCTATGCTAAAAATATCGTTACAAATAACCTTACGGTTGCAAAATAACAGCTATTTGAACAAAGTCTGTGTCATTTCACTCTGTCCACGGGTACTGATTTCGCAACGTTACAACCAGTGTGGTTCAATAAAACGTTGACAGTTTTTCAAAGCCATATTTTTCCAAATTGTGGGATTTAATTTCGTTTTTACATATTCCTCAAAAAGATCATCTTGGCCATCTATGCTAAAAATCTCAATGTTAATAATTCTATAGCGGCAAAATGATAGCTATTTGAAGAAAATCTCTCCAAAATCTCTTTGTCCACAGGTAAGTCTACGGGAAATGACCAGCAAGATAACATTAAATGGCATCGTCACTTTTAAGGCATCGAGCATAGACAATTACACTTCCAAACTATCAAAATCAATAATTATAATTAGGTTCACTCGTGGTATTATTATTACGTATTGATTTCACACCTGAATAGATAGTTAAGATGATAACAATTTCAGTGGTTTCAACTGGCGGGATCTTCAAATCTTAGATTACTTGCATGCAAGTAACGTCGCGAAATCAGTACCCGTGGACAGAGTGAAATTGGACAGACTTTGTTTAAATAGCTGTTATTTTGCAATTGTAAGGTTATTTGTAACGATATTTTCAGCATAGATGGTCAAGATCATATAGTTGATGAATATTGATTTTTTTTAATTTTAAATCTACAGAATTTAAAAAAAAATGGCTTCAAAAAACTGTCAACGTTTTATTGAACCACCCTGTATGTATAACCTAAACAAGGCAAACCTCTCCATTCCCCGATTGACTTCACACCAGTTTGCCCGATGACCTGTCCCTTGCGCGCGAATTTCTTTAGTACTATTCACATGAATTTGACCATAATTAAGGTACATTTTGGTTTCTGGACACATAGGCCTACTAACTTGTTTACGATTCCCCTGAAATTAGATTAAAAATGTAGTAAAACCACTTAAATTCCCACGAATTTAACTGAATGGGTGCAATCCAATCGTTTATATTTAATCATTTATATCATTTTCGTGTTGATTCAAGCTTACAGAAAAAGAAAAAAATGGAAGAAATATGCATCACCGCGCCGAAGCCTATTTCACATGTGGCTATTATTTGGGCCCGTTTTCGCACCGCGGAAAATGTTTCATAAAAACGGATGGGGTAGTAATAGTGTTAGGGTTAATATCAGTTTGTCATGCTATAAAAGGCCTCATGGTCATGGCAGTATTAATTTCAACTTCGGAATTCGATATAGGAATTACCGGAATTACAAATGTTAGACGGCGAAATTTTTAAATTGTCGCAAATAACAGACTAATATTAGTACGGGATCTCAACAGACTATTAATATTTATACGGGATATCAGATTTAACAAGGAAGAACTCGCAATTAGGTTACTTGTACGCTTAAAAAGGAATTTGTAATTTGTCGCAAATAATCTAGTCCCCCATGTTGCAAGGGAAAAACAGGGAGTACGCATACAAAATCAAACATTGATTAAATATTTACACTTTCCACAAAAACTCCAAAACTGATCAGATTTTGCATATTTTCACGGGTTTTAATGCACATTCACGGGTTTCATGGAAATGTGCGTATTTCACGGGTTTTCATGGAATTATGCATATTTGTACGGGATTTAATGCATCTGTTCACGGGATTACATGGACTATTTACATGAATTTGACCATAATTAAGGTACATTTTGGTTCCTGGACACATAGGCCTACTAACTTGTTTACGATTCCCCTGAAATTGGATTAAAAATGTAGTAAAACCACTTAAATTCCCACGAATTTAACTGAATGGGTGCAATTCAATCGGCACCAGGCCTCCCCTTGGACAATACCAGCCTAAAACCCGCTATCGATTTAAATAATCTTTACGGCCGTGTGTTTTGAACTCGCCACCCTTACCGTTGCATGTCCAGATTTTTACATTTTACACCATCTGAGATTCGAATTAGCATATCGCAATAACTATTTGTTCTACCCATAAAAAGTATATATTTTATGAACGGTAATCTCACAAGGAATCCAAATATGCTATTGGAATTTAGATAAGACCTAATAGTAACATGTTGTGATTAGGAATGTTAAAAAAATATCGATTTTTTTCATATTTTGATTTAAGCTCAATAATATTTTTATACCAATCCCAATCATAATTTTACTGTGCATATTTAAGTTCCTCATGCAATTACCCATCAGAACATAATAGTTGTCAATTGTAAACATGTTGAAATACACTATATCGAGAAGTAAATGAGCACAAACGTTTAAATTTCATATTTATTAGAGTTTACAAGTATATTTCTTTGGGTATACACCCTTTCCTGATTTAACCGGCATATTTGAATTCCCCTATTTGAGAGCTTTCCAAAAATGTATAATTTTGCTATCATCGGTTAAATATTTCTTTTGTTATAGTCATGTATGTAAAACCGCTGAATTAGGGCAAGTTCACTGTGTAGTGAATAGGAAAAAAGCCAAGGACAATGCAATCGATTCGTGATTACAATTGTTACGTAATAGTTGACACGTTTGTTGAAACAGAAACTTATAGAATATAAAACAATCTATAAAATGAGAGCAAAATCATGTTTGTACCATACAGAGAAGAGAAGTTATTGTAATTTGAACGTAGAATTGGGAACATTTTCTATATTCCCCATAGAGATTGTACACAACGCCACCGCCAGCGCCACCACCCCTGACTTTCACAACAAAATTAATCATATCTCAGCCAAACATTTATAGAAATACCTGATTTATTCACACAATGTAGCTAAATAAATAGGCTTTCACATGACACCTCAACCATAGCTCTATCACATTTAGTTGTTGAGTTAATAGAGAGAGATGGATGATTCGTCACCAAAAATGCAACGCCACCACCCTTTTTGGGGGGTGAGTTCAAAACACATGGCCTTACACCAACTCCATCATATGAGCTCAGTTCGTTTATGTTGATCCTGTTCTGCTATATGATATTTAAGTTGCAAAGGTTGTATAGCATTTAAGGTCCAAAACACACATCGATCCCCCTAATCAAAACTATGGAGAATTACATTTGTTGTCTTCAAATAATTCCGAGAGAGGTAGAACTTTGAAGTTGCAGATACTAATCACACTCGTAGATAGTCGTATCTGAGAATCCAAGTTCAAATTCGTTGGAAGATCAACTTGCTGGAAAACGGGGCAATGCCTTTTTGCCCCGTTTTATTTTTTGCATGCCTTCAATGCTGGAGAAATCGAGCCTAAGACAACGCAAACTATTGCAAAAGATAAATTTCAAAATAATTTGATGATTACAACCTATATGTTTAAATTTGTGTTAGTGAAAAGTCAATATTTTTGCGTAACGATATTTTCGCTATGCATTCATGTAAGCCAATTAGAATCTATGTTTCAGTTTAATAATGAAAAAAGAGGTTGTCTCAGAAACATTTTGCAAAAAAAAGTACTGTAGGATTTGTTTTTAAATATTGTTTAGAGAATAAGCTATGAGGTATGCGATCTTTTAATTTTTTTTTAACCGGCCATGTTTAATTTGACCTTTTTATAGACATGCTAGAGGACTATCTACATTGAGTTCAAGTTTGATCAGTATTACGTTTTGAGGTGTCCAAGTGTGGTATAAAATTGGATCGATTGAGCCCATATGTATTGGTCATGCTATGCGTTTCTAAAAATATTGGGAGAGACGCAGTCGAGCCCAATATTTTAAAACTCACAGCGAGACCAATACAAATTAAGCGTAAATCATCCAATGTTATCATTATTATGTTTTGGATCCAATATGATCCATTATTATTTTTTGAGAATCTTCCGTCCTACTCATTTACACAGAGCGTTGAACTCGAGTTAATCATGTATTGGACTGTATTTGTAAGTTAAAAATCGTCAACCGATTTTTTTACTGTATTGGAATAAGAGCGTTTGATTGGTTCAATGTTTCTGCTGGATTGACCCATACATTTAAAGGGTGTGAAACTGTAATTTTTAGTTGGAACTTTTCATAACTGACGATGAATAATTGCCATATTTGTATATTTTCTATAAAGAAACAAAAATATGATTATTAATATATTTTAAAACGAGCCTAGACTAATAATTTTTGTATTTTTGGATGTGAAATATGTTGAAAGCCTATCTTCTTTACTAGTCAATTAGCCCCTACCGTCACTATAATATAACCCCTTATTTAACTCAATGGAATAGTCCATATATCCTGTGAAAATAGTAAACAACAAGATGGCCGACACATGTGGTAACATTTGTGTGGAGCCAAGTTTCCATCAGAATTACTCATATTAGACAATATTATATTATAGAATATAGCTTGGTGATTTAATGTCATAGAACAAAAAAGTGTTTTACCTTATTTGCATATAATTAGCATGTTATAAAGAAATACATTACAAATTTGCTTTTTGTAATTTCCAGTAAAAACTATACATGCTATTAACACCAAATTTACAGGAACTGAAGTTCCCATCATTGTCAACAATTCTGTCTGTGAAACGGTTCACATTTATCTTTACTTTAAAAAAACACACGCCAAAATCTGTCTTAATTAAGCTTAATTAATGACCAATCTCGTTGAAATGATTAAGTAGTACTGTGTATCCAAATCAGACTTGCAAGGTATCAAGAGCAGACAATTCACTATCCCTTTAGTATTTAAGCTATTTTCTTCCAAACCTTTTGGTATATTTTTAAAAACACAAATGGTGTTTTTGTATTTTTCTGATGAATTAAACATGCAATAAACACTATAAGTACAAAGAAAGATGTTTATGGTTAGCCACACAAATCTGTCAAGCCATTCGTGAACATGTTTGCTGTGTAATTAATTTACAAGCGTAATTAATGAATTAGTTAGGCGTTAAATGGAATAATTTTTAACCACTTTGTGTATGGCCAATTAAGTTGATTAATTTATCCTTAAATCATCTTAATGAAACCACATTTCTCAATTTCATTTTTTTTCTGTAATATTAATCAAAACTTTAGATACATTAATTTTGCAACATTTTCTTACAATAACAATGTATTTCATAAAACTGTACAACTGTGCACAGACTTGGCAAAAGTCTATTAATATTTGTCCAGCCATGCACGCACACAATAGAAAGAATCTTCAAGGAAATGCTCACGATAAGGGACTAATGTTTTGAAATCCGCGCTACAAGAAACTTGAAATGCCATTCAGCAGTGTGCAGTAAAGGGTTTTAAGCATAATGGTGTATGTTACTTTAGGTGTACGTGTGCTGACATGCAAGCCTCGGTAAAATTGGTACCATGATAAAGGTCTGCACTAAGTCTAAATAATAAAAAAAGAAAAAGTTTGTATAGTCAAGGCCATGAAAGCAAGTAGCCAGTAGCTGGTTGGATTAGCGTGTATGGATAATCAAGTATTGGCCAATCCGAAATCGGGTTTAATAAAAAAGTAACAAGGCTGATAATCATACAAGGACACAAAAAGATAAGAGTACTTAAAAACAAAGTAGTTTTGATTATACAGGCTGTCCCAAAATGATTAGTACCCATCGATGCCCAAAGTTCAATAAACATTTTCATCATCAAAATCAATGAAATTAGATCCGGGTTTTTTGTTATCAATTTTGCTATACTCTATCCTTTTATTAGAATTTTGAATCATGAATATCGGACTTATTTTATTGAAGTTACACTCCATTGTGTAAGGCATGATGATTTCACTTTTTGGCAAAGTGCAAAAAAATGTGTTTTTAAAAGACTTGTTTGACAGAAACTAATACATTCTCTCAATCGCTTGTCTGCTAATAGCTTTGGTTTCTTTCTATTTTAAACTGCTGTTGTATCATATTGTTGTTCAAACCATTAATACTTCTTCATTTTGATTCAATTTGAAGATTAAAAATGGATCGTCACGCATGAGCGACCCCAAGCTTTGTTTCTATAATGAGGTAGTTCTTAGCTAAACTTGAGGGACAATATCAGCCCTGTTATCTCTCGCAAAAAAAAAATAGAAAATGAAATTCCGCCTTATTATAGGTGCACCACTAATCTCCGACGGTGCAAAAGACCATTGTCGCGGTGACGAGCATTGCGATGAATTTGCTGGTTTCCAAATGTATGCATTCATATCATTTTCGTGTTGATTCAAGCTTACAGAAAGAAGAAAAAAATGGAAGAAATATGCATCACCGCGCCGAAGCCTATTTCACATGTGGCTATTTATTTGGGCCCGTTTTCGCACCGCGGAAAATGTTTCAGAAAAACGGATGGGGTAGTAATAGTGTTAGGGTTAATATCAGTTTGTCATGCTATAAAAGGCCTCATGGTCATGGCAGTATTAATTTCAACTTCGGAATTCGATATAGGAATTACCGGAATTACAAATTTTAGACGGCGACATTTTTAAATTGTCGCAAATAACAGACTAATATTAGTACGCGGGATCTCAACAGACTAATATTTATACGGGATATCAGATTTAACAAGGAAGAACTCGCAATTAGGTTACTTGTACGCTTAAAAAGGAATTTGTAAATTGTCGCAAATAATCTAGTCCCCCATGTTGCAAGGGAAAAAACAGGGAGTACGCATACAAAATCGATAACATTGATTAGATATTTACACTTTCCACAAAAACTCCAAAACTTATCAGATTTTGCATATTTTCACGGGTTTTAATGCACATTCACGGGTTTTCATGGAACTGTGCGTATTTCACGGAATTTAATGCAACTTCAAGGGTTTTCATGGAATTGTAGGGAATTTAATGCAACCGTTCATGGGATTTCATGGAAATTTGCATATTTTTACGGGATTTAATGCAACTTCACGGGTTTTGCTGATTGATTTTTGCGATTTTTCACATAAGTTATACGAACTCCCGTTTTTTCCCTTGCGACATGGGGCCTGTTATACTTTATTATTATTACTTTTTATTAGAAAGTGATTCTTAGAGATATATTACGACTAGTTTATCAGGTAGGCGTAGGTGTACTCCTACCTTTAGTGTGTAGCAACACGGTGTGCGCGGTATGCGTGCAACTCGGTGTGTGCACGTGTGAACACACCTGTTCCAATATCGCGGGTCGTTGACATTGGCGCGAGGGTGACGGTACCGTCTAGTAACGGTATAGAAGTCTTAAGTATGCAAATTAATGAGGATTATCAGTTTTCATGCTGCTATGTTCAAAGTATTTCTACATTTATGGAATAGAGTGATAAAATAACAATTGCACATTATATACCCTTAACTTTATCATAGTTTACAGTGAGGAAAGACAAATCGTTATTTAGGCACAGTTTATTAAAGAAAGATACAAATCTATGAAATCTAATACAATTCTTTCATAAATTCTCCTTCTTAAACATTTAAAGATTCATCGCAGGACGTATGCCACATTGCTCTAGCTATACAATACTTATATTGCACCAACGCTACCACTTGTTTTTCCCGGTTGTTTTTTCGAGGCAAATATAATGAAATTAGTCTTTCCCAGTGACAGTTCCCGAGTGCAATGTTTGGTTGCAGACGACGGAAGTGATGAACCATCTTTAATCATATAAACACCTTAATTCGCCCGCCTAATTTGATTCCACGCGATACTGGGTGATTACGTTCCCGTTTTTGGGTTAAGACATCGGCGTGCATCTTAAATTTGTGGATACCCACGTCTTAATTTTGTCTATTTTTGAGCTTATTATTGGTGACCCACGTACCAAGCTGAGTTTATACCAATGATTCGTCAGTGATGCTGCTCCGATTTCACCGTTTGCTAAAAATATCTCGAGGAATCCGGGGGTTGAGGGTTGACTAGGCGAGCATCCCCGGGAAGATTCCTCGGTAGGATAACGATGACTATCAGGTAGGTTAAATGATCGGGGTTACCCAACGTAGCATTGTATTCAATTCACCACAATAGTGATCACGTTTCATGATTCTGCCAGTAATTAGTATATAAGACCTGCAATATCTCGTACAGTATGTTACTACCAATTGTGATCTCGTATCGGATGTACTTGTATGATCTTTTTACTGTTACTTCTACTGAAAATGTATATTTTATTCAAACCTTCCGCTCTTTGCACTTGCAGTCTTTCTAGCCTATACATAGTGATGCTATTGACTATTCTTCACCAGAGTTATATTTATGCGGCACCAGTTTCGATGTCCAGATCAAATGGTAGTGGTAATGGAGATTTACTTGAAGCACTGGTAAGTGGATATAATGTCAAATGATGTTTGTATTGGTTTAATTTGATGTTTAGAATCGAACTAAATATACGCTGTAGTTATGTCAATAACTATAACTTCTATGGTTCCAGGAACTAAGACTGAGACTCAGTCCCAGCTCAATTTACACCCGTAACTGTAAATTATTGAGCTGGGACTGAGGTAAGACAAGTTCTAGTTAAAGTTCTAGTTAAATATCATTCATTACGCTTCTCAACCAAGTTAATATTTACTATTTGTATCAGTAATCATGGTAATAGAGGATAAGCTCAATTGAATGTATATTGTAACACATAACACATAGTTTACTATAGCTAATATATTTCTTAACTGCTAAATGTTTTATCTAAATCATTATCTCCCTTGATTGTCTCTTATAAAGGGTTCAACAAAAGAAAGTATACCACTTTGTTTATGTCATTTTGAGTAACTTTCAATTTGTTTTTGACCAAACAGGCTAGATAGGCATTTAGATGAATCTTTTAGGCATAATTTGATACCAAATTTGCTCCCTAACAACAAAGATAAACCATGATTAGCACCATTTAAAAGAAAATATCTCATTTTCAAAAAGTCGCATTTCCAATACACAGCACGAGAAGATTTTGTTAATCTGTCCATGTTCTCTCCATCCATTAACATTCCTTTACATTCAAATCCTTCACCCATGCATCAGTTTACATTTGAATTAGCCCGCGCATTGAGGGATATGCGCGGTGATCAGTACGGGATAAATACGGCATATGTGTGTGTTAACAATTGGCCCTTTCTTCTCGGGCTGTGTATTGGAAATGCGACTTTTGAAAATGGGATATTTTCCTTTAAATGGTGCTAATCATAGCTTATCTTTGTTGTTAGGGGGCAAATTTGGTCCCTTTATTACAAATTGAGGTAAATCACGTTTATCGTTGAATGGTAACACCTATTTATCATGTTTATAGAAGAACATTCATTGAAATAGGTTACAGCCAAAAGCGAAAAACACAAGATTTGTAAATGACTTTATGTGGCACACGGCTTTAACCGAATGCAGTAAAGGTTTATAAATGGTATTATATAGATAAAGGTATGATTAACATTGATCAAAATTGGAAAGTCAATCCTGTTATATTATGCCAATATTTCTTTAAGGAACTTTGTCATGCTTGTTGCACAAAGCAAAGCTTTTTAATCTTATGCATGTAGTATACCTTAAATATACAGTACATGCAGCGAATGAAGTGGTCCATTCGTTTTAATACGAACACTCAAGATATGTTCAACATTAAGCATTCAGTGGCACATACTATTATGGACAAAATGCATCTTACCATTCAATTATTAAAAAAAAGAATGTTCGACTTTTCCTTGAATTCTGTCTGACATCACATTGATAAACCGTACGCCACAATAATACCACGAACGTTGCTCCCACTTTTTATCCAATCCAATATAGTAACAAATAACCGTACATTCCTTCGCAGTAGGTATCGCAATGGGTACAAATTTAATAAATAAATACTCGAAGTACATGTCATTGGTATGCTGCATGCCAAATTATGAGCTATGATGATGAAACTGTAACTATAAGTTGTTGTGTTAATTTTTTTTAACAAAAAGTATATAAATTATAAATATTTTGTAAGCTTTAAATCCTGACAAACTTATCATAATTAAATCAAATTATATCTTTTCTAATTCCCATAATAGAGATACTGAGAATTGGTGGGATCAACTAACTAATTACAGGTCAAGTTTACTTTGGTATCCATTTCGATTCCCGCTGCGTTCAATTGAAGTGGTAATCTACTGATTTGAAAACATTGGGTTCGGGTTTCATCTCTGTATCATTGTATGGTACTATTATACCGTATAACTGTACGAGACCACTGATCATCGAATCTACGAAAATTTAACATAGGCTATATTATGATTGGAAGCTTTATTGTGTTGGTTGTTTGCGCATGAGGGTATAAAAAAACAAGTCCTATATCATCATGACAAGTATCAAATTGAAATAAAACTTAATTAAAGGAAAATAATAATCCCATACACCTATTCCCTTAGTTATACACATTCCGCCTTTTTCTAATAACTATAGAAATGTTAAAATCATGATACATTTTCGTATTAATATAAATAAAACATACACAATTACATTTCAAAATATAGTAAGGACAATCAGTTTTATACTTACCGTATGTACTTTATAGAAACATCTTTAAGATATTATTGCAGCAATTGTTATGTACTTTTAAATATTGCAGCAATTGTAATGTTTTTTGTTGTTGCAAGATTCCACTAATATATATACTCCTATATTATTATAAAATTGAATATTTCAGAATTATATGGCAAGATATGGGTATTTGAAACCAAACCATGATATGCGTACAGCCAATGGGCCGCTTGACCCAGCTGAAATTGTGAACTCCATCAAAGATCTACAAGTCTTTCTACGGATCAAGGAAACAGGACGCCTGGATGACGCTACTATGATTGCTATAAGGAGACCACGATGTGGCGTCACGGATGAAGATGGCGTGGAACATCAGAAACAGGAATCTTCCTCCAGAGCTAAGAGATATACTGTCAATTGGCTAAAATGGGATAAAAAGTTGATCACTTACAAGTAGGTACTTCGCACAAGTCATCAAATTGCTGATGTGTTTGTATTTCGTTTGATGTGATAATAATGTAGACTCATGCAAATAAAACCGAGTATTAACGCAGAGTAACAATGATTTACAATGATTCAGTTAAAAGCAGCAATCATAGCAGAATCGTAGGCTCATCATAGTGAACGCGTTGTACCTGAATTAGGGACAAAGAATTCTTTTGAGAGCGACAAAAACAAGAACGGGTCTTTCGTTGTAAATTCATTATCATAAATTATGATTTTGTAATAGACTTCTTTTACACGATTGAAGAGTAAATGGTATTAAGCAGTTCTCTAGATACAAAATTACCTTACAAATCACCTTAAATGCGGTGTATCTTTATGATGATGGGGATGTGTCACCTATATACATGTATATCTAACTAGCTGTTCGTCTATATTTCTGCAGAGTTCTTAACTACCCGTCAGGTAGCAACGTCACAGAACTACAAGTACACCAAGCAATACAGCGTGCTTTTGAACAGTATAGCAACGTCACAAGGTTAGAGTTCAAAGAGTTAACGGACAATGCGCACGCGGATATCAATATACAGTTCACATCATGGACTCACGGAGATGGATATCCATTCGATGGACCCGACGGAACGGTTGCGCATGCGTACTTGCCAGACAGTAACCATGGCGATTATAATGGAGATGTCCATTTTGACGATTCGGAGTTTTTTACAAATGAGGGAGATTTGGGATACAATATGTATCAGGTGGCACTTCATGAAATTGGCCACAGCCTCGGTTTAGAACATTCCTGGGTTTATGACGCAGTGATGATTCCAGATTATCCTGGATATAAGCCAGATTTTGCATTAGCTGAAGACGATGTGAGGGCAGTCCAGCTACTGTACGGTAAGCTAATTATGGGTACCTACTTATACATTTAATATTACAGAGGTATAATGTTTTTGAGAGATTGATCCTTAGAAATACTTACTGCGTATATACATTATATTTCGGCAAACGCTGTGTGGTACTGGTTATCTTTTACTACCAACACTAGAGGGCGTTTTCCGCACAGTGGTATTGGAGTTGTCAGTTTACTCCTAACAGTCGAAAACACGTGTCGAACGACACTGACCCTCTCGAATCAATGTGGTTATCTCGACTGCCTATTATATTCATAAGATAATATATCATGTATATTCACTGTAGTAAAAGATTGTACATTTTTTTGTTACCAACATCAATTTACTAAATAGAATGAGGTGACATTTTATTTGTTTATGAACAGAATTTCAATGTTCCATTTAAGACTTCACATTTGAAAGGTTTGTGTAACAATTTTTCATAAAATCCTTTCTTATTACTAGGTTCTGGGGATCCAACATCCACTGAAAAAGCTTCCGATCCAAAAGCACCATGTAACAAAGCTTACGACGCAGCAGCCATGATCGACGGAGAGTTATATATATTCAAGGTTAGTTTAAAATGTATCTATTTTGACATAACGTGACAAACGTAGATCACAGACACCAAGATTTTCACGATTTTTATAAAATATTGATGGGAAGATCTAATGTACAGAGAACATGCAGGAAGCAGCGAAGTGGTTGTTGTATTTGGACGTATTGACGTATCAAATAACCTTTTGGTGCATCTTGGAACACTTTTTTATCAAATATGTAGCGCTCTACTTTTTAGTCATTGATGTATTGAACTTACACATTTAAAGGTAAAATGGAATTATAAAGCAAAATCAAATTGTAACGATTTGCAAATTGCAACATTTAGCGATAATCTGATGAACGTTTAGTGGGTAGCTAAAACATTTCAAGAATTTTGGACATTCGAATAGTATTATTACCAGGGCGAAAATTTGAATTTCTTGGACGCTTCAGTATTTCAATCATACCGATTATATATATAACACACAAAAAATAGAAAGATTGATATTTGAAATAATAACTACTTTTCACCGTTTATTATTACAGGATAAAAGATACTGGAGAACAGCACAACTCGGGAAAACAATATCCCCACATATTGGCGAACCAATCAGACGGCGTTTCTATAATCTACCAAGACAAATAGATGCAGTTTATCAACGCCCACAAGATGGAAAAGTAGTATTTTTCAAAGGTAGGTTTTGATATGAAACACATGACAGGGTTTGGCATAACGAAATGTATTACATCCGGGCATATATTAGGCTACCATCGCATATCTGTGTCTCTTTTTCAAAATTAAATTAAGCGAATATTTTCGAACTAACATAACACATCACTTCTGACCGGTCTCATGGTAAAGGCAACTTGCTTGTCACAATATGTTAGTTCAGAATGATTATTTTCATAGTAAACATAAACGTTTTAATAGTACATTATTGGAATTAATTTCAAATGCCATTGTGTGCTTAATATGGGATAATAAAATGTATCTGAATATCATTGGTAGTAAATTTAGTACCGATCCTGTATAAAGTTATTCAATAGCGCCATCATCGCCATAAAACAAAACTCTATTTACGTGGTAAAATAAAACAAAACTCTATTTATGGTAAAACAGACAAAACTCTATTTATGGTAAAATAAATGGGAATATCGTTTACTATTGTTTGTTTTTGCTTTAATTACAATTTTACAGGATCGAAATACTGGGTATACGACAAACTGGAATCGGACTCATCCTATCCACGTGATATCAAAAACCTCGGACTTCCAGACAAATTAGACGCAGCAGTAGTTTTAAATCGTTATAATAAAACCTATTTCTTCAAGGATCATCAAGTTTGGAGATACAACGAAGAAGACAAGAGTGTGGACCCCGGTTATCCTCATGACGTCATCGATGTATGGGAGGGCGTACCAGCACCGGTACATGCAGCATTTGATTTCACTGATGGTAAGTTCTTAATATGCGTTGGGTCTGAATATATCGTAACTTTGCAAGTTCCTATTCTCACGCTATGAGTTGTTACTCACCATTCATGCCATTAGTCTTAAAACAATTATCATCATGCCAAAAGGCTTAAAATAGCAGTAATGCCACAAAAATTGTGGACCAATCACATGACATGACATAAAATGGCCACTGGTGGGTGCACTGGTGTACAGGTATTCTAGTCCCCTGCATCAATGGGCTCCACACAACTCATTTTAGCATTATACTTTTAACATGACAAATGTTGCAATATTATTAGATTTGGAATAATTTATTGGAATACCAATTTACGATAAACTAATTATACGAAATTCATATTTGGACCAATCATTAATCATGTCCACCGTCGTCTGAACAAGCTTCATGGTTCGATGTTACTCTGTGCACACTAATCATGCTAATCCAACTGTTACAAATATGTTGATAAAGATGGCGTTGGAGCAGAGATGTATGTGCTAACCAGGGGAAACGTCATCGTTATTGGAAAACTAATTTTGAAAGCATCAACAATTTCTTACATATGTTTCTCGACTTATTGGTTTCGTTTTGTTACAGGAAACACGTATTTTGTCCAACGAAAGAAGTACTTTAGATATAGCAGCAAACATCGCAACGCAGATCCGGGATATCCGAGATATTTTGGACAAGACTTTATTGGTTGCTGACACAAAGAATACAGATAAAGAGAGGACAGTGAGCTGACGTATTTTCTTCTCTTCTAGACTGCAAGTTTAAAGTCATTCAGTGATGGTGCTATATGATGATATATCATGCCTATAACCTTAACTTTACAGCTATTCATACGGTTATATATCGTCATGCAGTTGATCAACTGAAGAATGAGAATACAATACAATTACCTGGATATGTATTTCACTTATTATTCAGGTAATTGTATTGCGCTCCCTACCAGGTGATTGTATTGCACTCCATATCATTTATATTTCACCATAGGGACGATTTGATTTTATATGACTGTCAGTAAAACGCTCCAAAGATGAAAGACATGATAGATCTCACGAGAAATATGAACCGCCATCACCTTAAATGGTATTTAGCCTCGCACAAGCACTGCATTCTTGATGTGAACAAGCGATTTAAAAAAATATATCAAAAGTATCTTAAATTATCTTAAGGTATTCGCCATCGTAGACCGTACACATAGTCTGAAGGCGGCAAAGGCTGTGTACATAATGTTTTAATCGGTAAAGGTCGTTACCTCATAACAATTGCGTCTGTATTAACTCGCATTTACATTCAAGTTATATTTGAAACTAATATATTTATCATGTTTATTGGACTAAACTGAAGATCGCTGGCGATTTCAGTTGCGGTTCACGTCCTGAAAATTTGGAACAGAGTTTACTAAATAAAGATGGCGGCCCGACGATCTCTATTGATGATATACCCTTCCCGCAAAAAATATTCTTCTGAATGTGCAATATTAGTTTTGCAATAATGTTTATTTATTATATATGTAATTTAAATTTTGTTATAGTATACATATCTGTTTATTAAATAAACAATAAAAGTTGTTGAATAAGTTCCAGTAGGCTAAGATAAAATTAATAGTAAAAATATGATGTTTGGTCGAATTCCATGTACAAGTATTATTTTTTGGCTGACTATTTTCATGTTACATTTTATCACAAAACAGATGTTTGAATATTCAATATTTATTATGGTCACAGGGCCATTTTAGTCAATTTACTGTAGAAACGTAGAGCTATGCCAAATTTCATCTTCAAATGATCATAGGCTAATTCTCTTATTACATATTACATTGGTGTCCTCATCAGAGTTTAGTTAAACAAATCAGGTAATATCTTTATTATCTAGACATAGATATATCACATATAATATCAAATCATCTATTGATAGAGTAACACGGATCGGACAGTCAGATAATCAACACATTACACACAGAAAAAAAATGAAAGAATCACCTTTCTGTGTAGCCAAGTAATCCAATTTGACTAAACTTTACCGATTCGATAATTTACATTTGGTTGTATTGCGTTTAACAGGAAAACGTGTTGATAGGTTTTTGATGGCATATTCGTGTTCTCATTACAAATAGCGATTGACAATTCGGAAATACTTTTAATTGAACAAAACAATCGTTTTTACTCCAAACTTTCATTATTCAACATTGTCAATCCATGTTTAACTGTCATTAGTATAGATTATGCAAGGCATATAATACGAGTAATTACGTATAATGTAGTGTCTGAACGGATACTCTAAGTGCAATACCCAAAACAAATGTTGTCTTCCCAGTTATTATAATGAATCTATACGTATTGTAGCTTTGATATCTGACTGCATGATTTTGATATGATAGATATCCTTTTGTGTTGTGTATGATATTGTTGTAAATGTAAGTGATACATGTAGTTGTAATAAAGAGGCATGCCTATGCCAATTTCGAAATCTCAGTTTTAAACATGATCATTTATTCATCATCGGAATGAATTGCAAAGTTCAATAACGACGTTACGTACTGGTTACCGTAGGTCACGACCGTTAGTTTATGCATCATGAGTAGGCTGTTAAAATAATGTAGCAACTGCAAAATTATTATTTAATGTTGAGATTGAGGAATGATGAGATCAATAATTCAAATCAAGGATTCATATTTTTTGTATTGATATTGTAGCGGGGATCGCTTATTTGATCAGTTTTGGATATATTTATTTATTAATTGCAATTGTACGCATTTTGTAGTTGCAAGTACCTTAAGAGCTAGCTACTTTATTACACTGCAAATGTGGTTGGTCAAAAATTGACCAACATTTTGACCACGGTTTGGTCGTTTATGAATTTGGAACAAATTTTAACCAACGCTAAAAAAAAATACCAACACTGTTGAGCAAAATGTTTCATCAATTGTTGAGCAAATATAATGATTAGATAGTTGGGTAATAGGAAATATAATTTGAGTAACTGTTGGGTTTTCTGTAAAACATTTGTTGGTCAATGTAATGAGAATATTTAACCATATTGGGCACTCTTTTCCTTTAGGCCAACAGTTGGTCAAAATTAGGGTCTGGTTAGGGTTAGGGTTTCAAAGGTATAAGTCACAATTATAATCCTAACATGATATATTCCATCGAGAACGAGTTCAAGAATTCCTTGAATAATTTTCTAATTGCAGGCTTGCAAAATGTACATTTTCTACGGTCATGACAGTAAGCTTACCAATGTTATTGCTTACCAATGTTATTGGTAAGCTTACTGTCATCCTCTCATTACTGTCATGACTTACCTTTGAGTGTCTATACCTACGGTGGAAGACCCCAAGACCCCAGGAGACGCGATACCGACATGACTTCCACGTTGTGATGATGAATGATGAATTCGCAAGCAAACGGTGGGAATGATGCCCAACTGTTGGGCAGTTCTAGTTTGCAGTGCGCATGATCGGTCGTCTTTGCCCAACAAATTTGCCCAACAAATTTGCCCAACAATTTTGATTTATTCAAACTCCCAACTGTTGCGAGTTTTAGTC
Source organism: Ophiura sarsii (assembly GCA_035610835.1). Taxonomy (NCBI): domain Eukaryota; kingdom Metazoa; phylum Echinodermata; class Ophiuroidea; order Amphilepidida; family Ophiuridae; genus Ophiura; species Ophiura sarsii. The sequence goes on along the minus strand of CM069450.1, from coordinate 36,299,989 downwards.
AAAATAAACTGATGTGACTATCGGTTTTGTTGGGTAAATCTTGACCAACAATTAGAAAAATGCTTTGCCCTACCGGATGTGTCAAAGATAATGACCAATACATTTGCAGTGTAGGCTCATCTTTATTCATTAGTGAGCGGCGATCACATGACCCGTTTAGGCCAATCGCGCGATATGCTGTTAGCGTCAGACGACGTTGGACACGGGCGTATTCACGAATATTCAGGTTAAAATATGCGAACGAGGTTACGTGATCAAGTGAATGGGAACGCTTAACAACGGTTTAAATTCAAAAAATGATACGGACACGGTTGGCCATCCACAGTGGTTTTAGGATGAAATAATTTAGTTCCAACGTGTGTCCACCGTCGTCTGGTAGCGTCGGTTTTTCATCAGCGCCATCTTGCGGGTGGATAATTTAACGCTGAGGAGGAAAAACGGAATAGCTTAATTGAAAATTTCAAAATCCATCGTAAATCTGGTGAATTGGTAGGCATCTTTGTAGAGCAAGTACCGTAGATATTAAGAGAACATTTTAGGACCAAAGATTGAGAGATAATTCGAGTTTGGGTGAAGTTAAGCACATGTTTCTGATGAGGCCACGGAATATTATAAAATGAATCCACCATTCACTTTACATGTACAGATATACGGCGGTTTTCAATAATGTATCAATTTTAAATCGTACTATTGGTACTGAAATCCCTCTTTTTGGTCTTTGTCAAATTACACCAAAATTGATATTGTAAGTTGAATTATAACCTGTAGCGTTTCGTGTGATCGTATCGAGCGCTGGTTTGCAATTTTTGAGTGATTTTGAGTGATTTTTAAATGTTCAAGTTTGTAGAAGTTAATCCAAACTTGTGTGTGTAATGCCGTTGCATGCAAGTTAATTGGCGTACGAGAAAGCATGGCGCGGGGTCGTTTGATGCTTGGAAGGCGAGTTTTAACAATTGCGTGCAATAATTGTCTCATAGTTTCAAAGACACCGTCCAAAACCCTGATAAACACCTCCCTCCCCGCCCCAACAACTAACCATCCACTCTCGCAAACTTCCAGTCATAATCCCTAGCGGATGGTTTTGGAAGTCAACTCTACAACTACAAGGTACAAGGTACAAGGTAGTGAGCATCACAATAGGTGATTATGGTTATAATTATCTTATTTTATGCGTGAGTACGTTTTATTATGATATTCGATACGGGCGCGCGTGAAGATTAAGATACTTTTAAGAAGTAGAGTTATTTATATACGAGTCACACGTTATAATGGAGTCCATGCACGAGTTCATTCGTCGAAATTCATGTTAATGCTGATAACTTAAACAATTGTTATAGTCATGACAACTATAGCAGTAGATGCAGAGGATGGTACCTGGTGTAGATGAATTATCAGTCAAATAATTAATAACGATGAAAAAACCCTATAAATTGTTGTGTCGTTAAACGAGTTGCTGTTCTTAATAATGAGAAAAACATTTGAGCTTATATTGAGGCCTATTGTTGCTGTTGTATTTATGTTACATAAAACTCAACCCAGTGCGATGCTGATGATCGATGGGGGTGGGTTGATTATAATAATCTGGGGAAGGCAAAAACACTCATCTTAAATGGGAGGGGAGTGGGCAAGCTGAGTGTAAAGCATGTATGTGTTTAGGATTATTTAGGTCAGTCATAACACCAGGTAATATAAGATAATGGTGATCTGATAAGCGAGCAAAGACTGGCTGTGGACTGCGGAAGCGGTTATCGTGAATACCTGAAGGCTGACTGCGGAAGTGGGTATCGTGAATACCCGAAGGTTGAATGCGGAAGCGGGTATCATGAATACCCATAGGCTGACTGCGGAAGCGGGTATCGTGAATACCCGAAGGCTGACTGCGGAAGCGGGTATCGTGAATACCTGAAGGCTGACTGCGGAAGCGGGTATTGTGAATAGCCGAAGGCTGACTGCGGAAGCGGGTATCGTGGATACCCGAAGGTTGACTGCGGAAGCGGATACTGGTATCGTGGATGACGAAGAACCGATGGAGAACTAGGAACCAATCCGATCACTCATGTCTTATGTTAAATAAAGTCATGTGTATACCGTATTTTGATAATGTAAAATGAACTGGTATTTTGACCATCATTTTTGAATGTACTGAAAATTAACATAGGCCTATACTTTTAACAGGTAATATTTTCAAAGTGGACAAAATAATGTCCCCTTTTTTCGCCTACCACATTTTGAGTCAACAAAATAGTTGACACCGGCATAGACCTACTGCGAAAGACATTCACGGGGTGGGCGGGTTGTTAGTGTTTGTGTTGGGATGGGTTAAGGTTCGAAGTGAGGTGTATGGGGTAGGTTGGGGTGGGCTGGGGTTGGGTTGTGTGGTGTAGGGTGGGTTGGGTGTGGTGGGTGTGTCGGCGGGGATGGTGGTTTAGGGTGATGTGACATGAAATCCAATTAAATTCTAGTTAATTTGACATTGAGCAAAGTAGGATTAATAAAGGGATTTCTTTATTTTTAAGAAAAGATTCCTACATTCCCTGTCCCAAAAAGTTAATTTGAAAAAGAAAATGTTTGATTTTCTTTTCGAGATATCAACGATTATGTATATAAATTATCCTCCATAGAGCTCTGTATAAAAGCACATCTGCTACACTCAACTGTATTTTAATGCAAGATCCTGAGACATTGGCGCTTCTAGGACACGTTCCATAGACAGAAATGATTGCTTTAAACATTTAAAGTTTAACATGTAAATTTATCGAAACAGCAAACATATGAGGGTTTAATTTTTGCTAGTATGAACAAAACTCCGGAGTAAAATGTTATTTTAAAATGTTAACGATTTATGGTTTAATTCAAGTTCTACATCTTTCCGCCCCCATCCATCCGCCCGCCCGTCCGCTTGCCACCGCTTATTATAGACTTTAATTGCAAATACATCGCAGGTTCAAAGTCACGTGGAGTTGACACAAATAATCTTTTCAAAAGATTCGAATTCAAGTTCTGCATACTTCCGCACCCACCGCTCCGTTAGTCGCCGCTTAAACCCATAGAATCAAATCGCAAATGTATAGAGGTTCAAAGTCACGTGGAGTTGACACAAACATTTTTTTCAAAAGATATGAGGTTGAATTTAAGTTCTGCGTTCTGTAACCGCCCGCTTCCCCACCCGCCGTCGCCGCTTATCGACCTCTAAAATTGTAATTAAAACGACATCACCGGTTCAAAGCCACGTGCAGTTAACACTAAATATATTGTTTCAAACTATTTAAAATGGAAAAAGTAACCCAAATCGGCTAAAATACCGAGATCTGGTCAACATTGTTAGGAATAAGGAGTTTGACAAATCTCATTATTGTTTATATTATTATAACGCAGGAATGTTGTTTATAAATACTTAGTAAATACCAGTACAATAGTGTTTGAAATGCAACCACGCATATAAGGTCAGAAGTCACAAACTGGTCCAAAAAAATGTTTCACTTCTAATAATGTTGAGGAATGCACCAAATCTGATTAAACGGGACAAAACTTAAGTTTTACATACTTAATGACCCACAAACTATATATCGTTGAAAAGCTGATGATTCAAGATTTTTAATTTTTGCAAAAAAGAATCAAATTATACAGGGTGTGTAAAATTTGTATAGGGTGGAACATAAAAAAGTTGATCGTTTTTGCTCCTCACAAAATATTTTGATAGTTTGTACAATTAGGGTTTAGCTGAAGATAGTCACCAAAATCAGACCAACCGCAGAAGGTGCTACCAAATTTGCTAAGAATCACTTGCCCAAAATGTTCACAGGAAAAGTACAGGGTGTCTAAAATTATGATGAAATAATGCATAAAATGAAGGTTGTATATAATATTCTATGAAATTAAGTTAGCATGGACTATTTAATTTAAAAGAAAATAGTTATCAAAATGAACTACACGAATATCGTTAAAGTTCCTTTTATTTTAAATACAGGGTGGTCCAAAATAGGTCTAAATAGCAAAATTTTCATAAATCTATGAACAATTCTGTGAAGAAACACTTCTGGCTTTTTTAGTTAAATGTTTTACTACCCAGGGTAGAAAAGGACCGAAGAGTCACACAAATGAAATAGAGAGACTGCGATTTGGCCATTGTTTAATCAATAAAATGAATAAAACTGTGTGTTTTTTACATTAAAACACTCCCTGAATTGAACATCATATTCTAGTAGAGAATGTCTAGATAACAATTCAATATTATTATTCATAGTAGCAGGCACATGTTATTAACACATATGAGAAGTTTGAAAACTTTCCTATGTATAATTTTAAAATGGCATCAATTTCAAAAGTTCTAGTTTTCCACTATTTTGTGTAGAAACCTATGGGCGCCTCATCCACCGGCTCCTCATCCACCGCTCCCACCCTTGACTCACTCGACGTTTAGATTGATAACTTCACTGTTGCTAAACATGTGGCTTTAATTCTTTTTTTATTCGGTAGCTGGATAAATTGTCTTTAATATGATACCAAAAATGTTATGTTTTTTTGACAACGTCTATTTAAAATAGAGACACGTATCACGATTTTAAGGGTTTTTTGAAACGATCCCACCTCATTTGATATACCTATTAGTGACCTGTGACCATAACGGTATTGGGACGACTCATCTCACAAGATTGAAAAGAGGTTGAGTTTTGATTTCTATTTTATTTTCTGAATTTTCCCCGTTTTGACATTTAGAAGTCATCACTAACTGCGTAGTGGGAATATTTCTGGATTTAATCTAGTTTAAAATGAAACTGTCTCTTGTTTTTTATCATCCATAGGTGTTACCGAGGTGTTGTAAGATTTGTAGTAGGACGAGATTGTATTTTAGACGATATTTCAGACGAGTTTTTTGACCAAGTGACATTTAATGTTTTAGACCCTTGACCCAACCTTAATTATCATTGGAGTTCATGTTTTGAAGTTGTACCTTTTTGGATGTTGTAAATAAACCGGAAGTTGTATTATTTTGGAAGTGATTAAGGAGTTGGAGTGTTAATTACTCTTGCTGAAAATTATTTTTGTAACATTGTGATCGACGATGGAGACTAATTGAAATAAACTGTGAAACTTAGAAATTGTTCGGAGCCGTTTTTGTTAGTTAAATAGTAGAAAGCGTGGGTTCTATCCCCACAACGGACCCGGGCGCCTTGTTATCCGTATAGGTTTCCTGTTAAATTCCTTTAGCCCACAAAATAACAGGTGGTGTCAGATACAAAACATACATTTCAGAACCACTAAATAAAAAGCTCGCACCCCATCCGCGACAATATCAAGGATTCATGATTTTAAGTGTCAGCGTATTAGCGTTTATCTTTTCATTTTAATATGTAGGCCCCTATACTTTGACGATTGAAGTTCTAAAAACTTGAAATTTGTTATGAATACATCGGAATATTATTCTTCACACATCACAAATATAGTACGGTATGTAGATACCTGGATTTTTAGTGTCACCGTTTGGGGTACACATTCATTTGCACATTGCACGATGCTTTGATGAGCTGAATGAAGAACTCTCAATGATTGAAGTTTTGTAAACTTATAAAATAAACATTTGTTATGAATGCATCGGAATATGATTACGCACACATCACACATAACCTTTTAGTCCATAGTGCACGACCTATTACTTGACTGATGACGGAAATGATAAATCTGTAATAAGGTGATATGATATCCACCCGATTACCACCGTTCCACGCAATTAAATGCCTACTACTACCGCTGTCACACTGCCCCAACCCACCCCTCTGTATTATAGTTATAGCGTTATATTCGACTCACGGAGAAGTATTATTGGTGGGTGGGGTCATTACACCTGAGAGAAATTATTAAGGTGCGTTAAAACATGGAAGAATCAGACAAATTTGTTTACCACTAAGATACGGCATTTCTTCAAATTTTACACGCGGCAGTCGTCTGCAGACGACAGTTCCAAAATTTTACAAAATGTTTCAAAAATGTCAAAAGTATTGAATTCCATCACCACCTTAAGAAATGCATTGAAATAAATACAAACATGCCAAGTATTAGCCCATTAATTCTTGAGATAGACTTTGAAAGTGGGGAAAGATTTCTGAAAAATCTGTTTTGTGTAGGCCTAGGCCTAATAGTAAAACTACTACCCGCGTGGAAAGTGTTAAAATTTTAAAATATCCAGTGTGTATAGCTCTAGTTCCGTGCTGCCATCTGCCAAAGGTGTGCGCTAGTAGTTGGTGTGTAATTGCACAGATAGTTTTGACTATCTGTGGTAATTGGTAGATTGGACTTAAAGCTCATACAGCATAACCGGGATCATTGCAAATACACATACTCAGTGCTAATTCATACCAGTTTTTAGCTCAGTGGATGATGCAGGCACAGCACGGAACCAGAGTTCTTATAGTATTTAGATCAAAATATTTAACATGTTCAAATGCGACTACCGATTCCCATGAATTTTCATTCAAATATTTAATATTGTAATGTAAAAGCTGAATGCAAACTGCTTTTATCCCAAAAATAGCCTGTGTAAGTAGATGTAATAAATATGAGAGGGCGTACCTGACGTTTCGATTCTAACAGAATATCTATCAAAGGGAAAACATTTGTGTATTTTTTATCAATCTGGTTGGACTTGAGGGTTTTGTAGTACCGACACCATCCTCTGAGCAACGATATAGTGACTCATTAATACTTAAACCACAGTCACGGTTTCAAAGTGAGACGCCGGTTGTCTACCAGTAGAAAGTCACCCCAATAATGCACCGGCAATGGTGCATCTGAACAAACTAGTCCAGATGTCTAGATGCTTAAGAATAACTTTATATCATAATAATCAATGCTTGGATGACTGAAAATATTCACAAACATTTCCGACTCATTTGTTCTGGCAATGAATCAAAATTCTGTTTGACTTTTGCTCTCAGTTTATAGACATCGTACCGTGGCCGTAACCAACCTACAAAACGTGTGGGTTGTACTGGCAGACTACGTACCGAGGAAGGAAACTTGTGGGTACTTGTATTAATGTACTAACCTAAGAAATGCCTGTCTTGCCTATCTGGTGGGAAGTGTCAGGTAGACGTTGCTCCGTCATTTGCCGGCACTAAATAATTATTATTATAAAAGCTGAACTAGAATCACTTCAAGCTTCAGTCATATCGCCGATTGTGAATTAAGAACATCTACGCCATTTCAGATTCATTTGCCCTCAATCCATTGCGATCTGATTTATACAATGTGGAATACATACGAAGTGATATCGTTGGTGATATTAGCCTATGCTTGCATAGATGCGGGACCTGTCGTATCACCAAGAGGTGATAGAGATTTCCAGGAAGCATTGGTAAGTTTATTACTTTGATAAAAAAACCTTAACAATATTTTTTTTCAATCACCTATATGTTTCGTATATTTCATCAACTGATCAATGAATGGAAAGCTGATGTGTTCATCTTTCCAATGATACTATAGTTTGATCTGTTCCAAATTGGCAAAGCCTTCTTACAGCAGCGAATGAATATAGATAGGACGCGGGCGCGCTGAAGGCAACACGCGGACTGTGCATCATATGCCACGTGTGTGTGACCATAATTGCGCGAGTACGCTTGGATTACTTTTGCGCGCGGAGAGATAAAAAGGTAATTTTTCTCGCCAGTTTGGAACTGATTAAACTATTAGTTTTGTAGCAAAATATGAAACAAACGTACGAGTATTAGGCTAATAACTTTGAATATCGGAAGATATTTCCACAAATGACTGATATTACCCGATTTGAGATCTAATGGCGGATGATTCAGTATTAATGCAGAAGTTTTTTATATCACTTATCATACTTCAGATATTTGCCACAAATATTTCATCATTTGGTTTATATATGCGCCTTTTACGAAAGCGAGTGTTACACACTAACATTTCATATATTGGAATATATGTAGACCAACTCCTTCAACAATTTTGATTTCAGATGACCATGAAATGCATCCTGAATACGTCCAACATTATAAAATGGCTTGTCAGGGCAGGGTGTTTCCGTTTCATTTATTACAAGAAACCGCTATTTAGTAACATAAACATAACATAGTCTATTTAAAAGGTCAAATTGATCAGGCTAGGTGCATATGAAATTCAGAAATCTCATACAGCCTTTAAAAATAAGTATTTCATCCACGTTTGGAGCCGTGATTAACACTTCGGTTAAAATTTGTTTTCGATTTTGTGGTTCTCCTGTGGGATCGTTGTCAAAGAGTTTATGAGGACAATGGTAAACTTGTTTTCATAAGGTGAATTGAACATTACAAGACAAACTGAGTAGTATGGACAATTAATAGTTTACCGAATGACTACTTCCAATTTCTCGAATAAAACATTTGCCGTTTTCGTTTAGGTCCAACCTTACATTGTCGTAAAACCATTGATAAAGAATAAAAATAATAGAAATAAAAATGACGCTGTACAGTCCAAATTGTTATATTTACTTTTCTCGTTTTTAAAATGTTGTCACATTATGGACATTGGCCGGCGCTGTTTGTGCATAGTTGGAGGATAAATTACCTTTCAACATATGTGTTTACCGTGAATGATCACCTGCATAAACAACAACGGGCCGCCATGGTAACGAGTCGGTCGGTATACGTAAATGTCAGGTCGTTACGCAGTACATGTACTATGGCACGACGCCGTCCAGTCTGACATCGCCAAATACTATTGCCCGGTTAGAAGTACTATTGCCCGGCAAGAAGTAATGTCGGGCAAATAGTCCTGGGAATGGATGAACCAAATATTTGTCATGTGACACGGGTCACGATTCGAGACTTTCAAGTATATATGCATCACTGAGTAACATCAACTGATTGTTTTCTCAATATTTACCTTAAGAATATATCCGTTTTGTCCTTCATTTCAGCACTATATGACGCGGTATGGCTATTTGAAACGAGACCTTTCTACGAATGCAGCTAATGGACCACCCGAGCCAGCTGATATTGCTGACGCCATTTCAGATCTACAAATCTTTCTACGGATTAAGGAAACAGGACGCCTAGATGACGCAACCATGGCTGCTATAAGGAGACCACGGTGTGGTGTCACGGATGGGGATGCCGTTGAACTGCTGAAGCAGGAGCCTGGTGGTCCTACTAGGGCACGGAGATATACAATCAATTGGCATACGTGGGATAAAAAATTGTTAACATACAGGTAAAAAGATTTAAATCAAGGGTTTTATAATTACTTGAAGATATCTCAAATTGTTTCCTGAGGGTACGGTTACACTGGGCTATTCCAGTTGAAATCCATACACCCCTATGGAAGACATTACCTTATTAAATCATGTCAATATTTCACACAGGAAGTGTGAGTTTGAAATGGAGTTTTACCTGCATGGGTGACTCCCGATCCCTTTAAAATCTTCACTCCTCGTACGGAAGAAATTAAGGTAATTTCTCCCATAGGGGTGAATGGCCCGTGCTGTTATTTACATCACATTACGCAAAGACCAGGACCACCAAATACAAAGTGATGTTTCCCTGATTCCGCTGTTATTTGCTCCGATAAACGGATTCATCGCATCTATTATGAAGAATTTATTGCTAGGCCTACTTTCATTATTTATTGTAAAATGTAAGCGAAATATTAAACAAGGCGGAAAATCACACCCATATCCGAGAACGGGGAGGCTTAAAATTGCTCTTGATAGCAATATATGATGGCTTGGAATTAGATCACAAGATATGTGCGATTTTTCGTCAACAACTATGACTGAGAAAACTGGTTGCTGAAAGGTAAAAAACTAGCAGGAGAGGATTTAATCGAGAATACTTAGTAGTTAAAGTTTTAACCACATATATTTATATAATATTGAATGGCTTTGAGGGTGATACAAGAATATATTGCACGAGCTATATTTTATAGCGAGTGCAATATATTCTTGCATCACCCGAAAATAAGACATTCAATATTATTATTATTATTTATATAACAGACTGGTTTGATAAAAACTAAATAAGTTAGCCCGAACTGACCCTCTCTGCATTTATGTACTCACGCGCACATCTTCTGCGCAGCACAAAAAATATCGGACAGCAATATTTTTTGAATATTGGACGCACATCCGGGAACTTGATGCACAATATTCAATACACACTTTTATTGTACCGTTTGGAAGGCCCATATAAATAATAATACTTATTATCTTCCCTTTCCTTGTCACACAGAATTATAAACATTCCATCGACAAATTCGGTTCTCACAGAAGAACAAGTACAGAGCTCAATAAGACGATCCTTTGATCAGTTCAGTAACGTTACAAGATTGGAGTTTAAACAGCTATTTGGAGACAACGTTTATGCCGATATTTACATTGAGTTTTCATCCGGGAAACATGGCGACGGGTTTCCATTCGACGGACCGCATGGCTTCATTGCGCATGCGTTCATTCCTAATGGCAATTATGGCGATTTAGATGGAGACGTTCATTTTGATGATTCTGAATACTTTACATTCGACGGAGATGACGGTAAGGATCTAATTGCTAGTGGTCCCCAAATACTATAATGAAGATGTATTTGTGCCAATTCGTAACCCAAATTACAATTAAGTTTATAGAACAGTTATTGCAGCTTGCAGGTGACCAGAGCATGGGTTTCCATTGTCTGCAGTCTCATTTTTGGCCTTTAGTAACAATATTTGGACTTTTTGAGACAATAATTCTGTTTTAATGAAATCGTCAAGAGGACTTTCAAATTGTTTTAAACAATATTTTCACCAAAAAAAGACACCGAAGGCACCGAAGGTACAAACAATACTTCCAATTTGATAATGCACGTTATACAAAGTCCTATAACAACACCAGGGATCAACCCCTTTTCCCTTTTCAAAGCCTATCTCATGGATTACTGAACCAATACTAGGCATGCGTGGTAATGAAATTCAATAATCTTGACATTTTTAAACATTTTGAGAAATTTTGGAATGTCGTGCAGAGGCCTGCCGCGTAAAAAGTGTTAAGTTTAAACCCCACTTACATTGCAGGATATAACTTTTACCAAACTGCTCTGCACGAAATTGGTCACAGCCTTGGTCTAGATCACTCGTGGAAAGAGGGCGCTGTAATGTTACCGGATTACCCAGGATTCATGTCCGACTATGCATTAGCAGAAGACGATGTACGAGCGTTGCAAGTGTTGTACGGTAAGAGTTTTAAAGTCAATTATATACTATCACTGTATAATCATTGATGAAATAGGTAGCGCAAATCAAATTACCGCTATAGAAACTCAATTATTTAGATTGGGATCTCGCCAGGAGTAACATCTATCATCAGCGTTTTGATCAGTTTAAAATTCATATCTATCATGGACACCCCGTGCTTTAATGGAAGTGTTACATACACTACTGAAGCAAAATAATAAGAATTTCACCTCTGTATTCCCTACGTTTGATCATGCAAGTACTTATGGTTTGATATTGACCTTTTGAAAATTATATAGGAAACCAAGTATGTTGTGGACATGAAACAGTTACCCTCTTACTAATTATGATAGGTTTACAGTAAAAAAAGAAGACACTAATTCACTATTGGTATAAAACGATATCTTCATGATGCTATAGTTTAATCAGTTTCAAATTGGCGAGAACTATTCGGTTTTTTTAATCTCTGCGCTCGCAAAAGTAACCCAAGCGTACGAGCACGCGACACGGGACGCGGCATTGGTCTCACGCATGCGGCACGCATATGTTGCACAGTGTGCTTGTTGCTGGTTACATATCCTTCACACTCGCTCGCGTCCTTTTGTATTCATTCGCTGCTGTAAAGAGGCTTCGCCAATTTGGTACTGATCAAACTATAATAGGGTTAGTCCCAGCCCTCTATAGGTCAATTTGTATAAGTTTTTAGTTTTAAATGTTTTAAAATGGTAAAAGTAATTCACAATATTGCTTCTCTGTCACCTATTTTCTTTGATATAACTTGACGTTATAGGAAGTGGAATGCCACCATCACGAGATGATACATTGGATCCCGATGCACCATGTAACATCGCATACGACGCAGCAGCAATGATCGATGGACAATTATACATATTTAAGGTGGGTTTGAAAAGATTATTGTAGTTTATTGTCTGTAAAGCTAGATCATTGAGTCTATCTTTGACACTTAGCTTGCAAGGAATATTACAACATTTGGTGTTTAATTGAGATCAATGCGATACGATTCTTTAAAATTACTTCAAAATCATGGTTTTAGAGTGAAAATAAACTGTCGGAGTTTGCGCTTATTTTTACTCTAAATTCACTCTAAAACCATGATTTTGAGGGAATTAGGAATCGTATCGCTCTGTAACTTGGAATATATGTTTGATTTATGATCAGAAATGTAAATCTGCAAGAAAATCTGCTTTCAATTTTTTTCGAGGATTGAAGGCGTCCCCTGGAAAAGAGTCCCCTGGAAAAGATCACATAATATACCTATAAATAGTGCGGGGGATACCCGGTATGTTTAAAATATGGGACAATTCTTATGACTTTCATGATACCTACGTGCCAACATAAGGTAAATGTGATCAATTGGATCAATTCTTCCAAGGCTAATACAGATCATCATGAATGATAACAGCATTGGTAAAACTGAGAGAATATTTTGGATGGTTGGGATGCGATGACGTTATATATATTGATTTTTTTGACAAATGAAAGACGTCCGATTCAAGAAGTTTCTTATAGACGAAGTCATTGCTGTTCTGATCTAAATAGTTAACGCAACTTTGTATCATACTTTTGGATGTGAATTTCTACGTATAGAAAAGCATGACAAAAACATAAGTGAAATGTTGTCAAGAAAACAGGGCACTTCTGTACCAAGTGACTAGATGTATCTTTATAATGTCATAAGACCCATCATAAACATGAAAGTTTGACGGTCCTAGACATCAGTGGCGTAGCCAGGTTATTCATATTGGGGGGTGGGGGCGAGAAATGAAAATGAACCGACAAAGTTGTTTTGAGTGAAGGACTGCGCGCGTAGCGCGCGATTTTTTTTGACTTTACACCTATTTGTGGCACGATTGAGGTACATTTTGGCTCTAAACAAGCTTATACCAACGAATATTGCATTTAGGTGATTGTTATGCGCGCGTAGCGCGGGAATTTTTTTTATATGTGTACTTTTGACCATCATAATTCCATGGTTCCTCTGGTCAAATGAACCGACAGTGCCAATCTCAACCGACACGATGTCAATATTGGGGAGGCGATCGCCCCCCTCGCCCCCCCTCTGGCTACGCCACTGCTAGACATTGAATTGGTATTGTTTTGAATCGTTTTCATACATGACGTGCCTTCTATCAAAGTAATTGAAATATGAGATTTGAATCACATCTTTTTGTAAATAAATTTAGTTCAAATCAATCACAAACACTTCACTAAAACATTCAAAATATCATAAGCATGGAATTTGTATTAACTTATTACAGGATAAAAGATACTGGAGAACAACGAAACTCGGGAAAACAATGTCTCCAAAAGTTGGTGAACCAATCAAACGACGTTTCTATAATCTACCAAGACAAATAGATGCAGTTTATCAACGCCCACAAGATGGCAAAGTGGTCTTTTTCAAAGGTAGGTTTTGATATGAAGCACATGTAAGTGTGCGACATTTTTTAACCATCTCTCATCAGAATGCCAGAAAGAACATTATATAGTTACAGGTAGGCCTATTAGAAATTAAAATAATCAATATTCATAATGACACTGTTGATTTGATTGATTATTAGATGTGTACTGTCACATCAAAAGAGTGCAGTTATCCACTGTGAGTTATCGGTAAAATGCATTTGTTTATAGGCATGAAAAGATAAAGAAAATATACACAATTTTACAGTATTCTTTCTTCATAAAATCAGACAGAAAGTATCCAATCTTCACCACAAAGGTATCATTTCGTCGCTGTGCTGACATACCGGCACATCACAACAGAAATAAGTAAAGAGATGTGCCGGTATGTCAGAACAGCGACGATTTTGAAGCGTTCAAAAAGCTCCTTTTGTTGGTATTGATATCTGAACTTCTTTTTTGAGAGACAACTAATTTCGCACTAAGGCCGCACTGCAAACCCAGTCAGTATGCCTCATACTTATAAGGGGCGATATCCAAACTCTACAGTGATTTTAAAGCATTTTTTCTAGCGATTTTACAACGATATTCCAACGGTATTTCGTTCTATTGTTAAAAGCATCGGAAAAAGATCGGTGATTAACTAGAAACCTCTCTACTTATCTGGCGTTAACAATAGAACTATTGTAGTACTCTCGATGGATGAATTAGTGAAGCAGACAGATCAAAGCGCAAGGAAGGTTGTGTTATATTCTTTAAGAAATACTATCCTAAATGACTTGTACGTAAGACTTATATGACAGTCTCCAACGTAATATTTTGCATCACCATACACAAGAGGAGAAATCGTAGTTGGCAAACAATGCACTATGTCAAACTGTGACAAACTTATTATATCCCATAATGCATAAGTGTGTTCTTCAGACGTATCAGTTCATCATGAGTACAACAAAGTATCTTCTCATAAGTCATGTGATCTCTGCTATAGACCCTATAGAGTCTATGTTTCTACACACACTCTTACAATGTTAGCTCTTGCCCATCGTCATGCCTTGCTGAACAACTGAATGACCGCGCGAACTTTAAATATCAGGTGTATCCATGCTGTGCGCATTCAAACTTACAATCATAAGCGTATTAGCCGTAATCGCTTTTAATGAATGAATAGATCGAGGTCATGATACTATTGATTGAAAAGGTTTGTCGGCATACAAAATAGTTTGCTGGATTCGTGTAACTTTTTTTCATCAAATCCAGGAATAGGTTGTTTCATATTGGTTCAAATTGGTTCAAAACAGTGATCATTAGTGAAAAGAAAACCAAATCTGGAGAGAAGAAACACAGTCCTCCCCAATGATACTGATGAATCCACTAATGATCAGCATTTAGCTTGTCAAATCCAAAGCTCAAAACTGCATGTTTGTAAGGGAACCTGTACAACTTGATACACATGTCATTTTGATTTTATTGCCATGTTTTTAAATCGTGGTGCATTGTTTGCCGACTACGATTTCTCCTCTTACCATACACAGTAGCACCGCCGAAAATTGATCGAGACTAATGCAAATATTCCTGTATTACAGACTGTAACAAAAAAAGTTATACAATCGCAATTTTTTTTTTAAAAATCCATTGTTAAAATCATGCAATGTCAACATATTTTACCATATGTGTTAAGTTTCGTTTTGGCTACCAGAATCATTTTATTTGGTCTTTTTAACTACTTGCGTTTAAGATTTATGACTAATCTACTAAGTCGTCTAGAAATCGGGTTGGGCCACTTTCACAATATCATACAATCTTATATCTTGTATAAATTAAATGGTTAGGGTATCATGCAAGGAACATTAAAGAGAATAATATAATTCTTTTTCAAATTGTTTTATTTCATTTGAATAAACAAATTCATAAAATAAATAATGTGTATTTGTAAAGACCTAACCTTCTTTGTAATACTTAAATTAACCACTTGAAATGAACCATTGTTGTCTAGCAAGAGCGCTCTACTGCCATGTTCCTGGTTCGATTCCATTCACATTCATCCCAGTGATTTTACCATTGATTACACCAAAGTGGCCCAGGTGATTTTATGACTGCTTTAGATAATTGATCATATCTCTGCTTACCGAACATCGATTGGCATGAAACAAAGCTTATACGAAAGCTGGGAAAATTCCCCTTGCACGCCATTAACACTTGAAACAGAAATTCTACGGGAGATATTTTTAATATTTTTTTCAAAACTGTATAACATTTTTTGTTACAGCCTGTATATATAGTCGGAATTATAATTGAACGAACATATAGAATACATCATATTGCGCACATTGCCTGAAGCGCGCACAACCAACAAGCCTGATAATCTCGGGTGCGATCAGCTATGTGCTGCGTGCGTGTTGTTCGTTCAATTATTAATTTGACTATATAATAGAAACATTGGCATTGGTATCAGATCAATTTTCATTGGTGCTTATACGTATGTACCTTGGTGACTATCGTATAAGTCTAACATGCAGGTCATTTATACGTATGAGCCATACGTACGCGGTTTGCAATGCAGCCTAAGCAAATTCTGAAAAATATTAACATCTCCAAAGAGCAAATCACAATAGTTGTCTCTATGGGAATAGGAAACCACAGTCTCTCTAGTTATCGAACTTGTGTCCATGGTTTTCAAACACATGTGTAACATTCTCCATACCTGTCTTACAGATGACCACAGTGTCTAGATTGTTGTGCCTCTCATCGGAAATGTTCATATAGGTGAATCATTTATGTCTGGGAATGCATATTGATTGTCCTGTCAATGGTTAGTATCTATTTACGTCTATCTTCCTCTTCACATGTTTACAGGATCGAAATACTGGGTTTACGACAAGCTGAAAACCGATTCATCGTACCCACGTAATGTATCAGATCTGGGCATTCCGGGCAACATAGATGCAGCGGTGATCTTAAACAAATGGAACAAGACGTACTTCTTCCAGGGTAATCAAGTTTGGAGATACGATGAAGTTGACCAGGACATAGACTCTGGATATCCGCACCACATTAACGACGTGTTTGAAGGAATACCGTTATCTGTTGACGCTGCATTTGATTTTACAGATGGTAAGTGGGATGTAAAACACTGTCAATCAAAAGAAAGATGTTTAACTTAAGCATTTAAAGGGTCACTCATAATTAGAGAAATCCATCACGTCATAGTGTTAATAGGGATTTCCCTGCCGCAGTAGCTCAGAGCCAAAAGACCTCTAATGAAATGAGTTTGACGGCAAAGGTATGTACAAAAATAGCAGAATAGCAAATCCACTTTATTTCACCCTACTACATTTCCGCGTAAAAATGACCTTGTCCAATTACGTTACATCATGACAGAAGCGGTGGGAATCACGGTTGATTTAAGTGATTGAAGGACTAGGAATATAGAAAGAAAAAGTAATACTTTTTGTATGGTTGGAAAGTTTAAGTATCATACTTTTATAAGAATGAATGCGTGGACAGTTCCAAGTGAATTCTGTTCAGAGTTCTTACGTGCATGGGCCCGCGCTGGGTGATTGGAATTAGTTCGTTTATCAATTATAATGAGTAATCCAAACAGCTACTAAAAGTATTATGTTTATTAACCCGGTGCTTTTCGTTTCTTTTAAAAAAAGGTAACACGTATTTCGTTCAGCGCAAGAAGTACTACAGATACAGCAGTAAACATCGTAACGCAGATCCGGGATATCCTAGATTTTTTGGACAAGATTTCATCGGGTGCTAATGGACGAACGTCATAGTTGGTTGACCTTACGTAGAGCATGTAGAGTACGCGAGATTATAACCTACCTCTCAAAATGGTCAAACAGACATCCGTAGTGCGCAACACGTAACCCGACTAACCGCCGATGGGTTCCCGGGATTTTGTGACTTTGCAAACATGCGCAGTGAGCTGATTCGGAGTGCGCCCGCGTGTGTCTGACTGTGGTCAGTTATGCCGTATATGTCCACAACGGGAAGAAGACAGAACAGGACATTTTTTCTGAAATGTGCAATTGAGTGCAATGACAGCAAATCTATTTATTTTTTCCTTATTTTTAGGAACCCAGTGTTATAAATGTTTTCCGTGCAATGGAAAGAATGTTATTTATCTTGAACAATTAAATGTTTCTTTCTACAAATTAGAATCGAACGAAATGGAATATTAGGTTGTCTTATTTTCCAGAAATGCAATGTTTGTTGTCACCCTTAACAATATAGGCTATTCCAGTTAAAATCCATACACCCCTATGGAGGACATGACCTTCATCCTCAACACAGGGAGTGTAGATTTCAAATGGGAGTCCCCCATGCATCTAGGTGGAGAAGGATAAGGTCATGTATTTCATACCCGATTTCATAGGGGTAACTTATGTATAGATTCAAATGAAATAGCCCAATGTCTTTAACCATCATTATTTATAATGTTCATGGTGAATACATATTGAATTATAAAAAAGAAGAAGATGATTGTTGGGAAATATATCATGCTTTCCACTTCAAACATAAACCCTATGTGTCAAATCTAATGTATTCTTAATAATCATATTATTGCCTCCAAATATGTGGATTTTATCATTTAGGCTATGAGCTGCTCTCTCCGTAAACTGATTGCTCACATCAACATGACATTCCGATAACGAAACGAATATTTTTAAATAGCATTTGCATTTTTAATAGTACAGATCCATTTTCTACCCAAATTCTATTATAGAAAAAGAACTGGCAAATTCCAAACTTGTTATATTAAAAAAATTACCATAATCAAACATAAAATACAAAAAAAAATCGTAACATTTTACTTTAATATGTGCAGTAAAATGATAATAGCTTTAATAGTGCACACTACAGTATAGGAAATGTATTCTACCGTGCAATTGATGCATGCTGGAGTACACGGGTGCAGGCAGTATTAAGCACAGCGATCGTGAATATAGACGACGGGGTCTACAATCTCAGTATGTCCTCGTTCCACTGATGACACTCTTCACTATCAAAATGGCATGAATGGTGTCACGAAAGTTACCGCTCTCTTTTAGTTTTCCGGCAAAGCAATATCAACCGTACGGTCGCTTTGAGAAAACCTGCAGCGAATCTGTCAACACAGAAAACAAACGTTTTTTCCGACTACTTCTGACGTTTTGATCTCGCCGAAAAGCTCGTATTTTAACATGTTTAAACCGTCGATCTGCTCTGGGTGTCGCGGTGTGTTAGAGAAAGAAATGGGCGGGGTTAAAGAGATGTGGAGGGTGGTCAGTGGCGGTGGCGGATACATCATAATTTAGTGAGGGGGGGGGGGGGGGGTGGGGGGGGGGGTGGGGACGCGGACATAGGCATATCTTGGATATTTCGTTGGTGTACCGGGAAAGTGAGAAACATGACTCTAGTGCTCTATTTGGTATACTTACTTTCGTCGACCTCGGTCGGAAGCCATGATGAATTTTCGCCAGTTCACTCTGTCCTGCATTAGATTGCGTAGCTCTTGCTGGTTGATGCCAGCATCTTTACTAAGCAGCGTGGGGTATGTCAACCTTGGTCTCCCTTGAGTACGTTGGCCTTGAGTTGGGGTCCAGAAGACTAGTTGAGACACTGGTTCATTCAGCCTTCTTACACAGTGGGCAGCAAAATTGAGGCGTCGACGCTGAACAATTTCTGATATTTTTGGTAGCCCTGCATAGATTTCCTCTCTTGTGGGATGATCCTTCCAGTTGAGGTTTAATACCATCATTAGTAGTCTGGTATAGCAGCCGTCAAGTCTTGCCTCAAGTCTGTTTGTTTTAGTCCACCCTTCTGCGCCATAAAGTAGAATGCTTTCTACAGCAGCACGGAAGAAGCTGATCGTCAAGGAGGCTGACAGATTAGATTTCCAGAGGGTGTGCATCTTGTTGCAAGCCTTCCAGGCAAGGGCCTTGCGGATTTTAAAATCTCTTTCATTTCAAATCTATTTGGTATAGTAATAAGTGTCTCTGTCCTTAACGGAATGTATTTGTTACTAGTGTTGTAGTCGAGTCCTCATCATCCGAGTCCGAGTCCTTGAGAAAAGGACTCGAGTCCGAGTCCAAGTCCTCGTCATTTCGGATGTCCGAGTCCGAGTTCGAGTCCTCAGTATCCGAGTCCGAGTTCGAGTCCTCATGTATCAAATTCAAGCCGCAGTTCACCATACCAGATAGCAAGACTACGTTGGGGCAATGGTCGGCAAGGTCGCGTCGGAAAGCCAACGTCGGGCCAACGTTGAGTTTAACAGGATTTTAATGCGAGTAACACCAAAATAGTAGCTAGCGAGGTAAATATCCAGATTAATCAGCATCATCCCCTTACAAAATTAATTGTCGCATAGACCATTTCAAATTGAGATCGGAAATCTTCGGAAAAACAGGTCAAGTGGAGTAGGTGCGTTGCGCGTTCTTCGCAACAGTTGATCGCATTCACAGCTTTGTCCTAGTTGGTTGTCCGCCTAGTGATTTACTATGTTTACATATACGCGTGCACACATGAGAAGTAAAACGTGGAACGAGACTATTTTGTTTTTTTATCAACAAAGGCGTTGACCGGCAAATTCCAAATGTATCGAGCAGACGGTAAAAAGTGAAAATTTTACCCCAAATCTCTTTCATCTCACCGGTTTGTTTTACTGAAATGCCGCAACATCAACTTTGTAAGGGATACAATCTATCACCAACACCAGCACAATCTACCACACGGGCAGACGGGTGAAAAACACGTTTGTTTTTATCCGGCACATGGCCATGACCTGTGAGCTGACAGGTCATGTAACCGAGCGTCAAATCACTCGGCAAATCGGAAGCATTCGGAACTGATCGTATATTTTCGGATTTGAAATGGTCTATAGGCCAAGTGTTAACTTATACTGTAAAATTCTGACGTGAAAGGTCCTCCGTTATATTTAAATTGTGTCGTCACTCGCTAGGTCATAAGTGAGTGTAAATGAAGAATCACGTTGAGTAGACCTGCGTTCCGGACAAAATGACGCCATTTTTGTGGCCTAAAATTTCGAAGTTGTTTACCGCTTTTTCAAAAATAAGGACTATCATGCCATTACAAACATATTTTGGGCGAGGGGCAAATACAAATATTGCACCAAAAAGCACAATTTTAATGACAAACACAAGCATCCGATGGAATCAACTTCTAGTAGTTCAATGGTAATATACAATTATATCACATCTCTTAACACAAATACTTCTGTGGCTTGTTTACCTTGTCCTTCGATTGTAAATCACAGAACCCCGGTTCAATTCCCATACACGGCACGATATACTTTCATTTTCTTGTTCTTCTACCCTTCCACTTACATTATTGTTGAAACTTTGACTATATCTTAATAACAACAATAATAAGTTTATTTATTTATTTATTTAGGCATTATTTAAAATCCTTGGACAATTAGTACATTTTGGTCAAAATATGACCCAATACGACCCCAATCTAAATTTTGACTAAAAGTATTCACCAAATTGCAAGAATTATGGAGTTTCAAGAATACAAAATCTTATAGCTCATGAGGGGGTCAGATCCCACCTTAGATAAACATCCACTCACAAGTGCTACCGCAAGCATATAACGGACATCAAATGCAGCGCCCACTAGCTGAACAATAGGAATCGAACCACAGCTAAACATCAATGGTCGCTTGCTATGATGTCAATTTTATAAAGTGAACTATTGGGTGTCACTATATTAGAAAATTGACATATCTATGTTGTTGTTTAATGGTATGGATGTAATGAATATTAGTCAAACCTCTATTATAAATGACATGAGAGCCAAATGCCATTCCCCTGCAACAAAGCAGATCGATACAGATGAGTGAAAATTGACGCGTCGCAAAAAATTCTAAAATTCAACAACAATGACAAATGTTTGCAACTTTCATTTCAAGATTTCTCTGTAATTTGTGCAGTAAATAGAATGATTTCGTTTATAATACTTATTTATACATCAAGGAATATTTTGAAAGCTTACTTTAATTGAAATTGATTCAATAAATCGTCTAGTCTAATATCAATACTTCCGTAAGTCCCAAAATATAAATAATTTAGTTGTCCCCGGTCAGTCCTTATATTTGGTCATCTCTAAAACATTTTTAGTGAGTTCAGACGCTCACCATAGGCCGGTGAAAAATGATGTCAAAAAGAAACAAAACCAATACAACGACAAAATAATTTCAATACATTTCCCAATCGACACTCTGCCCTGAGACTAATACACCTAAAGAGATGAGAAGCACGATACTACAGCTATTCATCACTGTGCACAAGGTCCGATGCGGATATTGTTTAGTCAATCGCCAATCGATTATCATCATTCAGTTTAATTTGTAGCACGACCTCATTATTTGAGTAAGCGCGCTATTTGAATCCAGTATTATCCACACGTTTATTACACTATTTAAATAACCTGAACGCACTTTAGCATGGGATGGCTACCGACATACAGACCGTGATAGGTTTCTAAAATGAATACATTTTATATCGCTATATTTTTGGCATTTCAGATGAGATATGACAATTAAAACCTATTGGGTACATTCTTGGGCATATACACAATGTATTATGATAACAGAGTTCATGGTAATGTGATTATATTTAACATGAATTGAGAAACAAATGTTATACTTTAATTCATAAACAAGTTCTTCAAAACATCACTTTTTTAGTTTAATTCATAATGAATCTAAATACAAACTATGACATTTGGTTATCACAATACATTGTTTATATGTTCAAGAATGTACCCAATAGGTTTTAATTGGCATATCTCTTCTGAAATGCCATAATTTTAGCGATATAATATGCATATTATTTCAGAAATATATCAAGGTCTGTGAGAATGTCGCATCGGACCATGGATCGCTGCACATGGCAGGTATCAATGGGCGCTTCTTATCTCTTTAGGTATATTAGTCTCAGCTCTGCCCATCAACGGCTAATAATTGGCGTTTGAACTCACGTCAACTTAGCATAATCACACGCTATTATACATGAATGCCTTCATTGCACACTGGTCTCTATGTATTCAAATCCGGCGCTGTTATGTTCTGACTACAGTATGAGGTTTTAGAACTGACGGAAAATAAGATATGAAGGTCGAGGACAACCAAACAATATTTTATTATTGGCCTACTACTGGTTGGTAAATGCAGTCATGGGTGATTAGTTCAACAGTTAAATGCTGTCACTTGGAGGCGCTGTAGTTAATGTCCATAGTCTCAGCGACGCTGGACACGGGCGTATTCACGAATATTCAGGTTAAAATATGCTAACGAGGTTACGTGATCAAGTGAATGGGACGAACGCTAACAACGGTTTAAATTCAAAAAATGATACTGACACTGCGAATGGTTAGCCATCCACAGTGGTTTTAGGATGAAATAATTTAGTTCCAACGTGTGATGAATTTTATGGGGTCATATAATCAAAATCCATTGTTACATTGAAATCAACGGAAATTCAAAATTAACGGCCGTTCGTGTCCACCGTCGTCTGCATAGTCTACCACTTGTGCAGTGTGCATGCAAGCGCAATTGGTCCTGCCGCATCAGCGAATCATCCTCTCCAATGTCCACAACAAATTTACGCCACTGCTACATCGATTGACTTGTGGCATAAAACGTTTTGCATGAACTTACTCTTGGGTCCGGTCAGGTATAAGATTAAGCGTAAATAACTCGCCAGTTACTAGCCTAGTA
Source organism: Ophiura sarsii (assembly GCA_035610835.1). Classification (NCBI taxonomy): domain Eukaryota; kingdom Metazoa; phylum Echinodermata; class Ophiuroidea; order Amphilepidida; family Ophiuridae; genus Ophiura; species Ophiura sarsii. The sequence continues at coordinate 36,276,642 of CM069450.1, read as the reverse complement.
TACCGGGTGGTTAAAAAAAAAGTTGACCCAAGTTCAAAGATCTTTTTTCACCACATTTATAGCTTCAGAGAATTTGTGTTAAGTTAGTCTTAATCAGCAGTTAGTTGTGAATTTATTCTGAAAAATGGCACGTTTAGCTTGTTTGGTTCTTCAGATATGGCTCATTACAGAAAGCATACACAAAACTGCCTTGTCCACGGGAGCGTCCTTTATAAATTAGTAGAGATGGAATGCACAAAATGGACTTACACACGATTGGTCACAAATTGTGAAAAAAGGAGACATGTAAAGTAAATCCCGTTGACAGGCACTTTCTTTAGATGTGTCCTGCTTTGTCTGAAACATCTGTCTGGTAAGTATAAAACCACTGGTGCATAACATTACGTACCTATGTTTCTTTGTTGAATGTGAATGGCACATAGATATGTGTACAGATTGGGATACTTAGTCAGGGCGGGCTTTTCAATTCTGAATTTAGAGCATGCTGTTTTGCTGCCCAAATGCAAAGCTTGTGTGCAGAATCATAGTAGCAGTAAATATGGCTCCTCAATTTACTCCACAACAAAGAGCATTTGCTGCAGCAGCGTATTTTGAAACGGACAGCTACGTTGTTGTGCAACAGATTTCCAGGTGTTAGAGTGCCTTCAAAGCTATCTACAAGATGAAAACTAACTTTGTAAATCATGGAACAGTTGTCAACAGAAATAAGAATGGAAGTGGACGTCCTAGGACTGGCAGGTCACCTCCAAATATTGCAGCAGTTCAAAGGGAGCTTCATCAAAACCCAAGAGCAAGTGGTAGACGTAATGGTGTTCACAATGTCTCACAAAGATCCTCATTCTTGCGCATTGTAAAGAAACATATTAACTGGCATCCTTACAGGATTAAACCACGTCATAGACTGGAACCAGGCGACCCACCACGCAGGATGGCATTTTGCAATTGGCTGATTAATAGACCCCAACGCTTCCTCAGAGATGTTGTGATTGTTGATGAAGCAAACTTTACGTTGAGAGGTTCTGTCACTACCTCAAATGTCCGTCAATATGCTCCTAAGGGCAACCCTCCCGTGTTTGTGTACGATAGGCCTAACGATCGTCGAAAGCTTGTGGTTCTGGCAGCAGTAACTGGTGTGGCGGGAACCGAGCCGACGAAGCGTGCAGAATGCAATTTTGCCAATCTGACACCACTAATTTTTTTGGGTTTAATTTAAGTTTGGGCAGGGTTGAAATTAGAAACCTGATTTATAAGACCACGTGGGTTAGTTTGCAGGGCAGAACCTGCTTTTCTACCGTGAAGAACAAAGCACCGGACAATTAGGTTAATATTCTATGTACCATTTATTTCGCAACCACATCACTCCACAACTACAGCATCTACAATTTGTCTAGGTGTTATTTACATGACTTAGCCCAACTGACGAAAATAAAGTTAAAAGTGAGAATTGTACCAAAGTGAGAAATGGGGAAGACTAAAAATAAAACTTGGAATTAAGGATCAAAAAGAAACTGAAATTGGAGATTTGACGATTGTACCACCAAAAATTAAGATTGTACCACCAAAAATTAAGATTGTACCACCAAAACGAAAGATCGTACCACCAAAAATTGTACCACCATGGAGCGTTCTGAAACATACAAAAGAAAAGAACACTGTGTTAATGCCATGTCACACCGACTATCATATGTGTAAATGTTTACGCGCCATAAGCTTACAGTCCAACTCTGCGCTCAGGCTCCATAACACATCGCCGCGCTTAAGCTCCATGTCTCCTTTCCGTGGGTAAGACCTCTCTTCCTCTCAATTCCTCTGTCGCTCAACTCCTATGTCGCTCAACTCCTATGTCGCTCAACCTCTCTGTCGCTCAACCTCTCTAGGTCAGTTCCCACCGCGCACGGCAACCAGTACGTTGATAACAGCAATTACACCATCGCCACGTGCACATACGAATACTTTTCACAACAGAAACTACGCCATCGCCACGTGCACATAGACCATTTTCTTCCATTTACACATATCATAATTTGTCGGTAAATTTGCTCAAACTCCCTCATCACGATCATTAACCATATGTTTGAGGCAGTACATAGTCGTTGTACTTCCAACACAAAGCAATATATATATAAGTAAGCCTAGTATTGGTGATCAAAGAATGAATGGTGACTTTGTACAAGTAAGCCTAGTATTGGTGATCAAAGAATGAATGGTGACTTCACCCAAGTACATATTAATTTTTACCACAAGTTATAACTACTGAATCTACACTACGCGAGTATGGGTCGCTTTAGGGTGCGCTTACTACACTACTTATCTAAACTTTATTATAACAATACAGTATGTAACCAATGATAACCAAAGTAAAATGTGTTCATAACTTGACAAAATATCGCAAGTCTTATTTCTTAAACTACAATCAACATGTGCACGAACTTCATTACTCAGCACGACGCCATGGTTTGGAGCGCACATATCATTCCAATGGAACAATTGACAACCACTTCCAAAGATTACGATGAATTAATGTTGTACCAGACAATTTAATTCTCACCTGTACCTCTCCTACTCGCCATTTGCCATTATTTACATATCACCATGATTTTTAAATGAAGTGACATTACTTACAGTATAGCTCTACAACACGATATTTCCCTAGCTTCAGTCCACCTATTACTCCCGTCACACTTTCTGTCACGATTCCTATTTAACACAAAAGATAGTAGGATATTCCCACCAATAGTTAATCTAGCCTATATACAATATAAGGTCATGGCATTCACAATTGTATGTGTGGATGGACAATAACAAGGTTGACCTCACCCCAGGTAATAATACCCATGCATAAGCATGCTCCCCAATGTACTTCACATAGTATAGTGTGACACAGTGTCACCATGTAACAAGATAGTTAGTTGTCAAAACATTAAAGTATTTTTCACCAAGCATGAAAAAATGTTGAAATCGAAAATGTACTAAGTATTGACACAGCATGGAAAAATATCGAAATCAAAAATCTACAAAGTATTTTTGGACCAGTGATAAATTTCAATCACTTCAAAAATTTACAAGTGTTTTTCCCAAAAACACAAATTTGGATCACAGAAAACTTCTAAGTGTTACAGAACAAATTTTGATCCTCCAAAATTTTATAAGTGTTTCACCAAAAACACAAAATCTGATCCTCCAAAACTTTCTAAGTGTTTCACCAAAACACAAATTATGATTACAGAAAAACTTGTAAATAATTTGGAAATTGAAAATATTTCCATAAATCGACAAAGTAATTTCTTATTGAACATAGAATATGTGAAATGTCAAAAATGCTCTAAGTGTTGGATAAAGCACTAATTTTGGTCACTAAAAAAACTACAACCCAAAATCAGCAGATTACATTACACAATGCAATAAGTCTCCAAAACGGTCTAACCAATCAGAACAAACATGCCGACTATTCCGCAGCACAATCAGGGGGTCACACTTTGTGTACATGACAACCCTCAATTTATAAGAAATTCTGAATGATTAAAACAAATCATTACCACCGAAAGTATTCAGGAATATTGGAATACCTATTTAACTCTAGCATACAAATATATACACACATCATCATAACAATTTAACATCCGGGTCACCTGTTCTGTCCAACACACAAGTAATAAAATACAATCATTTGCCATGCAAGTTCCCTGTATTTACAATACAGTGATCATGAATCATCTCTGATGGTTTGGTTTCTATGTCAACGCGATAAGGAATTATGGGATATTGTCACAAAAAGCCTACCCAAATACTAGATAGATAGCTGTAATAATCAAAAAGAAATAAAGCACATGCTCAATTTATACGCGGCACGCCCATCCCATGTTGTTTAAGAATACCTAATAACCAAATTCACTAATCGCTCCTACCATACAATGGCCTCAATTTACATGTTTACACAATCCAACCCTGAATCATGATAGCGTGACAATTTTGGTATAGAGTAATCATTTATCCATGAAACAATGACTCAATTTACATTCATAAAATATTTTGTGTGCACTGGTAATTTATAATCATACACACTACCATTGACATGCAAGCCTGAATAACTAATCAAAAATCAGACTAACAATTAGCTCAGGAAGAAAATCCTAATCCAAAATTTAGGGCATGAAAATCAGGAACAGCTGACTCCATGTAACAATCCTAAAAATCATTAACAATATTAATGGTCAGAACAGTGCAACTGTATTTTCAGCTGTACTCAATCTCTACTGACAAAGTATTATTTGAAACAATAATTTGGAAACACACTGTAATAATTTCAAAATCACAGCACGACATACAAAATTTGATAAACAGGATTATTATACGGCAACCATACAAAAGCACCACATAATACAACGTAATTTGGTGAAGCGTACTATTTTTGGTACACTCTGTAATGATTTCTATTTCTGAACAAAACAATCAAAATCAGCGTACCGTCTACAATTTTATCGTATGTTCTTACGCCGAGTTAATATAGCAACACCCAGAATGCACTTCGCACCTTTCGAGAATTTTCTAGAATATCATGACGTCATCATCTCAAATTGATCTACGCAGGGGTACTGTTATGCACACAAGTTTGATCATTTTCAACAAATGAAGAGGTATTTTAAAACTGCCCAAAATCATTCCAAACACGTAAATCAGGGCTATTTTTTGGTCATGCATAACGCTATACAACATACTATCACTAACAATCGGCTTTTTGAAGTAATTTGACACAATCAAAAAGAGATATTTGGGGTCTCAAACTACGGTGTCAGTGTGATGAAAACAGAAATAAATGCCCTATTCACACACTGTTAAAAATCACGGAACATGTATAAAAAATCTGGTATCTACCTTGTCCACGAAAACGCGCAGAAATCGCTCAATTTACAAAATACATGAATCACAATGGTCCAAGAATGTTCTATATACATCTATAGTACTTACAATGAAAGGATGTCAATCAAAACGTCCGATTTCCGAAGGATTTGGGATGTTTTCTTTCCAGCGTTCCGAGTTTTCTGATCATACCATGCGTTCAACAAAAGATGGCGTTTTTGGTTTTCCCCCGCTGTATTGCGCAAGCCTAAACCAATTAGCAACGCCCTCTAGTTATCCCAGATAGGTGAGGCCGATCAGGTAACGTACAGGCAACACCCCAAAATGAAATTACAAGCGGTGCATAATAAAAATAGATCTTAAGGGTATTGCAACCGTTTGCAATGATTAAATAATTAAATACGCCCAAAACTTCTACAAAAAGCGATTCCCGCTACACAGCCCCCCACCTAGCATTTGACGTCCCCGTCAATAACAAGCGATAACAATAAAATAAGCGGGATCGCTTACACACTCTACTCCCCGCGCACCAACAATACCTCCCCAACGCGTACCAAATATACCTCACCAAACATCAGAGATGAATACCTTACTCTACTACAAGGTCTTAAACTACTCTTAAACTACTACAGGTCTTAAAGTACAAAAATAAATAAAACTGCCAATCTTCATCTCCCTCCGTCGTCCTTGCTCTCCAGTCTCCTGTTGCTTGTAGGGCCCCTGGCCGGTTGCTGGTAGGGCCCCTGGCCAATCCTGATGCGACCCCTGGTTGGGTCCGAGGATCCCGTCCGTCATTCGTCGTCGTCTCGCCGTTGGAACCTTTGGTCAGGTTCGTCGTAACCCCTGGTCGGTTAAAGTACCCATGGTCGGGTCTGCAATAATCCTCATCTGTGTGGAGCTCTAGTAGCGAGTCTCCCGTTACGTCCCATGAGTTGACAACTCGGCTTATAAGGCCAAGAATCGAGCCAAACTCTGACAGATTGGGTGTAACGTCAGTCATCGTCCAGTTATGTATACGTCACCTCTTATCACGAACTCAAAACAACTGGTACATTAACGTCAACGAAACTTTCAAATATTTAATAACTCCTCCATCTTCCACAGGACTTTTGCTGAATGCTCTTCCATTACGGTCCATCACCACAAGTTTTCCATCTTAGATCCTACCCTAGCGGTACCTAACAGGCTTAACACACCTCCTACTGATTCCCTGGCTTCCACCTTCTCACCTTCTACTAGTCTTTCCAACTTCTACAAATCCAAGTACTAGTATCCGCTACCATACTCCCCAATACTTAATCAAATACCAAACGAGAATTCCTAAAATAAATTACACTCCGACAGCATCTTCCCCTATAGCTCCTATCACCCGTCTAGTGCCCTAATGCACCAAGACCAACTATCACGTCGTCACCACCTCACAACCAGCACTGCAAGCTTCTCGAACACTTCCACCCAAAGCTCATCAATCGTCCTCCTCATTTATTTTTCCTACACTAAGGCGAGTATACACCACTCAACCGACTCCAACACAACACAACAATGTCAACCCGAATTCCGAAATTTAACAGTCTCTCTCAGTCTGTCTCTTCCAACCGCATAGTCCCTCTTATATCCATTAACCACGCAATTGAGCCTGCAACCTGACGCCATATACCACCCTACCGACTCCGAGCTGATTTACGTCGATAACCCCGCCGACTCCTCCAAGGTACGTCTTTCTTCCCATCTTTTCCACCCTCCTGATCGTCCTCCATACCCTCCTTCACTTTATTATCCCCAATCTCCACACCTCCCTGCTCCTCATCACTCCCTCGTCCACCTCCTTCCTGCTTGGCCAGCTTCTCCTCTTCTTTCCGCTGTTCCTCCTCTCGCCGCAACTTCAACTCTTCCTTGTGACGAACCTCCTCCCCCATCGCCAGGCGCCACTTCTCCTCACTTATTTTAATTCCTTCCTCCTGGGCCTTCCGACACTCTTTTATTGCAACCACCTCCTTGTCAAGGCGCTCTTTTTCTACCATAACCTGCTCTAGTTCCCTACGGGTTTCCAGAAACTCTCGCTCCCAGCGCCCTGTATTTCGTCTTGGCCAATCGTTCTCCGTCTCACCCTTTTCTCTTCCGAGACGTTCCTTCCCCTTCCCAACTCTTCCCACGTCCTTCTTCTGCGCCTTAACATCCTCTCCCTCCAGACACTCTCTCTCTACTCCAACCTTCTCTCTTTCCAAATGCTCCTTTTCCGCCTGGAGCTTCTGATTTCGCTTCTGACACTCTTCCTCCACCCTTACTAACTCTCTCCCCAGACGCTCCTCCTCTCGTCGCAACTTCAACTCTTCCTCCACCCTTAACTTCACCGGTTGTACATCCTGCGTTTTAACTTGACTAGACACCTCCGCCGACTCCTCACGACATTCACCATCCCTATCATTAGGCCGCAACACCGCATCTGGGTTTAATTTACCTCCATTCGCCGTATTCTTCTGCTGTTGCTTCTTCTCCTTCTTCCCCGCTTGTCCCGCTATTTGTCGTCTCGTACTCTCCTTATCTTCCCGTCGTTTCCTCTCCTCTACTTGACGCTCCCGCGCCCAGACCTGCTGTTCCCGTACCTTCCTTTCGCGTTCCACCGCAAGACGTTCACGTTCCTTCCCCTCTCCATCTTCCATAACCTCAACCACTTCCTCTCTCTGGCACTGCTCCTCTTCATTCCCGCTTTCCCCGCCCTTACGACACTGCTCCACCGCCTTTCGACGTTCCTCCTTCGGTATCCAATTATCCAACCTATTCCGGCGCTCCTCCTCCTCTCTCCTCCTTCTCTCCCTTTCCATCTCTCGCCTGTCCACCGCCTCTCTCATAGCCACCCATCTCTCATTCCTCGCCCGTAATATCGGGCACTCTCGTTTCCAATGCCCCGCCTCCTTACAGTACCGGCAACAGTTTACTTCCAGTTGTTGCACATTGTCGTGTTGATAACTCACACAATCACCCCGTCGGCGATAACTCGGTGATTGACCTGTATTGCCCCCCACCTGGTCACTGCTCATCTGCGCCGTCAATCCTCGCCTCACCACCTGCGACCACATAACCCCTTCCCCAACACTACTGCTAATATCCTTGCCTGCGATTACAGCAGGACTCTTAGCTCCGGCCGTCGGCTCTCTACGCCCCATGACAACATTAAGTTTGTCCACCACTTGCCCAAGCAACGCAATACTTCTCATCTCCCGCTCCGATGCCGTAGTCAACCTCGTGCTCACTTCTTGACACAACCGTTCATACTTCTGTCTCTGCTCACACTCCACTCCTACTACTAGCCGATACTTCTCTTCAACTTCCACCTGCTTCTTCTCATATTTACGCTTCTTCAATGTCACTCCCTCATAAATCTCTTCATTCCTTTTCTCCCCCTCCTTTACGGCGTTCTCACGATCTGTCAGGTTCCTCATCTTACTCACATGTTCCTGGCTGCTCGAATCATCCACCCGTACCTTCTCTTCCTTATTCGCCACCAAACTCATCCGTTGCTTCCAATCAAGTTCAAGTTCTCTGACCACCAATTCCCTCTGGTCCAATCCCTCACTCAACTGCTGCAACTCTACCTCCCGTGATTTTTCTGCAACTTCCCGTCGTTTCAAATCCTCATCCCATTGTTTCAACCCATCCCCTCTTCTGCTCAACTCTTCATTACTATCTACAAGCTGGTCACTAAATGTCCTCAAATCCTTTTCCCGAGACTTATTATTAATATGCAACCTCTCAAACCGCCTTTCGTGATTAACTAGCAACCACGCATTCACCTTCATTTTCATTTTCAAGTTGGCGTTCAACATCTCACATAACGATTCAAAACTCAGCTCATTCCCCTCCAAAGATCCCGCCTTCTGAGTTTTTATCTCCTTACTCTCCTCATCTTTACCCACGCTACCCAACTCTGGGCCTGCAACTCGTGATCCTACACCAGAATCATCACTGTAATTACTATTCACGTCATCCGCATGGCTACTACTACTTATACTACCAGTCGACTTAACGTCCAACACTCCACCATCCACTTCTCTTACATTCTCCTCACTACTACAATACTCGGACACACTACCACTCTCATATCCACCACCACCTCGTTCAGAACTACTCATTTTACCACCTCCACTGTTGGCAACTCTCTCAACATCAACCCCATGTCGACCTCCACCAACATTACCACCAACACCGACACTGCCTCTAACATCGCCACCAGCACCAAAACCAACACCACTTCTACCAGCACCACCTCTACTCTCTCCACCGCTTCCTGCACCTCCACCACATCCACTCAAACGTCGACACTCTCCACTTTTGTCGACACTTCCCAAATTACCAAAATGTCGACAATCTCCCATTTTGTCGATACTTTCTAAATCACTCAAATGCCGACACTCTTCACTTTTGTCGACCTTTCCCAAATCACCTAAATGTCGACACTCGCCACTTTTGTCAACACACTCCAAACCACTCAAGGGTCGACACTCACCACTTTTGTCGATATTTCCCAAAACACCCAAATCCACATCGCCACCAATTCTCTCTGCAGCTCTACCACCAATTCCCTCTGCAGCTCTACCACCAACACTCTCCACGTCACCTCCACCACCACGACGCTCCTCTCTGCCACTACCACGACGCTCCTCGCTGCCACTTCCACGACGCTCCTCTCTGCCACTACCACGACGCCCTGTTGCTCTCGCATGATGCCCCTCTCCTTCACTCATATGACGCCCTGTTGCTCTCGCACGATGCCCCTCTACTTCACTCATACGGCGCTCTGTTGCTCTCGCACGATGCCCCTCTGTTTCACTCATACGACGCTCTGTTTCACTCGCACGATGCCCCTCTGCTTCACTCATATGACGCCCTGTTGCTCTCGCACGATGCCCCTCTGCTTCACTCATACGCTCTGTTGCTCTCGCACGATGCCCCTCTCCTTCACTCATACAACGCTCTGTTTCACTCATCTCCTCGAGCCCGTTAACCACTGAAATAGAAATTACCCCAACTTACCAGAAACCTTGTCGTCAAAAAAAAAGAAATCCCACATCTGACACCACTTGTGGCGGGAACCGAGCCGACGAAGCGTGCAGAATGCAATTTTGCCAATCTGACACCACTAATTTTTTTGGGTTTAATTTAAGTTTGGGCAGGGTTGAAATTAGAAACCTGATTTATAAGACCACGTGGGTTAGTTTGCAGGGCAGAACCTGCTTTTCTACCGTGAAGAACAAAGCACCGGACAATTAGGTTAATATTCTATGTACCATTTATTTCGCAACCACATCACTCCACAACTACAGCATCTACAATTTGTCTAGGTGTTATTTACATGACTTAGCCCAACTGACGAAAATAAAGTTAAAAGTGAGAATTGTACCAAAGTGAGAAATGGGGAAGACTAAAAATAAAACTTGGAATTAAGGATCAAAAAGAAACTGAAATTGGAGATTTGACGATTGTACCACCAAAAATTAAGATTGTACCACCAAAAATTAAGATTGTACCACCAAAACGAAAGATCGTACCACCAAAAATTGTACCACCATGGAGCGTTCTGAAACATACAAAAGAAAAGAACACTGTGTTAATGCCATGTCACACCGACTATCATATGTGTAAATGTTTACGCGCCATAAGCTTACAGTCCAACTCTGCGCTCAGGCTCCATAACACATCGCCGCGCTTAAGCTCCATGTCTCCTTTCCGTGGGTAAGACCTCTCTTCCTCTCAATTCCTCTGTCGCTCAACTCCTATGTCGCTCAACTCCTATGTCGCTCAACCTCTCTGTCGCTCAACCTCTCTAGGTCAGTTCCCACCGCGCACGGCAACCAGTACGTTGATAACAGCAATTACACCATCGCCACGTGCACATACGAATACTTTTCACAACAGAAACTACGCCATCGCCACGTGCACATAGACCATTTTCTTCCATTTACACATATCATAATTTGTCGGTAAATTTGCTCAAACTCCCTCATCACGATCATTAACCATATGTTTGAGGCAGTACATAGTCGTTGTACTTCCAACACAAAGCAATATATATATAAGTAAGCCTAGTATTGGTGATCAAAGAATGAATGGTGACTTTGTACAAGTAAGCCTAGTATTGGTGATCAAAGAATGAATGGTGACTTCACCCAAGTACATATTAATTTTTACCACAAGTTATAACTACTGAATCTACACTACGCGAGTATGGGTCGCTTTAGGGTGCGCTTACTACACTACTTATCTAAACTTTATTATAACAATACAGTATGTAACCAATGATAACCAAAGTAAAATGTGTTCATAACTTGACAAAATATCGCAAGTCTTATTTCTTAAACTACAATCAACATGTGCACGAACTTCATTACTCAGCACGACGCCATGGTTTGGAGCGCACATATCATTCCAATGGAACAATTGACAACCACTTCCAAAGATTACGATGAATTAATGTTGTACCAGACAATTTAATTCTCACCTGTACCTCTCCTACTCGCCATTTGCCATTATTTACATATCACCATGATTTTTAAATGAAGTGACATTACTTACAGTATAGCTCTACAACACGATATTTCCCTAGCTTCAGTCCACCTATTACTCCCGTCACACTTTCTGTCACGATTCCTATTTAACACAAAAGATAGTAGGATATTCCCACCAATAGTTAATCTAGCCTATATACAATATAAGGTCATGGCATTCACAATTGTATGTGTGGATGGACAATAACAAGGTTGACCTCACCCCAGGTAATAATACCCATGCATAAGCATGCTCCCCAATGTACTTCACATAGTATAGTGTGACACAGTGTCACCATGTAACAAGATAGTTAGTTGTCAAAACATTAAAGTATTTTTCACCAAGCATGAAAAAATGTTGAAATCGAAAATGTACTAAGTATTGACACAGCATGGAAAAATATCGAAATCAAAAATCTACAAAGTATTTTTGGACCAGTGATAAATTTCAATCACTTCAAAAATTTACAAGTGTTTTTCCCAAAAACACAAATTTGGATCACAGAAAACTTCTAAGTGTTACAGAACAAATTTTGATCCTCCAAAATTTTATAAGTGTTTCACCAAAAACACAAAATCTGATCCTCCAAAACTTTCTAAGTGTTTCACCAAAACACAAATTATGATTACAGAAAAACTTGTAAATAATTTGGAAATTGAAAATATTTCCATAAATCGACAAAGTAATTTCTTATTGAACATAGAATATGTGAAATGTCAAAAATGCTCTAAGTGTTGGATAAAGCACTAATTTTGGTCACTAAAAAAACTACAACCCAAAATCAGCAGATTACATTACACAATGCAATAAGTCTCCAAAACGGTCTAACCAATCAGAACAAACATGCCGACTATTCCGCAGCACAATCAGGGGGTCACACTTTGTGTACATGACAACCCTCAATTTATAAGAAATTCTGAATGATTAAAACAAATCATTACCACCGAAAGTATTCAGGAATATTGGAATACCTATTTAACTCTAGCATACAAATATATACACACATCATCATAACAATTTAACATCCGGGTCACCTGTTCTGTCCAACACACAAGTAATAAAATACAATCATTTGCCATGCAAGTTCCCTGTATTTACAATACAGTGATCATGAATCATCTCTGATGGTTTGGTTTCTATGTCAACGCGATAAGGAATTATGGGATATTGTCACAAAAAGCCTACCCAAATACTAGATAGATAGCTGTAATAATCAAAAAGAAATAAAGCACATGCTCAATTTATACGCGGCACGCCCATCCCATGTTGTTTAAGAATACCTAATAACCAAATTCACTAATCGCTCCTACCATACAATGGCCTCAATTTACATGTTTACACAATCCAACCCTGAATCATGATAGCGTGACAATTTTGGTATAGAGTAATCATTTATCCATGAAACAATGACTCAATTTACATTCATAAAATATTTTGTGTGCACTGGTAATTTATAATCATACACACTACCATTGACATGCAAGCCTGAATAACTAATCAAAAATCAGACTAACAATTAGCTCAGGAAGAAAATCCTAATCCAAAATTTAGGGCATGAAAATCAGGAACAGCTGACTCCATGTAACAATCCTAAAAATCATTAACAATATTAATGGTCAGAACAGTGCAACTGTATTTTCAGCTGTACTCAATCTCTACTGACAAAGTATTATTTGAAACAATAATTTGGAAACACACTGTAATAATTTCAAAATCACAGCACGACATACAAAATTTGATAAACAGGATTATTATACGGCAACCATACAAAAGCACCACATAATACAACGTAATTTGGTGAAGCGTACTATTTTTGGTACACTCTGTAATGATTTCTATTTCTGAACAAAACAATCAAAATCAGCGTACCGTCTACAATTTTATCGTATGTTCTTACGCCGAGTTAATATAGCAACACCCAGAATGCACTTCGCACCTTTCGAGAATTTTCTAGAATATCATGACGTCATCATCTCAAATTGATCTACGCAGGGGTACTGTTATGCACACAAGTTTGATCATTTTCAACAAATGAAGAGGTATTTTAAAACTGCCCAAAATCATTCCAAACACGTAAATCAGGGCTATTTTTTGGTCATGCATAACGCTATACAACATACTATCACTAACAATCGGCTTTTTGAAGTAATTTGACACAATCAAAAAGAGATATTTGGGGTCTCAAACTACGGTGTCAGTGTGATGAAAACAGAAATAAATGCCCTATTCACACACTGTTAAAAATCACGGAACATGTATAAAAAATCTGGTATCTACCTTGTCCACGAAAACGCGCAGAAATCGCTCAATTTACAAAATACATGAATCACAATGGTCCAAGAATGTTCTATATACATCTATAGTACTTACAATGAAAGGATGTCAATCAAAACGTCCGATTTCCGAAGGATTTGGGATGTTTTCTTTCCAGCGTTCCGAGTTTTCTGATCATACCATGCGTTCAACAAAAGATGGCGTTTTTGGTTTTCCCCCGCTGTATTGCGCAAGCCTAAACCAATTAGCAACGCCCTCTAGTTATCCCAGATAGGTGAGGCCGATCAGGTAACGTACAGGCAACACCCCAAAATGAAATTACAAGCGGTGCATAATAAAAATAGATCTTAAGGGTATTGCAACCGTTTGCAATGATTAAATAATTAAATACGCCCAAAACTTCTACAAAAAGCGATTCCCGCTACACTGGTAATAGCAGACTCATTGGACCAGTATTTGTAAATGGCAATTTGAATGGAGATAAGTACCTCAACATAATCAATCAGACACTAGCGCCCCAGCTGCAGCACATTTTTGGACAGCAATGTAATGGAGCTATTCGACGAGCCTGGTTTATACAAGATGGAGCTCCAGCACACAGAAGGCTAATCGCTCGTGACCGCCTTCAACAGCTGTTTCCTAACAGGGTAGTTGGACTTGGTCATCCGGTAGAATAGCCGCCGAGGTCACCAGACCTCACTCCATTAAATTTCTGGCTTTGGGCTGATGTCAAATCCAGAGTGTACAGCCAAGGTCCTCCAAGGACATTAGACGAACTAAGACGGCGAATTGAAAATGCCTTTTGAGCTATCAGAAGAACGCGCATAACACAACGTGCAGTACGACACATGCGAGACAGGACACTCACATGTATTGCAAACCAAGGGCAGCATGTTGAAAACAGAAACTAAAAGACGCTCCCGTGGACAGGTGAGTTTTGTGCTTTCCTTTTTCCACTATTGGCTTTCCTTTTTTCACTATTTTTGTGACCAATCAGATTCAGAAAATGAAAAAGAAATCAAAACTCAACCTCACTTCAATCTTGTGAGATGAGTCGTCCCAATACCGTTATATGTGTGGTTGCATTTCAATGACTATACCGGGTGGTTCAAAAAAAAGTTGACCCAAGTTCTAGGTAACTTTTCAACTACATTTTATAGTTTCAGAATTTTTTTGTTTACTTAGTCTTGATCAGCAGTAAGTTTTGAAATTATCCTGAACAAATGGTAAATTTAGCTTGTTTGGTTCTTCAGATATGGTTCATTACAGAGAACATGCACAAAACTGCCTTGTCCACGGGAACGTCCTCTATAGAGATAGAATGCACAAAGTGGACTTACACACCATTGGTCACCAAAATTGTGAAAAAGGAGAAAAAGAAAAAAACGAGACATATGGAATATCTGCCTGGTGCATGACATACCTACCTACGTACCTACGTTTCTTTGTTGAATGTGAATGACAAATAAGCACAGAGATTGGGATACTTTGTAAGGGCGGGCATTTCAATTCTGAATCTAGAGCATGCTGTTTTATTGAAGATAAAAACTAAAGGACGCTCCCGTGGACAAGGCAGTTTTGTGCATGCTTTCTGTAATGAACCATATCTGAAGAACCAAACAAACTACACGTGCCATTCTTTCAGAATTAATTAAAAACTAACTGCTGATGAAGACTAACTTAACACAAATTCTCTGAAACTATAAATGTGGTGAAAAAAAATCTTTGAACTTGGGTCAACTTTTTTTGAACCACGTATAGCTTACCACGGTTTGGTGCTCTCAAAATGTTTGGTTACGCCACAGTTAGCGAGGTAGCGCTATTCTTCAGCTACTCGCCATTGGTGCACTCGGCCGATAGTCTTGCATAAACGTTGGTTCAATGTTGTTGTTGAAACGTTGGCCCACCGTTGGCTAAATACATACATCTACATTGCAAACAACTGACGTTGTGCCAACGGTGGCTTGCCGGACAACATTATGTTAGCCTAACATAAGTGCATACGTTGGCCCAACGTAGTCTTGCTATCTGGGATACTATATCAAAGTTTTCTTAATCAGAATTTCAGTTCTATAATGTTTACTTGTAATTAAAGTATAATCACAGTCAGTTCAGTAACTTATTAACTTATAAGGCTTGTGTGGCTTTGTGGTTGTTCTTTTATTTACAAACTGCTTATCTGCAATAATTTGCATGCAAAATTAAATGACTGATGTGAATGATGTGATGTAATCACTGTTTCATTGATCAAGCTGAAGAAATAAATTATTGCTGTGATTGCTAATGCTAATAATTCTGATAAAAGCCAGGATATAATTTAATATTCTTTGTATTTCACTGTTTGTAAAGCAATACTAAAATGAGAGTACATTGAAATCAGCATGTCAGTAAAATAAGGCTATGAAAATGAAACATGGAAGAAAATTGAATATTTTATTGCTTGACAACAGCCGAGTTTTCATTGACCTCATCACATTAGTAATTCAATTATCAAAAACAGTTTTTAATATATTGGCAAATTATTTTTGCTAGCGGCGGACTGGGGAATCCGGTCCCACAGCAAAACAAAATTCAGGTAAGTTAATGAAAATAAAACATCTAACAAATACCAATTTTGCCGGACTCGGTGAGGACTCGAAGCCGAGTCCTTGGGGTCCGGTGAGGACTCGAAGCCGAGTCCTTGGGGTCCGAGTCCTTGAGTACTGGGACTTGAGTGCGAGTCCGAGTCATTGAAAAAAGGATTCGAGTCCGAGTCCGAGTCCGAGTCCCGAGTCCTACAACAATGTTTGTTACCACCGGATTCAAAGAATATACAAGATACACGCAATCATGTAATTATAATATTTTTGCGGATTACATTTTTTATTACCACTAAACCACACTTATATAATAATTCGTAGTTCATAACAAATACTTGAAAAGCTGAAAAACACCAACATGACAACAAATATTGAAATTCAAAGTTCATTCCGGAACATTACAAAAACCTCAGGAAAATCCTTAACACTTTCCACGCGGCTGTTAGTTTCCATTTCAAAACGGATTTTTCAGAAACCTTTCACAACTTCCAAAGCTTATCTCAAGAATTGCTGAACCAATACTAGGAATGTTTGGACTTATTTTGATGCATTTCTCATGGTGATTCCAAATATGGCAATGAAATTTTATTATTTGAAATCTTTGAAACATTTTTGGGAACTGTTGCTATGTCGTCTGCCGCGTGGAAAGTGTTAAGATTGACTTCACCGATCCCTTTTGACCAAGTAGGCCAGACACCATATTATTATTGTTTACCTGCTGCCAATAGAACATTTCAAATCAATGTTTTCCGACAAATATGACCCGATGAGTGACTCGCCTGATGACTCAGAGTCACAACAGACCACCTCCGAAACATGCGAGTCATTATACTCCACGTGCGCTTATAATATAACGAATATAATAGCGTGATTTTAAGATCAGTGTCAGAGTTTATTGTTTAACTCATCATCGATCTCCGACTGTGAGTAAGCTACTCTACTGCTACATATGATAAAATAAAAAATACCACCAAAAACTCCTATTTCTTTTTCAGAAAATCAAAGGCACTTCTACACACCACATTACTGTTTCTTCAAATTGAAATTTGGATTGACATCCACCGATATTATTTTATTGGAATATCTCAATTGCTCAATTGGAATATCTCAATTTTTGGAGAAATTTGGATTATCAATTTATCACATGCACAACCAATCTTCCAAATTATTTAATTGAATGCGACCTAATTAAGTGAGAAGCAGGGGTTACAAACACAAGCCCTAATTTGCAGTGGTATTCCAGGGCAATAGTTAGTGTAAGGGCTATTAAGGAAACAAGCGTAACAATTTTCAATTCGGTCCGTTTGTCTACAGATACGACATAGATACGCCGGTATGTGATGCGCCGGCTCTGCCATTTGCGAGGAGAGCCTCAAACTGGAATCAGATTGAATGGAAGTGTTGCATCATTTTATATACAATGTGTCATTGTATGAACAGTCTTAATGTGCAGAAAGAGTCAAACTATAACGCTAGATACATAATGTTATGGAAAAGTCCCATGCACAACGTGGTACAAGTTCTAGGCTCTCCTCGCAAATGACGGGCCATGCAAAGAGCAAACACATATGTTAGTCACACTCAGTCCATCTATCTGAGTGTACAATCATGGCAGGTAATGTTGGGAGCCTGACTGACCTGATGTTAATCCAGAATTGATTATGGATACAAGCCCTTTTGCAACAAAACAACAACTTCAATGGCTGTATACAATGAGATGTAGGTCCTTTTGCAAAAAAATGACTCTTTTCCTTGATACATATGATTGTACCCTATACATTTCTTTATCAAACACATTTTTAAATGAAAATGTACCCTAGCCCTTTTACAACAAAGCTCTTCACATTATGAACTAAAATTTGACAAAACTATATCCATTTACCGATCCCGAAGTGCACTTAATTAAAGACGATAAAAACATTACATCACATGATAACTATGACCCTTTGCGCAAAACTCCGAGGTCATCCCCCTAGCTCATGGTACGGCAATGCTGGAGCGCTCTCCATAACAGTTGTCCGAAGTAATAATAATAATATTTGTGAAGCGCATAACACACAAGTTTCCCCTGTTTGAGTATTCATGAAACTACCGTGCGCTTAATACACTGCAAAAAGGTTGCTTACATATTTACTCAACATTTTACACAACGTTGTTGAAGTATGCAACCGCTCAACAGTTGCGTAAACCGTTGGATAACATGATTTCACTAACAGTTGAACAATTCCAGTTACTCAACAGTTGCACAATTTTAATTACACAACAGTTGGGTACTATTAATTAACCATTTGTTGAGCATTTTAATACCAACTGTTGCTTGATTTGTGAATTGTTTTCATTATAATTATATTGAGCATTTTTGTATAGCAACTGTTGCTAAATTTATAAAATGTACCCATATGTTGGGTGTTTAAATGCAAATTGTTGCTTATTTGTGACAAGTTTTTATTACATATTGAGCATTTTTGTATAGCAACACGGAATAGGCAAACAATGGGAATTCTGGGGGATGCAGCAGAGCTACATACATCACTTCCTCTCGATAGTGAACCGGTAACTTGTAATAGGAATTCTGGGCGATGGAGCAGAGCTACATACACCACTCCCTCTCGGTTGTTAATCTGTAATTTCTTTTAACATGTTATTTAACTATATACATAATATTTTACATCTCTTATCATTGGTGTTTTTTACTGTTGTTGGGCCAACGTTGGCCAAACGAAGTCTTGCTATCTGGGTATGAATGTATAATTAGTCCATACAAATTATATAATACATAAACATATTTATGTGATTCTATTGGTGGAGAATAGATCATATGACATGAACTATTCAGTATATGTCCATGTCGTGTATTTTTGGCTATAAAAATCGACTATTCTTCGATAGTGACGTACGGGGTGAACGTACGTATACAACGCATCTTATCCCGTCCGCAACTTATGTCCCAGGACCAGTGTATATATTTTGACACCGCTGAAATGATATTCATAAACAAATGAATGTCAAACAAGGATGGCAATATTAAACTATTTTGTCAGTGTTTGCGCTTTATTCCATTTGCCAAGACAGAATAAATCTAATTGTGTTCCTGGGGCACAAGTTGCGGACGAGATAAGATATATGCCGTATACAACCATTCCCCAAATTCTGATAAGATCCATCATTAGAATCGAGAATTTAAGCAACAGTTGATCAATAAAAACCACATGAGTAAATCTTAACATAAGTTGCGTGATTGCCTGAGACAAATACTCAACAGTTGCCCAATTATTGAAACAATTAGGCCTAACGCAATATTTGAGCAACAAATGAGTTTTGACCGGGGGTTTCCCCAACTTGTTACTAAATTGTTTTGCTCAACGTTGAGTAGTTTTAACTTTTATACAACACCTAGATTTCTACATATGTTGAATAAAATTTAATCAACCATATACCTAACAAATGATTAAACGCAATTAAGCAACGTATTTTGCTCAACATTTTAGCAGTGTACCACTGAAAAAGAGTGAATTCTTTACTGCTCTTGGAGCTCTAGGAGGAACGGCCCTTTTTGAGTGAATGTCCCTCTTTCTAAAGAGTGAACAGTGCCACACTTTTTGAGGAACTGCTCCTTCTGAAGAGTGAATTCACTCTAAGAGGAGCTGCCCCCTAGGGCTCCAAGAGGAGTGAAGAATTCACTCTTTTCATGAGGTTTTGAATCCCTAATATAAATCAAGTTGAAATCCTGGATGGTCAGTGAAATCTTTTTACTATCATTTATAATGAGTGGCTTTCAGAAATGATTTGTCCCATTTAACCGCAGAAAAATAGACACTCCTTAACTTTATAATGGATTCTTCTTTCATTTGAAAATGTTTGAAAAATTATGTTTGCGAAAGTGCAGGTTCAGAGGGTGGCAGGTGAGAATATTAATGATTAACAATGTGTGTGATAGAAGGCCATTAATTTGTTACAAAAGTCTCTTTCCACAAAGCTGTATAATCCTTTGCAGGTGAGTTTGATAGCAACTAGCCCAGGGATTCTACAATTTCAGGATAATAGACTCCCATACTGCGCATTTACGTAAATAACAGACCCTGTTATAAAGCGCAATCTCTCAGTGTAGTCACCAACATATTGGTGACGTAATGGTTATGTGAGTAGTGATTCGTCCAAAGCCTTCCAAAATATACAAGGAATTTATTTAGACTTGCATCAAGTCCGTTAAGTCCGTTAACGTGAATTACCCATATTTCCTGTACAGGGCGTGTCAAAAAAATGTCCCATGGGAAACATTTTTTTTTTTGCTATGAAAATACAAAAGCTCGACGTAAAGAACTAAGAATCATGTTCAGCAATTTTAAATGTGTCATAAGAAAAAAAATTCTATCCATTTTGGAGCTTTCGTTATCAATTATGGCAAATCTACTCAGGCATGTCAAATTCCGATTTGGCCACTTTTCATGTGCAGGGAACTTTATTTATTAGAATCGCCATTCAGTGTGTAATTGAACAAAATCAATACAAATATATTTACTAAATCTTCATAGCTGAATTTTAACTGAAAAACATTATTTTAATCCATTTTATCAATGACAAACCACAGACTATTTGAATTTTAGATTATTTTAAACCATACATTGACACATCCAATAATCATCATCGGAATCACAAAGTCATTTTCTTGTTAAAAAGTGGCCAAAGTGGGATTCGCACTCTTGTTACTGAATTGATCATATCTCGGTAGTAGGTGGTAAAATTCAATGGGACAAAGTGTATTTGATAGAAGACTTATAGAGCATAGAGCTTACCAACGATCTATAAACATGAGATGTATTTTTAATTAATTTTTTTGACACGCTCTGTATTTCAGACATGTAGAATTCGTCAAGCACGTGTTATCATGATTTTCTAAACCGTACAATTTGTTCGTAGATTTTCCAAGCGATTCCGTGTAACCTTAGATTAAGTCTATACCTAAGCAGATGACAAAAGTCACCGACATTCTAACTACAGCGCCATCTATCGTGTTTAGCCCTTGTACTTATTGGAAAGAGGTTTATTGTTACTTTTATTTAATTCCGTAAAGCTGTTATTTGAACTGCACGGCTATCAGTGGGTTGGGGTGGGGGTGATGGTGGCGGGGGTTCTTGCTTTATTAACGAAATCATAAATAGCTGTTGCTAAGGAATATAGAAAAGGATTAATAGCGGAATTAATGGGCAGAACAAACGTTACAATCCATGTATAGGTGAAAGGAGAGACTGTAATATGGTCACTCTGCACAAGGATAGATAGTATAATGATAGGCAACCAGCACATCATATCAGTAAGAACAATAATGCCCATCTTAAAAGCCATTCGAATTTCTTCCTTTTGACTTCGCTTTCGCCCAGCTTGTTTTGCTGTTTGTCGCACTGTGATGAATATCCCAATGTAACAACCTGTTATCACCACTATGCATATAGAATTGATAATTGAAAATAACGCTATGCCGAAATACATGCCCGGTTTTGTCCCAACGACTTTTTGTTTAGTAACAACAAAAGAAATACGTGTAAATTGACTACCAGTTATACCTGTATCTAATACAGAATCAAAAGATGGTTCAAATACATTGCTTCTAGAAAGTGGGAGACCAGTGCACACCTCGGACACGTCATATAAATCAGTGTCAATGCCTGGCAAAATGACTGAAATAATGCTGAATATTACTGCAACTAACCATAGTACTCCTACGGCTCTTCTTGCAGAAGTTGGGCCTAATCTTTTGGGGCTAAATGTATATTTGATACCCATATATCTGTCTATGCTCAGTAGAGTGATGAAGAATACAGAAGCCTCACTTGATAAAATAGATAGCACCCCAGCTACTTTACAAGTAATGCTCGATCTCCACATTTCAGAGGGGAAATAATTGCGGTTCGAATAATACATATCTGCTGACGCTATCACCAGCATATAAATACCCATGAAGAGATCAGATATTGACAGATTTGAGATTAATAGTGATTGAACTTTGTCCTTGATCCTACGACGCTGCATGTAATGGTAGAGAAGTACGCACGCATTGGTGATTATTGCAAAAATGCTTAATAGCCACATTGTTATTCGTTGAAATCGATTTGATAGCAATCTGCCACATGTAAAAAATTGCGATGGTGGAATCTCCGCAACGCATGTCGCTGATTCTGCAAAGCAACAAGTAGCAACCTTGTCAACTAGAATCCTTGCAATCTCAGGGATACGTGTAAAGGATTTGTAGTCTACCATGTGTAACCTATTTTGTCTCAAATCTACATAGAGGAGGGCTTTCAATGAATTATTTAAAAAGTAAACCCCCGCGTCAAATCTATTAAACTTATTGTTTGATATATCGAGATATTTCAAATTTAACACGTTTTGAAGTGAACCATGTTGAAAATTCGATAAGCTATTTTTAGAAAGAAAAATGAATTCTAGTTGTTGGTACTGTACTGACGTATTTAGCTGAAACTGAAACAAATTATTTTGACTTACGTCAATATACTTTAGCTTACCAAGCGGATTCAACACCTGTGGAAATATCGTCTTGATGCTATTGTTAGCTAAATCTAACAAATTCAGGTTGGTGAGTCCTTCAAACGACCTCGGGTCTACTTTCAAAATATAATTGTTGGAAAGATGTAACCGTTTCGTGTTGGTTAGCCCTTCAAACTGTTGTGAGTTTAGATCTTTAATGTTATTGTTAGAAAGATCTATCGACTCTAGGTTGATAAGCGTATCAAACTGTCGCGGGTGAAGCTTCATGATCTTATTGTTAGAGATATCTAATACTCCCAGTTTGGTGGACGTTTCAAATTGTCGTGGGTGAAGCTGTGCAATATTATTCCTGGGAATATATAACACCCAAAGGTTGGGGATCTCTTGAAACTGCTGCGGCTGTAGCTCGGTAATGCTATTGTTGGACAGATCTAGCAGCCATAGGTTGCCGAGTCCTTGAAACGACTGTGCGTGTAGCTCCGCGATATAATTGTTGGACAGATCTAGCTCCCATAGGTTGCTCATTCCGTGAAACGACTGTGCGTGTAGCTGCGCAATATAATTGTTGAACAGATATAAAGTCCAAAGCATGGTTAGTCCTTCAAATAACTGTGAGGGTAGCTCCTCAATATAATTGTTGGACAGTTGTAACACCCATAGTTGGCCGAGTCCTTCAAACACTTGTGCGTGTAGCGTAACAATAAAATTGTTGGACAAACTTAATGATTCGAGGTTGATAAGTCCTTCAAACTGCCGTCGATGATGTAGCTTTACAATGCTATTGTCGGACAGAGGTAGCAGTCGTATTTCACTAAGATCTTCAAACAGCTGCGGGGGAAGCTCCACAATTTTGTTGTCAGAAAGGTCTAAATACCTCAGGTTTTTAAGCCCGTCAAACTGCAGCTGATGAATCTCTGAAATATGGTTGTAGTTCAGATATAACAGCAATAGTTGTGTAAGTGTTTGAAACTGTCGTGGGTGTAACCCTACAATACGATTCTCTGACAGATGTAGCTCTTCCAGTTTTGCAAGTGTTTTAAATTGCTGAGCATGTAGATCTATGATATTGTTGCTGTCAAGTCGTAATCGCTTTAGATTTGTAAGCGCTTTAAACTGCTCCGTGTGTAGCGTCGCAATATCATTGTGATATAAGTATAACGTTTCTAGGGTGGTCAGAGTTTCAAACTGCTGCGGATGTAGGGCCAAAATAATATTATTGGATAGATCCAACCATGACAGATTGGTAAGCGCTTCGAACTGCTGCGAGTGTAGCTTATCAATAGCGGAACCGTGCAGACGTACCTTCTGTAGGTTTGTGTTGGTTTGAAACTGCTGTGGGTGTAGCTCACAAAAATCATTGTATGACAGTTCTAACTCCTTGAGGTTTGTGTTGTTTCGAAACTGTTGCTGGTGTAGCTCTACAATCTCATTGCTGGACATATGTAACAACTGCAGTTTGAGAAGCGATTCAAATTGCTGCGGGTGTAGCTCTACAATCTCATTGGCAGACAGAAATAACCATTCCAGGTCGATGAGATCATTAAACTGCTGAGGGTGAAGCTTCACAATGTAATTGTCTGACAAATCTAACCAATAAAGTGTACCCCAATGTCGACCTGCAAACGCATTCGCCTCGATTCCATGAATGTAGGTGAAAGACCAAGATAATGATCGCACTATTGTCACGTTAGAGTCTACGTCGGAGCTTGAATTGATTATTGACATGTTCAAGAACCCTGACGGATACCATATCTGCCGTACCGTTGTTACATTAGAAGCGGTCGTGGTCATTATGACTTCGTAATTACCCAGTGTACACGTGTAATCAGGTGGGCACTGAAATCGGTTGTACATACCAACTATCTCCTCATACCCATTAGAAAGATACTCCCAATCAAGGCAGCCTACCGTGCAATTTATAGGCTCGTCTTCGTATACACCATGAACCAGAGTAATGTTGGATGTTAAAAGGATAAATGCAAATACTCGATACAAGAACTCCATCCTCCTCCCTCCTAAATCTAGCCGTCCTCCTTGATCGTGAACGACAAGATGTATGATACTTGTTGTTGGTGAACAGAATGTACAATATACACAAATCCCTCCTTGGTATGGTATTTACGGTGAGGTATCAATCATACAACAAAGACGATAGACTTTTGTCGAGGATTGCGCGTCGTGGAAATCGCGTTTCCTTTTTTTACAACGGTATATCGAAGTGACTCGGTGATTATGATCATAGGCTACATGGGCAATGATAAGTATCTACCTTGTAGCTGTATATCTATATTGTAATCGTCGTAGAAAGTGCTGCACCTGTCGCTAAATTACGCACTGTCATCTACTCCAGGTTGAGCTAACACAGAGTGATAGTACAAAGACATATAGATTAGTTTTGATTGACTAGAGACGGACCATTTATCCCATCTACAAAAAAAATCACTGGAGGTTTAATTTACCGTTTAACGTCGTGTTTATTACAGCAAAATCCAGCGAATTGATAGCTATTTCTTGACGGATACGATTCGGTATTCTCGGTTTGATTGACTGGAAATAATTACCCGTTGAGCACGAAAAGTGTACGAAGGGATCGTATATATCGCGTGTTACGCAAACAATTCTTAAAACTCCTCAAGCTTCCATCGCTTACGTGAAGTACAACGACATCTAGATTAGTTTTGATTGACTAGAGACAAACCATTAAAGGAGGTGTCCCGCAAACATAAAAGTGTGCATTATATATTAGAAAAATAACTATCGAGCCCAACTTTTGTAATTATATAGAACAAAACACCACACTTATGACAAAAACAAATAAAAAAAGCAATCTCTCAACATGCACTTTTTAAAATTCGCGGCGATCGAAAATCCCAGTGTCGATGATGTCATAGTCATGCAATTCACATGCGCAAATTTTAGCACCGATACCCATGACGTCATCGACACCGGGACTTTCGATCGCCGCGAATTTTAAAAATTGCATGTTGAGTGATGGCAGTTTTTATTCCTTTTTGTGACTAGTAGTATTTTGTTCTATATAATTACGTAATTTCGGCTCGATAAATATTTTTCCAACAAATAATGCTGAATGTTGTGCTTGCGGGACCCTTCCTTTAAACCTGTCTAAAATCAACGGAGGTTTAATTTACCGTTTAACGTCGTGCTCATCTCATCTCAGCAAAAGCCAGCAAATTTATAGCTATTTCTAGATGGATACGATTCGGCATTCTCGGTTTAATTGACTGGGAATAATTTCCCGTTGAGCACGATAAGTGTACGAGAGGGATCGTATACAGGGTGAGTTAAATAAAATTGTTCTCAAAGTAAAATAATAATAAAAAAAATTATTATCAGAATATGAAGGCAACTAATGTACGTATGCGGCAATAGATGCATTTATTCACTATCATCAGCAAAAAGAATCATGACATTTCATGCTACCGTCTCCCTGTAAAGTATATAACTGCATTTTCAAACCGAACACAATACTGAATATGTTACTCAATAATGCTTGATATTAATGAACAAGTGGATTCGTGTATGGTACACAATAACTAACAAAGACAAATCAAACATTTTCAGTTATTTTTCCAAACATTCAATGAGAAATAATGTCAAAACAATGTCATTATTATACGAATTGAGCAACAGCAACAACAACAAAAAATTTGGCATTTGGGATAGTCGGACTTAGCTCGGACTAGAGTGTGGACCGTTTTCAATAATGAGATTCAATAGATCTTTTCAGAGAAAATATCGCAAATCTTGTTCGGTTTATAAAATACTGACTTTTACGCAAATGAGCATAAAATATGTTTACCACAACCAATTTCAACCAACTAAAATTCTTTAGAAAATTATTGAGATAACCCGTCTGTTTCTATAAAAAATCAGTGAATTTTGTGCACAGATTTTAAGATATAAAATCCCAAAGTTGAGTACACTTTCTTTTTTACTCACCCTGTATATCGCGTGTTACGCAAACAATTCTTCAAATAGCAAAGCTTTGTATTTGTCCAATCCATACTGGTTGAACATCTTTTGTTTAAAAATCTGAAATCCGCCGCTTTGTTCTTTAGATAATTAGTTTGAGACCCTTTATGGTCCCCCTGAACAAAAACGAACTTAAAGGCAATCCTTGCTTTGCCATGAACTTTTAGCGCTCAGATTTGTAGAATTATTATTATACAGACCACATCCGTTTAGTAAAGTTTTAAAAAGTGCCGTGTAAAGCCAAAATAGGCTTTAGAAAGATTTGATTGAGGCATTAAATTCGCAGGTGATTACGTGCAGCGACCTGTTGCTGATGAGGCGGTTTTATTAATGATGACGTGACAATATAGGTATGGCTAGCCCATCAGCACTTTCGACACAGACAGCCGGGCGCGAATATCAAAATAATCACAGGTTGGGGATGTGCAGTTTAAAATCGTTTTATTGTATATTATAGCTCTGTGTTCAATTAAACTGGTCAATATACATTAGATAACTATTTTTCAACCATATAATGCTTGGTTTCAAGACTAGGACTGTTTTTCTTTAAGTTTGAAGATATGTCATGTATGAGTATGACGCACTGTCTAGCCCTGTAGAGGCCTATGCAATAATTTCCATCACGTTTAACGAAGTCGCACTATCTAGCCATGTAAAAGCCTATGGAATAATGCCCATCAAGTTTGACAATATGTCATATGTCGCAATATCTAGCCATGTACAAACCTATGGAATAGGCCTAATGCCCATCAAGTTTGACGAAATGTGATGTATGTCGCAATGATCTAGAACTGTACGCAAGACAATCCAATACGATGTATACGCTGAGCCAAGCATCCATCGACAACATGCCCACATGCTGGGGAACTTGCTTGCGGGCTTGCTTGACCACAAGGCATAGATGATTAGAGTGTTGCCACATGAGGTCATTCAAAAATCCGCACGAGAAAACTCAGAAAATGCTAATAAAGTAAAGTCATTATCCAACCATGTGTATAAAAGCACAACCGTGTGCAAAATCCGCTTGTAAACATGTAAACCGCAACATTTAAAACTTTAACTCTAACTTTCTAACAGTAACGTTTCAATTAACATAAAAGCTCAATATGAGCCACTATAATGTCTCCAGACTGGTTTATTCAAGTCATCTTCGCTGCTCCCGCTCCACTTGTAGTACTTTGAACGCAGCTTTTGCGTAAGGATTAGGCGACAGGTGGAATGCCCGGCTTTTCTTCTTAGCCTTCAGTGGTGTCGCTTTGCGTTTTCGGCCAGCCTTTCCGCACTCATCTGCTTCATCCTCGCTGCTCTCGGTCTCCGGTACCCAACCGGGTGGGCAGGCCACAGTTAAATGACTAGTGCCCCGTGTCAGGTCGGGCCGTGTCGAGGACGCGGTAGAAGGCTCAGCGTCCGGTAAATGCACTGTTGTGTCGGGGACTCGGCGTCTGAGAAACTTATGGATGGTTTTTTGACGACCACTACGGACGGTGACAATGGATGGTTGGGTGCCTCTGGCGGCGTACATGGACCGGCGGCAGCGATCGTCTCCTTGAACTCAACCGCATCACTCGACGGTATATACTCTATAAGTCGTGTTCACAACTTTATACATTGTAATAAAGTGATTTGTATTCCCGTTTGTATTATGGAACTTTAAACGATGAAAAAGTGTTTCTTATGTTCTATCAAATTTTAAGCAATGTCTCGCTAAACGTCCCATGAGTGATGCTCGCGGCATGCTCATAACAATTAAAATGTGTTGTAAGCATGGTAAGTACACCGGGTAAGTACACGGTTTATTCGGTACGGAACGTCTAGCAAGATATAGCCATATTTTACCTGTCAAAGATGGCTGGACCTCTGCGGCGCACTAACATCCCATGTTTGTTCTCATAATCAGTCATTTTGAAAATGATAACTATCGAGGAAAACACCATAGCCGTTACCAAAATCCAGCACACGATCTTCTTATTAGATAAATACAACATCATAGATGTATTTCAGCCTAGAGTAGTCAATACAGCATTTATGAGTATTTGGTCAAGCATTGGGAACACAAACACACACAAGCACGATGCATTAGTCGGGGTTCTCTCGATAGATTGTTCTTTAAATACTTGTACTACTTATACTTAATACTTGTTTGAACCAAATCTTGACTGAACTTGTATACAACCCTATCAAAGACTTAAGCCCTGACCATGGAGCGAATAACTCTCGTTTTTGTCCAATCATGGAAATTGGGTTTGCTATTTTGTATGTGTCGAGTTCAATTATCAGTCAGTAGCCACAGGTCAGTAGTCAAGCACGCGAAAGAATTCCATCGAAATGACCATGAACTTTAAGAGTTGAATATTGCTGCTACACAATGCCATATATATAGGGGTCATTCTTCGGTAAATGTTACATTTCAAGTTTCTAGAAACTCGGATTTAAATTTCGAATTTGTCTAGCTTTGAATATTTTTTCACAAAGATAAACATCTGTAACATATTAAAAACATGTTTGGCACAAGGAAAAGGCGGGCTACAAATGCTGATCTTTAAGTATTTTTTAGATTCGTTAACAATTTCTTGGTAAAAAAGCTGATATCATAGGCGTAGCCAGGATTATTTTATCCGGGGGGGGGGGGGGGGGGGGCACTCAGGCTCAGATCCAGAAAAGTGAATGGGGGGCCCCAAAACTGAATTTGATAAGGTAGCATCCAAGCGCACTGCCCTCCGAGCTATGCTCGGGCAGGGGGGTGTCTGAGAAGGGATGTGTCCCCGTCAGAAGTAGAAAAAAAATTCAATTTTGGAACTCATTTGGTGCGATCTGGTGTATACTTTTGACCAAAATCCACCCACCCTTCACCCACCCGCTCGGCCCTCGGGCTCTCCCGAAACGGACAACAAGAAATGAAGTCGCACAAGGCCGGACTGGTCCCAAGTCTTATCGTTGGGGGCATGTGCGTGCGTAGCGCGCAATTTTGTTTGCTATTCTACATATTTTGCCAATTTTCGCTGGTACAAGCTTAATAAAAATTCCATTGAAATGGAATGGGGGCGGTCCAACAGAAAGAAGCATGTTTTGTAAACATTTTCTGAAGCATTTGTTTCATACCAAAATACCAGGGAAATGGTGTATATATTTTCCATAATTCAAACAAAAAAAAACAAATCAAAACATCGCAGTCTAAAAATAGTACAGGAAACCAATAGGCTTCAACAATTGGAGATTAATCTCCTTATTCAAACAAGATAAGCTATTAAGTCTCTCTCTGTTGGGAGTCTAATATTAACATCTCTCTGATTGAATATCATCGACTAAACAAATATACGTAGCTTTGACTCCATCGCAGACTCTGCGGGTACTGTTAAGGGAGCACAGCACCAAGACGCTCTCCATAGACTTTACTGTTAGGAAAGGCTTACTTAAATGGCTCTAGTTTCTATATTAGTGCGTTTGGTTCAATGAAATTTTGATATGTTTTACTCACAAGGGTAATCTACAACATATCTGAATATGAAGGCAACTTTCTCGTGCACTTTTTTTTTTATATAAGCCGCCGCATAACAACGTAGTGATATGCCTACCTAAATTCGGTCTCCAGTCTGGATATCACCGCATGTGTAAATCGGTCCGTGAAATTAAAATTGACCTCAAATCACCTAGTTAAAATGTCAGAACATCAACTACACATTTCAAACACAACATATTAGTGAAAAATTATATCATAAACCGTCAAAAAATAACTCTCTTTCCAGCCAAATAGGAACTATTGTCGTACTCAACTTTGATTGATCGCGACGATAGCGTGTCGCGATACCTATTTGGGTATGTGCTCCCTTATAGAGCACAAATTTGCTCAAAATCATTCAAAATTCATATCAACTTTTTCAGCGTGATATTCTGAACAAACTAGCCAAATAAAATTACAATTGAACAATCCGTTTTTGCAATATGATCTGATCACGGAGGCCGCATCTTCCGTAAAATCACTATTATTTTCCGTTTTTTGACTCTAGACGCGGCACGCTTTGACTTGTTAGGCCTACACTCACGAAATTCAAACTTTTTGACTCAAATCCAACTGATTTTGATTTCGATCAGTCTCTGATTATGTCGACCTAACCCACCTATAACACATCAACTGAAATAACGCCGTGTTTTTGTTTAAAAAAGAGCAATCACACGCCCCCCCTGTTTTTTAAACCGGACAAAGTTGGCCTATGCCATAAATACACTGCCCAGTAGATATCAAAACGCATAGATTTGGGTGAAACCCGACTTTTATTTATTGCATTGTGTAATACACCTACACTGGATCGGAGCACGCGGGAGATCGGGAACCTGGCGCTATAAGAGCACAAATTTGCTCAAAATCATTCAAAATTGATATCAACTTTTTCAGCGTGAAATTTTGAACAAACTAGCCAAATAAAATTACAATTGAACAATCCGTTTTTGAGCTAGCCCAAGGGGCTCGCTCTTATCCCCGGAATAGAGCAAGTACCAGTGAAGTTCGCGTTATTCATAATGGCTTCGAGTCACTTGGCTCAGAAAACCGTGACCAAATCGGTATAATTGTCAAACGGGTCCAGCCCAATTACCTTCATACGGGTATATTGATTGGACGAAAAGTGTGACACTTGGATACCATTGTGTTGTGTATTTGTATCACGGATCAATTACAAGAGCCTTCGTGTCGATGGCTTTTATTGGACGTGAGGGGTTTGTACTGTTTGTATATATGTTACAAGGGGAGTCTAGTGTCGAGGATTTGATGACGAGATACCGTGCTGGCCGGGCGGTGATGTTATTTACTGTAAACAAACATTTTATATCTTGACTGAGTAAAAGCGTATATAGTATACACATGCACATACATTGTACAGCAATACATGTATACAGTGTTTGGCCAAATGTTTGTGTCGCTTGGGTTTTAATAATTCATTTATTCTTCATCTGAACTCTGGCTGACCCCCGGGGCTGACCTACCGTGTTGATAACTCTACTAATTCATATGTCCCCTGGATATCATCGCCATTGAATAATTGTGTCATTGTACTTTTTGTGAACTTTTGAAGCGGATTTATGTGAGCCGTTTTTTTCTCCGTCAGTGGTAATTGCCCCCCCCCCCCCCGACAGATTTTTGTGTGCCCCCCCCCCCCTTTGTGCCCCGCACCACTTTCCGGATTTAGTGTTAATATGCATTATTACTATGATTATTACTAAAATGACAATTTTTCGCCTTGTTTTTATAAATAAATTAAAATGTTATAGAGATAACTGTTTCAAACCCGAAGGATTGGCCATTGTTGAATGTGCTGTTTTTTGGACTGTGCGATTTTTTGACCGTGCGTAATTTTTTGACCGTGCGAAATTTGTTGACCTCATCCCCCCCCCACCCCCCCCCCCCCCCCCCCCCCCCCCCCCCCCAACACACTTACGTGAAATGTACGAGGTGACTGACTGCAAAATAAAATTGGGGCAACCTTTACGAAAATTTCAGAAATCTTGCCCCCCCCCCCCCCCCCCCCCGAACAAAAATCCTAGCTACGCCACTGTAATCTTCGCACTATATGAATTATGATGGACTTCAACCATAATACTACAACATCAGTAGATGCCATAAATCAGGACAGGTCTCACCTTTCCTACATAAATAAAACTATCTTCCCACACAAAAATTATCACATGCAAGTGGGCGACCTGTGAATTTAAAAAGCACCAATGGTGAAGAAAAGTCTTTTCCATGGCTGTTTCCTTACGGTAAGGGACGCACCATTAGATTTTCAGGGTGGCGGTAGGAAGTTTTTGGAAGAAAAAAAATCCCCCTCTACATGCTCTATGCAGGCCAAAAAAAAAAAAAAAATGAATAAATACATTAAAATAAAATAAAACCTTACGCCGGCAAAAAAAAATAAAAAATCCCCGAACCCAACTTCCTACCGCCCCCCCCTGATAACGGTAGGGCCTATCTCTCCGGCAACATGTAACAGAGCTCTTCCAATAACTGATTTACAGTATAAAAATACCAAAGCCGGCTATACAATAGTGACAGTAGGTGTCGGAAGGACATAACATTACTTATGTCAGCAATAAACAATGTAGAATGGTCACAATTACTGAATATTGTGAATGTTTACATGCGTATGCATAAAAGTGTCAATCATGATAATGACGCTTCTTCTTTATAACCAATATCTGCAGTAGACCTTGTTGACTTGTCAAGAACTCCAGCTATACAGGGTGGTCAAAAAAAAAATATACCCAACTTTGGAGGCCATTTTCTCCTAGATGATAAAATATTTTAGTAATTTGGTTTGCATATTATTAAAGCATATATCGTTGAGCATATTGGTGAAAATAGGGAAGATATTACATTAATATTTTTTGAGATATTGCTATTTTTAGCGAGTATGTGCAAAAAATCACCTAAATTAGGTTTTGGGCTCTTTCTCAGTTAGATGATAAAATATTTTAGTAATTTGGTTTGCATATTATTAAAGCATATATCGTTGAGCATTATTGGTGAAAATAGGGAAGATATTACATTAATGTTTTTTGAGATATTGCTATTTTTAGCGAGTATGTGTAAAAATGGCTTTTCCACGGGAGCTGTCAAATGCATCAACATGTTATGCACTTTTATGACAATATGATATGACACAATAATGTAATGACCCAAGACCCATTATTAAACTTAATCCTTAACTGCAAACTGAGAAATAGCCCAAAACCTAATTTAGGTGATTTTTTTGTGATTTCTTGTAAATAATTAATTTCCAGAGTGTTTATAACATTAATGTGAAAGTTTCAGATTAAAAAATAAAACAAGAAAAAATATATAGGCCTATAAAAAAAAATTGATAATTTAAAAGTAGGCCTACATTGTATGTACATTGTAAGTACATCTTTAAAGGATGATATCTCAGTTTGGAGTTTTCATATAGACTATTAACTTGAAAATGATATAATTCCGCTTTGGGAAGTCCGATTAAAAAGAAATACCATTGTTAAGCGGAAGATCTCTACTACAATAATCAATTACAAACTCAATTTTGATAGTCTTGCCTAATTGTGTCTGGTTTCGGTAGACCTCGTCACATATACGGACAACTACTGCAAATTTGTCTTCATATTCATTACTTGATATCATATCATGCCCAAATTTGCCAATACGTCCACTGCCTGCTCTTGTGCCAATCTCTGATTACCCAATTACATGTCATTATTTCTACCAACTGCTTTCCTAAAAAATATTAAAGTCTTTCATTTGTACTAGCTCTTCCCTTTTAAAGGGTTTTTTATTGCAATATGATCTGATCACGGAGGCCGCATCTTCCGTAAAATCACTATTATTTTCCGTTATTTGACTCTAGACGCGGCACGCTTTGACTTGTTAGGCCTACACTCACGAAATTCAAACTTTTTGACTCAAATCCAACGGATTTTGATTTCGATCAGTCTCTGATTATGTCGACCTAACCCACCTATAGCCTAACACATCAACTGAAATAACGCCGTGTTTTTGTTTAAAAAAGAGCAACCACACGCCCCCCCCCCTGTTTTTTAAACCGGACAAAGTTGGCCTATGCCATAAATACACTGCCCAGTAGATATCAAAACGCATAGATTTGGGTGAAACCCGACTTTTATTTATTGTATTGTGTAATACACCTACACTGGATCGGAGCACGCGGGAGATCGGGAACCTGGCGCTATAAGAGCACAAATTTGCTCAAAATCATTCAAAATTGATATCAACTTTTTCAGCGTGAAATTTTGTACAAATAGCCAAATAAAATTACAATTGAACAATCCGTTTTTGCAATATGATCTGATCACGGAGGCCGCATCTTCCGTAAAATCACTATTATTTTCCGTTTTTTGACTCTAGACGCGGCACGCTTTGACTTGTTAGGCCTACACTCACGAAATTCAAACTTTTTGACTCAAATCCAACTGATTTTGATTTCGATCAGTCTCTGATTATGTCGACCTAACCCACCTATAACACATCAACTGAAATAACGCCGTGTTTTTGTTTAAAAAAGAGCAACCACACGCCCCCCCCCCTGTTTTTTAAACCGGACAAAGTTGGCCTATGCCATAAATACACTGCCCAGTAGATATCAAAACGTATAGATTTGGGTGAAACCGACTTTTATTTATTGCATTGTGTAATACACCTACACTGGATCGGAGCACGCGGGAGATCGGGAACCTGGCGCTATAAGGGAGCCAGCACCAAGACGCTCTCCATAGACTTTACTGTTAGGAAAGGCTTACTTAAATGGCTCTAGTTTCTATATTAGTGCGTTTGGTTCAATGAAATTTTGATATGTTTTACTCACAAGGGTAATCTACAACATATCTGAATATGAAGGCAACTTTCTCGTGCACTTTTCTTTTTATATAAGCCGCCGCATAACAACGTAGTGATATGCCTACCTAAATTCGGTCTCCGGTCTGGATATCACCGCATGTGTAAATCGGTCCGTGAAATTAAAATTGACCTCAAATCACCTAGTTAAAATGTCAGAACATCAACTACACATTTCAAACACAACATATTAGTGAAAAATTATATCCTAAACCGTCAAAAAATAACTCTCTTTCCCGCCAAATAGGAACTATTGTCGTACTCAACTTTGATTTGGGTATGTGCTCCCTTAAAATGAACTGCATAGGTACAAGTAATTTACAAAGACTACAAACATGGCGGCCTCCACTTATGTCTAGAAAGACCTGAATGTGTAAAGTTTTGCAATCACATGTTAGTAACATGCATAATCTGTAATTTTCATTAAAAATGACGAAATGGTAAATTACACGCTCGAATCACTTTCTTGGTTAAAAGGATCATCCCGGAAATTCACCTTGAGGTAGTTGTTGCCCGGCAGAAGTTTGTTTCTAAGTTCATTCGTCGTAGACCGCAGCGTCCGTCATCTGTTAGGTGCTTGCCAAATACCTGTAGTAAAATGAACATTAATAATTAAAGACTTCTACTTGGTTTAAGAACTCAACACAACAACATACTATTCAGAATCAATATTGTTGTAGGCATTCTTTTACAATAATTATGGTATTTGTCCCTATTTCCAAATCACCCGATGAAATGTCATTACATTCCAGTTGCCTGTAATGTTTGAGCCCAAGTTTGACAGGTTGAACTGGCCATGACGCTAGTATTTGTAGGTTCCACCCAAGAATTACCTCCATCCAACACCATTGACCGCATGCTGGGGGACCTTGAGTGTGGCAGCGGTGGAACTGGTAGCAAGCCCGCAGGCGCTGCAGTTTTGCCACATGATTTAGCATACGTGGTGACTTTAAGCCAGATGTGGGCTAGTTTTAAAACTATATTCTGCTCTTCGGATAATATAATGTGATTTTTTTTCTTCGAAATTTGAACTTTTGTTTTTACAAAATATGATATAGCACTAGTTTCTATGACAAATTGATGTTAAAAGTTGCTATATATATATATTTATATATAACAAAGAAGCTGCGTCGGCATTAAATAATATCAAATAAATGAAGTCAAAAGTGGAGAAATGCCGTGATAATATATAATTTATTGTACAAATTTTTGGCCATCGGCCTTCATCGGGCCTTCAATCTACCGTACCCGATGAAGGCCGATGGCCGAAAATGTGTACAATAAATTATATATTATCACGGCATTTCTCCACTTTTGACTTCATTTATTTGATATATTTATATATATATAGGTAAGGAGGATCAGTCTTTTGAAGTTCGTAGAAGAACTTCCAGCTAATATGTTAATAAATTGATAGAAAACCCGTTCCTCCATATCCCAGGGGAGTCTGCAATGGTTTGTATATGTACACATATTTGTGCATGAAATGTGCATACATTTTGGTCCAACACCTGAATTTGTCATTATTGTTAAAAATGAACAGCAGGGTGTACGGATGCCAGAACTCCTAAGCGAGATCAATATTATAATTAAGGTAGGGATTAGTTATTACACGATTAGTATAGCTCCTACGTAAAAATATTAAATTAATAAGTTGTAAGGAAATTTCTCTCCTTTAATTTGAGTGAGATATTACACGTAAAGATTTAATGAATCTTAATCATGTTAAAAATATTCAGTTATGTGCCTAAAACCCCTTAAAAAGGTCCGTTTTCAAGATGAGGATTGGGGATGCTTCAATTGATCAATGCACTCCCATACACATCCCTTGCACACTATCATGCATATTCAAAACCCAGGTGTAAAAAGGTAAACTGCACTTTGCTCAATCCTTTTTAATGTAGCTTTCATACTTATTAACCGATCTTCTTGAACACTATCGCAAATTAAAGAGAAGTAATTTCTTTACAACTTCAGTGTTTAATATTTTTACGTAGGAGCTATACGGCGAGAAGCTGAAGAATATAGCGCTACCTTGCTAGTAACTGAGGCGTAACCCAACATTTTGTGAGCACCAAACCGGAATAAGCCACTAGGCTAGTAACTTGCGAATAATGTACGCTAAATCTTACACCTGAC
This sequence comes from Ophiura sarsii, assembly GCA_035610835.1. NCBI lineage: Eukaryota > Metazoa > Echinodermata > Ophiuroidea > Amphilepidida > Ophiuridae > Ophiura > Ophiura sarsii. The sequence continues at coordinate 36,239,385 of CM069450.1, read as the reverse complement.
CGGACCCAAGAGTAAGGTTGAAGCATAACAGTATGCTGTAACTAAATTATCATTTCTGATTTGTCCGATGGACGATTATATAAATTGCAATTACCCATCAGAACATAATGGTTGTCAATGGTAACTTGTTGAAATATACTATATCGGGAAGTAAATGAGCACAAACGTTTACATTTCATATTTATTAGAGTTTACAAGTATATTTTTGGGGTATGCACCCTAACCTGATTTAAACGGCATTTTTCAATTCCCCTATTTGAGAGCTTTCCAAAAATGCATACATTTGCTATCATCGGTTGAATAGTCATGTATGTAAAACCGATGAATTAGGGCAAGTTCACTGTGTATTGAATAGTGAGAAAGCCAAGAAAAATGCAATCGATTCATGATTACAATTGTTACATAATAGTTGTCTCGTTTGTTGAAACAGAATGTTATAGAATACAAAATAATCTATAAAATAAGGGCAAAATCATATTTGTACCATATACACATGATACAGGGATGAGAAGTTATTGTAAATTGAACGTAGAATTGGGAACATTTTCTATAGTTCCCATAGAGATTGTATACAGCGCCACCGCCACCGCCACCACCCCTGACCTTCACAATATAATCAATCATATCTCAGCCAAACAGTTATAGAAATAGCTGATTTATTTACACAATGTAGCTAGATATATAAACTTTAAAATGACACCTCAACCATTGCTCTACCACATTTAGTTGTTGAGTTAAAAGAGAGAGATGGATGATTCGTCACCAAAAATGCAACGCCACCACCCTTTTTGGGTGGTCAATTCAAAACACATGGCCGTATACACTTGCTTTAATGTGTCGCTATCGATTTTGTTGGTTACCGGTGTCTTTCAACCCGCATTGAATCTGGGAAAGATGGGTAGAGGCTTATCGTTTCGGGTTTCTTGATTTAACAGTTGATTAATTTCGATATTCTTGCATTTTGAAAAAATGATTAAGGATGGATTTAACCTTAAATGGGGCATGATTTAAAGGGAAAATAATGGATCTGTCACAGTCGTCCGTGTATTCAAATATAATTGATTTCCAAATTTTACATTGCAATTGTATTCAATATTTCATTATAATTAATCCATCATAGCTTCGCTTACAATGTGTGATGCGATCTGTAAAAACCCGCCACATGGTGGCATTTTTCATATTGGAGATATTTATATCATAAGAAAGCTAAAACTGTGCTGATTACAGAACTGTTTCGATCATTTTTCTACGATCACTGCAAAAAAAGTTATGAGTGAATGAATGATGATTGTGATGTCATAAAAAGCTACAAAACAAGAAATCATGAAAACAGACCAAAAAAGATACATAATTCAATAGAATAACATTATAAGGTTAATATATATTTTTTTTTTACCCATAATCCCTAGTTCACATTTTGCGACATCCGACGGGTTTTCACAGATCGCATCACATATTGCACATACTAATCATCGGGTGTATATAAAACAAAGATCTATAATCCAAAGACCCAAGAACCTAGGGTGTGTATAAAACAAAGACCCAAGACCCTAGGGTGTGTATAAAACAAAGACCTATGACCCTAGGGTGTGTATAAAACAAAGACCTAAGACCCTAAGGGTGTGTATCAAACAAAGACCGTTTACACGTTTACACTGAATTCGTTGTAGACGGTCACATATTTGGATAGAGAAGACCTGAACAAACTTACATAAACACCTATCTGTATTTCCAAAGTATAGAAGAAAGATTTTTAACTGCAAAACTGCCCCTTCATATATTAACGTGTAGTATACTGAGGTTTCCATGGAGATCTTTTTTTAAATCTCAGTATGATATTATTGATGTTGTTGACAGAAATGAGAGCAGTGAAAATATTATTGCAAAAACCACATCAATGGAATATGCGACACGGTTTTCACAGATCGCATCACATATTGCACATACTAATCATCGGGTGTATATAAAACAAAGATCTATAATCCAAAGACCCAAGAACCTAGGGTGTGTATAAAACAAAGACCCAAGACCCTAGGGTGTGTATAAAACAAAGACCCAAGACCCTAGGGTGTGTATAAAACAAAGACCCAAGACCCTAGGGTGTGTATAAAACAAAGACCTATGACCCTATAGGGTGTGTATAAAATAAAGACCTAAGACCCTAGGGTGTGTATAGAACAAAGACCCAAGAACCTAGGGTGTGTATAAAACAAAGACCCAAGACCCTAGGGTGTGTATAAAACAAAGACCCAAGACCCTAGGGTGTGTATAAAACAAAGACCTATGACCCTATAGGGTGTGTATAAAATAAAGACCTAAGACCCTAGGGTGTGTATAGAACAAAGACCGTTTACACGTTTACACTGGATTTGTTGTGGACGGTCACATATTTGGATAGAGAAGACCTGAACAAACTTACATAAACACCTATCTGTATTTCCAAAGTATAGAAGAAAGATTTTTAACTGCAAAACTGCCCCTTCATATAATAACGCGTAGTATAGCCTACTGAGGTTTCCATGGAGATCTTTTTTTAAATCTCAGTATGATACACACAGAAAACACTATGTAAAAAATTATGTAAATATAGAACTCCATAATTATTATGTAAGAGTTTACATAAAACATGTAATATATACCCAAGCTTGTGTAAATTCCTATGCAAAAGCTTTACACAACTGTTTACATAGTATTATGGAGTTCTATTTTTACACAGATTGTGTATTTTTTACATAATTTGTGTATTTTTTTTACATAGTGTTTTCTGTGTGTATTATTGATGTTGTGGACAGAAATGAGAGCAGTGAAAATGTTATTGCAAAAACCACATCAATGGAATATGCGACACCCGCAGCACGCGATAACAACTTCGCACAACTGGCGTCAGTTGTACAATGTATTACATGCAGGGCCGGATTTACCCTGGGCGAGGCCAAAAAGTAGAGGCCTCAACTCACTGTGAGTAACCATGTTCCCTCAAGTGGAGATAGAGCGAGAATATAAGGGATACCTGTTCTGTGCCCAGGTTGTGGAAGTATAGGGATCCCCGAAAATTGCCAATTTGATGTCAAAGACACGGTAACTAAACTGACCAAATGCGCGTGTAGAACGCGAAAAGTTGCTATTTTATGACTCATTTGGCCATGATGATGTACAGGGTGGTCCAAAAAAAACTATACCCAACTTTGGAGGCCATTTTCTCCTGGATAATAAAATATTTTAGTAATTTGGTTTGGATATTATTAAAGCATATATCGTTGAGCAATATTGGTAAAAATAGGGAAGATATTGCATTAACATTTTTGGAGATATTCTTATTTCTAGCGAGTATGGGTAAAAATGGCTTTTTCACGGGAGCTGTCAATGCATCAACATGATATGCACTTTTATGACAATATGAAATGAACAAAACAAAACCAGAAGCCTATCTATTAAAAAGTATTATTTATCCATTTTAGTGTAAATAAAAGAAGCTCTCGCAAAAACAGTTGTCAAAGGACTATCGCGTCATTACATTATTGTGTCATATCATATTCAAACATGTTGATGCATTGACAGCTCCCGTGGAAAAGCCATTTTTACACATACTCGCTAAAAATAGCAATATCTCAAAAAATATTAATGTAATATCTTCCCTATTTTCACCAATAATGCTCAACGATATATGCTTTAATAATATGCAAACCAAATTACTAACATATTTTATCATCTAGGAGAAAATGGCCTCCAAAGTTGGGTATAGTTTTTTTTGGACCACCCTATACAGTTTAGCTTTGAACAAGCTTTTAAAATTATTATTTGGGGGCAAAATGCGCGAAGCGCAAGAAATTCTACTGCGCTTTCATAATTTGACCAGTGTTAAGTGTTGGTCATTTATTGTTATCTTATTTTTTTCTGAATTAAGGAACCCACAAATATGTGGGCCCTGGGCCCGGGCCCCTCTGTCCCAATGATAAGTCCGGCCATGATTACATGAAGAGGCATCAGCAAAGGAGACACGTTTGATATCAAATTATGTCTACAATTTCTCTGTATCCAAATACGTGTTCCGTTAGATGTAGAGCTGGGACACCGTATATTTATTTTTATCGTTGCATGCAAATGTTATTTAAGTTGTGGGGTAAAATCTATTGAGCTATACAAATACATCGAGATAAATACCTTCGGAAATGCTGAGAAAATCTCTTTACTTTTTTATTTTTACTGATTTTTTTTAATGACATCTTACATGAGAGGGTTTCTATCTATATAATTTATCTAAACAATGTGAAAATATTGAATTTCATGTTTTTAAAAATCTATCAGTGCCCCTTATGCTAATATTACTAATACAACTATTCTAGCAAACAAATAAACATGTATATGATAAAGAAACATTGAACATTGTTGAAACACCCAATGTTCATTAAAGCTTTCCACGCGGTAGGCAGCTGCAGACGACTTTCCAAAATTGCGCAAAATGTTTCAAAAATGTCAAAATTCTTAAATGTCATTACCATTTTTGGAATCACCATGAGAAACGCATTGAAATGAGTACAAACATGCCTAGTATTGGTCCAGTAATCCTTGAGATAGACACCTGAAAGTTGGGAAAGGTTTCTGAAAATTCTGTTTTGTATATGGTAAAACTTACAGCCGCGTGGAAAGTGTTAAAGCCAAGCTAAACATATAATAGAAACCAATATATTTGGTAAATAAATGTCCGTGACATTACCATGAATACCTGGGGGTTATTTCTTGCGTGAATAAACCAATTATTCACACAAGAAATAATGTTGGCATAAAACACATGAAGAAAAACTACAAAAACAAATAATGAATACAAAATAGCAAAAAGAAACTGAAAACCAAAACAGATAAAGAATAGAGAACATAGGGGGGAAAAGGAAAGGAAAAGATAATACAACATAATGAATATCTTCGAAATAAGAATACCCAAATGATTAACCAAGCATGAAACTGTTAACAAAATATGTTTAAAAATGTAGCCATAACACAGGGATAATTAAAAATACACTACCTTATATGATTTTGTTTTCTATGTCCTTAATGTAATTATCTGAATTGATGCTTTGGACACTAGTTTTTCACACATAGTTGTCAATCCTAACAAAAACTTCCCAGTCTAAGCAATAACTCTCCTGATTGATTTGGAATGAATATTTTGTTTGTATCGCTCCATTCGTACACAATACAGGAGTTATTTCTGTCAGTTATGTATTAAAATAGAATAGAATCGTCTTCGGGTTTTTTCAATCAACGATTAACTGTCAGCGTACTAAGTGCCAAAGCGGGGAAGCTCACGCACGATTAGTGTTAACGTGTTGGGTTTCAGAATTGATCAACTCTAACACCATTAGTGGTAAATCAAATACATTGCACGTGATTTACCACCAACGCCCAGTTTGAATTTTGATAAAATTGGCAAAGTAGTAGTGCGGCTTAGCCGCACGCAATACTAGTATATCTTTTCATAACCAAGCCTGGCATTACCGTATCGTAGCTAGTCAGACGTGCGCGGATCTTATAAGATTCACTGTACGCTATACAGATTGGCTTTATTCGGTGAAAGTTCATATCGATTCAAATTCAAAAACACCTCGTGGCGTAATGGTTAGAGCTGACGTCTCATAAACTCAAGGTATCTCATTTAATGAAACAAATAAACAAATAAACGTCAAAACTGGTGTTGCGCTCTCATTCATATTTTAAAGCGTTCATATCATATTCCCGTCGTCAAGTATCGGCCGACGTCAACGGATATTGGTGAGCGAGTTGAAGGTTGAAGCAATGTGAACTGTTATCCGCCGACGTCAGCCGATGCGCGTACTATGAACGGGCCTTAGGGACGCACCATTAGATTTTCAGGGGGGGGGGGGGGGGGGGGGTAGGAAGTTTTCGGAAAAAAAAAATTCCCCCTCTATGCAGGCCAAAAAAAAAAAATTCACCCCCTGATGAGTAAAAAAAAAAAAAAAAAATTCTACCCCCACCTAACTCAATATGAATGGATACATTAAAAAAAAAAATTCGCCGCCTTCGGCGGCGCAAAAAAATAAATTCACCCCTTGCGGCGGCCAAAAAAAAAAAATTCACCCACCAACCCAACTTCCTACCCCCCCCTGAAAATCAAATGGTGCGTCCCTTAGAGTGTGCAAACCCAGTTCTCTTCCATTATATGCCTGTGTGGCAAACGAGATTTGATCAATACTATTATTTTCTCATGTCCAAAGGCTGACAGCAACATTGCTAACTTTATTGGTTTGGAGTGGCTCTTTTTACTTCATTCTTTTCTTCCACTTTTTCTAAACTTTCATTTCATTCAGCCAGCATGCTTATAGACTTTGTAAGCCTGGCCTGAACTTTTTCCATGAGCCTCGTCCCTTTAAAACCAAACGTGTGTCCGTACGGACCGACCGTGTAAACAAACAAACATATGTCACAGTTCATCATATGCCTTTTAGCACTTTCCACGTGGCTATATTAGATTTTTAGATAACTGTCCCAATTTTCAAAGTCCATCTCAAGGATTACTGAACCAATACTAAGTATGTTTGTAGTTATTAACTGTAGACGTCTGCATCGCATAAAGTGTTACTGTATTCGGTGTGATTTAGTACTTCACGGGACCATCAACAGGAGATACACAGAAACAGGCTTGAATTCTTTACAGTAACGAAAAACTGATAACACTTCGAGGCATTCATAGAAAAATAGATACACTTAATAGTAAATGCTTTATCCACAGTGTATCTAAACTGCTCAAAAAAAGTTCGACATTTTTTTCAAGCACAATAATTTCAAATATCGCTCAATATGTTCATTAAGTCTTATATATCTATGTAAAGCTGATGTGTTCATCTTTACAATGATACCAAATTAGAAGCAATCCCTTTCTCCAGTGCTCAGCTACTTGATTAAGAACATGAGGAGGTCACAATCTGAATGTGCCAAAATCAACGCTATTTCGTGCTCAAAAGAACATCTTTGTCGTCTGTTCCCCGGGGTCTGTTCAATGAAGTATTACATTGACCACTACAGTGTAGTGTGATGATCTATTAATTTTTAAGCACAAAATAGTGTTGATTTTGGCACTTTCAGATTGCGACCTCCCAATGTTCTCAAACATGTGGCTGAGCACTGGAACAAGGGATTGCTTCAAATTGGATATCATTGTAAAGATGAACACATCAGCTTTTAAATGATATATTACACTAAATGAACATATCCCGAGATATTTGAACAAATAGTGATTGAACAAAATGTCCGAAACTTTTTTGAACAGTTTATTATAATCTACCCGGTTTCAGACAACAGAACCTTTAATATCAATGCGCACGTGTCTCAAAAGATGACATTAAAACCCTTCAATCGTGTTCAGGGAATCTGATTGTTGTGTGTACTAAGATATATCCTAATATAACGTTCTTACCGAATTTTGGTCATTGGCATTGCTGTAGTATTAGTTGTCCGTAGTTTTCCTACAACAACGGCAATGGTGAAGTCACATTGAATCACAAAGAAGAGTCTGCATTTGAGTCCTTCAATCACTCCACTGCATTTTACATGTATAGGGATATAATTTATAAAATTGCGTTATCGAAACTGTATGTAACCATGGCAAGATAAATAAATAAAGGACAACTGCAACGTTGACGGCCGTCATTGGTTTGGCCATAAAACCCGTCTTTATTTTAAGTATGCGTTGTGCACACGGTTAGGAACCTGGTATACAGGGTGAGAGGGCGAGTCAAAAATAAGTATACTCAAAGTAAAATAAATACTATAAATACTTTTTTATCAGAATATAAAGGCAACCAGTGTATGAGGTAATAGATGCGTTTATTCACTATCATCAGGAAAAAGAATCACGACATTTCATGGTACCGTTTGCCATATATGACTATTTTGGTAAAGTGACTGCATTTTGAAACTGAACACAATATTGAATATTTTACTCAATAATGCTTGATATTATTAATCAAGTGGATTAATGTATGGTTAAGAAAAATCCAACACTCTCAGTTAATTTTTCAAACATTGAATGCGAAAATAACAAAACAATATATATAACACGCGGAATTTAGGAACAACAACAAAACAGTTGGCTGTTGTGATAGTCGGACTCAGCTCTGATCAACAACAAAACAATTGGCTGTTGTGATACACTGCAAAAAGGTTGCTTAAATATTTACTCAACATTTTACACAACGTTGTTGAAGTATGCAACCGCTCAACAGTTGCGTAAAATTTGCCCAACACCGTTGGATAACCAACAGTTGAACAATTCCAGTTACTCAAAAGTTGGGCAATTATATTCACTCAACAGTTGTGCAAGTATGCAACAGCTCAACAGTTGAGCAATTCCAATTAGGCAAAAGTTAGGTAATTGCAGTCACTCAGTTGGCTGTTGTGATAGTCGGACTCAGCTCTGATCAACAACAAAACAATTGGCTGTTGTGATACACTGCAAAAAGGTTGCTTAAATATTTACTCAACATTTCACACAACGTTGTTGAAGTATGCAACCGCTCAACAGTTGCGTAAAATTTGCCCAACACCGTTGGATAACCAACAGTTGAACAATTCCAGTTACTCAAAAGTTGGGCAATTATATTCACTCAACAGTTGTGCAAGTATGCAACAGCTCAACAGTTGAGCAATTCCAATTAGGCAAAAGTTAGGTAATTGCAATCACTCAGTTGGCTGTTGTGATAGTCGGACTCAGCTCTGATCAACAACAAAACAATTGGCTGTTGTGATACACTGCAAAAAGGTTGCTTAAATATTTACTCAACATTTTACACAACGTTGTTGAAGTATGCAACCGCTCAACAGTTGCGTAAAATTTGCCCAACACCGTTGGATAACCAACAGTTGAACAATTCCAGTTACTCAAAAGTTGGGCAATTATATCTGTGATTATATTCACTCAACAGTTGTGCAAGTATGCAACAGCTCAACAGTTGAGCAATTCCAATTAGGCAAAAGTTAGGTAATTGCAGTCACTCAATCAACTGTTGTTTAATATGGGTACTGATTTATTAGGCGTTGAGCATAATTTCACTTAACCATTTGTTGGTCGTTTTGCTACAGATTGTTGCTTAATAATGCGACGTTACGCTATTAGACAGCGGGCCATAGGGTAAATATCCCTCTAGTTTTTGAGTTTGATGACCACCATCTGGGGTGGAAGTGAAAAGTTGATCAAATGGGCCCCAATACCTTCCTAGACAATATTTTTTTTTTCACAGTCGCAAATGTTGCACATTAGCGTGAACGAGGGCTCTGAAGTTTCCGCTTACATCAAGTGCACGTTAAAACTTAAAATTGCTTTGAGACTGTTATCAATAACAGAAACTTTAAAAATGCAGTTGGAATTTACTACTGATAACAATGTTTATTGATTTTGATTAAAAAAATCCACAAAAACAAAGAAATAAAGAAGAATACAAAATAACGTGCTGTTGATGCATTTATCAATTTTTAATTGGTTTCGTACTCTAAAATGGATGTTTCTTGATCAAAACTGTATACAAATGATTAATACAACATTTTTCTAAAAACATAAATATTATTTACATAAAATATAGTGCAGTTAGTGCACTATTTGAATTAAAACAACATGCTGTTGATGCTATTTTGCTTGATCACTGTGTTTAGGCCTTAACTAATCGTGAATATTATGCCACAATTTCACCTGTCATTGCTGCAATGGTAAATGTATTGTTTTTACCTTCCCATACCTGAAGTATGAATGTGATATCAGTGGGCATGCCTGTGATAGATGCATCAATTGTGTGTCAATACCAGTGTTCGTCTTTGATCACACAGGCAATGATAAGCTGCGCTCAGTAGAATAAACTTTGACATTGTGTTCTTACTTCAGGTGGGATAAATTACAATAAATATACAATTACAGAACAAGAAATGTGTGGACATGATTTTGTTGTAAATTAAACCTTGGAACTCTTGATGGTACATGTGAATATTTGCATTTAGTATTTAAAATAGCATGACTACTATTATAGTGTTATAATCAAATTAAATCTGATATAGTATACTAAGTACTTATTATACTTATTCCAAAAAGGCATCAATTAAAAAAAGTATATATTTTTGATTTCCTTGTTAATGCAGCATGTCAAAAAAACCACTTTAACATGTGGGTATCTTCCCTTTGAAATGGTCTGTTGTCTCTTTAACCTGAGTATGCATATTCTTATATTGAATATTTTTCAGGAATACAACATGAAATATCTCCCTAAAATGTATGCCTACTATTTTCTGAGGCCAAAGCCCAAAAGAAATAGTGCAAATACTATCTCTATTATAATTAGGGGAAGCAACAAGACCTGAATGAAAAGAAATTAAATATTTTATTTGACAATGCATGCCACAATTAATGAGATTCAGTGATGAAAGTAGTACTAGTAGGATTAAAATCCATAAATCACATTCGGGAAATACTGTGCATCATGTTCCAGAGCCCTATTGCATTAAACTTAAGATTCATCTCATTTTTAAATACTCTTCTTAACCAGGCTTTTAACCCTTCTTAAGTTCACTTAATATTAATCTTATCTTTTATGCAATAGGGCCCAGAACATCCATTATTTGTTTCATACTTATTATAATGTAAATGTATAGATTATGTGAAATATATACAAAATTTTATAATATTATGATGAAATAAAAGCCGAGGCTAAAAAAAAGTCAATATTGTTATGAGGTATTTTTCGATGCAATGTGTTGGTATCCAAAATTGCAACATATTTATGGTATGATTATCCTCTTCTGCAACCTACAACGCCAGTATTATAGAACAGTTGTGCGATGAACTGAAGCTCATTCTGTTATGGGCATTAAAATAGATATTACCTATAAACAGGCATGTGCAACCTTTAGTTAAATTACAGCCACATTTTTATCTGAAAACTGCTCACAGAAGGCATATTTATCTAAGAATTAAGCGTAGCTTTGTACATGTGGACTTCATGAAATAGGGTTAGTGGACTGAAGGTTGCACACCTCTGATAGTAGAGAAATCATTAAAGATGAAAAATAAAGTATGGTACAGAACAGTATGTGCAGGGGAAAAGCTCGCATAACACAACATAACATGGCACGCTGTGAATTGTATGCTTGATGAATCCATGTTCCAAAATAGCGTGCACACGCTTGAATTACTTTTGCTCAAAGAGAGAAAAAACCAGGAGATTTCTTACCAATTTAGAACTGATTAAACTACCGACATTTTAAACACAGGAATCAAAGCAAGGGTCAACTACAATGCCTCGTACACTGTAAGATAAAATGATAGTGTTCAAGATAAACCCATAAGCTATAGCTAATAGCTACATGTATACATATTGAAGCATGGCCTTTAAAGACTGCATTCTAAATCCATTCTGTGCAATCTAGTGCTACTTTAGTTTCCCATCAAATCAAGAGCTGTGCGCAACACTGTCTCATCTCTATGTTAGTAATAATAAGAAAATGTCATGTAATTTAGTGACAACTAAAAGATATTTTCACTGGTATGTGGCTTTGTTGAGGTTGGAAATGGAAATAGGCTTTGTTATCACTTAAAAACAATAGTATCCAAGTCTCACTCTAACCCAAAATACAGATGAGGCGGTGTTGCGCTCAGCCCTCAAAATATTTAAGCATCGTAAGTGTCAGTAACTGCCCTCTTAATCTTCAGGATCAGACATCTCCTCCTCCTCCACCTCCTCATCATCATAATCATCAAGATGACCATGTCCAGTCAAATGTTTAAAGTTGTCTCGTGCACATTTACAGAGTTCTGTGCATGGCAGATTATTCTGCAGGCAAGTACAATACATTGCTGTTGCTGACGTGCATTTTGTCCTTCTTGCACGTCCCAGAGCAGTGTGCTAACTCCATCACTGTTTCTGGTGCTGGTGGGAGGGTCATCCAGTTGATAATGAGATCTCCATTCTCCAGCCATGCTGAGATGGTTCAGGAATATAGTTGGACTTGGTTGTACACAGGCTTTTCTCTTGTATATACCTGCAAATTTGAAACAAGTAAACCATAATTCGTAAAGGATGATAATGGAATGGACTCTTTGTATTCAACCTGTAAACAGGTACATGCAGATTATGTGTAGGATAAAATGGATGAAATTTAATGGAGCACACACTGGTCAATGACGATACAAGAACACAGCTGGTCATTTTCTGTTGCCTGCAATTTGCATTTGACATGAAAACTGTCCTTTTAAACACAATTTGATTAGAGTTTAACATTTGAGTCTATTGGCTTTGTATCATTGACGTACTAGTGGAAAAGAAAGTTATTTAGAAACCGTAACAATGTTTTTGCCTTTAGCAAATCAATTCTTATCAGTTATGGGTTATCTGTAAACACAAAATTGACAATTCCAGTATGGTTTGTTATGCAATATTAAAATTAACATAACAACGGTTCATGGTCAGTAGCAACCATCACTATATAGGTTTATATGGAAGCCTTTTTGACCAACATAAAGATTGTGTGAATACCTTAAAATAACTGCAAAATGCCACCAGAAATCATTTAGCTCTGATCTAGTTTTCACTTTCAACTGCATACTGGACCGCAGACTGTTCTTGACTGTTCGACCGTCCTGCTTGCCAACGTTGTCTTCTTCATTATCAGCTGAAGCTGTAAATTACAGTAAATAGACAAAGAAAGAAATTAATTTAATATAAATTTGAAATCATTCGAATCGGCAAATATTAACCTGTATTATTGGATACATTGTGCAGTTGCAGTATCATTTTAAACAAATTGACACTTATATGGCCAAAAAAGCACCCTGTTCTTCTGGACAGACAAACTTTTTGTTGTTGTTGGAATTTCCTCTTTTGTATTTAATAGAATTTTAAAAAAAAGCATAACAATTTGGCAACCAAATGTACTGTCGGCTATTGAGCTTCATTTGTTTTTGCGAGCCGGTTTTGTTGAATGCAAATATTGAAACAGGCTAGAACAGGGAGGGTGTGGTTTTTCGTCACAATACTTACCACATAAATCATATAATATTAAATTATCATGCTGCTATCAAATTTGAAGTAATGTTCATCACATTTGCCACTCCCTGAGATATGAAATGTTGGACTGTGGCCGGCCAGGAGGATATGTGCTTTGAAAACTTGATAATAATGGGTCAGTCGGGCCCATAAAACAAGGTTTCTTTTTTTCATCGCCTAATTACATTTTTTTAAATATAATTTCAATAAAGGCAATACATTTTCAGAGTTATCAATTAATTGTATTTTGGGTGATTTTTTTGGAAATTTAAGGCCTAGGCCTATATGTAAATTTGTATTTTCATATAATAACATTTTCAACCACAAGGCCTACATGTATAGCGCTATAGTATTTTTTCAATTTTATTTACAATTATCATGAATATAAATATTTGTATTTGTGTTGTGAAATAAGTGGGTCACAAGACCTCGTTAAATCTTTCGATTAGCACGAGCACTCCGATCATGATGCCATGATCGACAATTATTTGTTTTAATTAAAAGTGTCGTTTTAATGAAATGCAGTGCGTCGTAAGACCGTGTTCAACCTTTGGAGTACTCAAATTGTAACACACGGATCAACAAAATTATTGTTTTGATTTAGCAAGACATTGCCGGTATTTCATACTGAATACAACAAAAATATGACAATGCTTTTTACATGATTGAGATCATGTGATGATATTACAAAATTGGGAGACCTATTGAGAAACAAAAACGCCAAAATAGGTTGACCTGCGTGGTAAAAAAAAAAATACGCTCACTGCACTAAACTATTTTATAATCAAAACAAATAATTGTGGATCACTTCAAATCATTCCCTTGGGTGTGCGCCATATGCGTAACCACGACAGCGTTGCGCGCCTGTTATTTTTGGAATGCAGTGCATCACTGCGTTAAACCTTTGAATGAACGTGAGCGCTAGGATCACGACGCTCTCTGATCGACAATTGTTTTGACTATAGGACGGCGCGGACATACGGGCACTTATTTTTAGCAAATTTGCTTGGCAACCAGTCTTTCAAAAGCAAAACATTCCATACACGCACTCAACGCTGAGCCTTACGCACTTGATTCGCAGTAGCGCAATGTGCGGTTGCCTTAATTGATTGATCTGCACAAGTTGTTTTTGTCTTTGAACACCGGCATTTGATTGTTTTCACCGGCATGACGTAGCTGAGTGATACTAGCTCCGACAGATCGCTCTGAAAAAAGTTAGTATGAAATGAACCCCTTCAGCAGTGGAAGTCAGATATTTTCATCTATATACTATGATTTGATTGATTTCAATTATTGAAATAAAGAATTGTATTATTATACACTAGCATGACTAGTCTTGACTTATTTAGAAATAATTTAGAAATAGGAGAAGAAAGCTTAGGCCTATTTCAAAAATAAAAAAAGTAAACATAACAAAATAATTATATAGACCTACCTGTAGGACTGGCGAAGCTAGTTTCAAGCATTTCTCTGTTCTTAGCCATACGTTTTTCTACTCATGAAACATGTTGTTTGTCGGTATTAAATCGCGAATAGCACAATTGGTGGAATCCAGCGTCACTTGGAATGGGAATTGTACACTCATAATTAGATCCACTGTCGAATTCAGCAGCATGTGCACGGACGAATTCTTTGGCGATTTCTACCTGATCGCCTTCCAATTGATGCCATTGAAGCACATATTCCAAGAAGCAAGACCATATTTTATTGTTGCATTTTACTGTAGTTGTTTTCTTTGGTGGGGAAATGCACATAATAATAATGTTTCTGATCCAAATCTCCGTCACTTGATAATTTCATCTGAAGATGAAACGGCCATATTGGATTTTCCAAGGAGTGCTATTAGAGCGCTCCTGATTGGTCAATATGGAATATTGGGGTTTATATTAAATTTACGAATTTTCTGATTGGTCAGCTATGAATAAGTATTTTAATAGATGAGTGGTAATATTTAAAAAATATATTAGTGAAATTGAAATCGTTTTTTCAATATTATGACATAATGTGCACAAATCTAGCTTGTGAAAAGTTACAGAAATTAAGTTATATTTTTATCTATATTATCATTGTGGTTTGACCTCCACCCCTTTTCTGGGCAATCAAACAACATGATATTTGGGCAGGGCCCATCTACTATATGTGTTGAGCATTTTTTAATCATATGCTGAGTGTTTTAGTACCAACTGTTGCTTAATAAATAGCATGTTTTATTGGATGTTGAGCATTTTCTTAACCATTTGCTGAGTGTTTTAGTACCAACTGTTGCTTAATATAGTATGTTTTATTGGATGTTGAGTATTTTCTTAACCATTTGTTGGGTGTTTTAGTACCAACTGTTGCTTAATATAGTATGTTTTATTGGATGTTGAGTATTTTCTTAACCATTTGTTGGGTGTTTTAGCACCAACAGTTGCTTAATAAATAGTATGTTTTATTGGATGTTGAGCATTTTCTTAACCATTTGTTGGGTGTTTTAGTATCAACTGTTGCTTAATAAATAGTATGTTTTATTGGATGTTGAGTATTTTCTTAACCATTTGTTGGGTGTTTTAGCACCAACAGTTGCTTAATATAGTATGTTTTATTGGATGTTGAGCATTTTCTTAGTCATTTGTTGAGTGTTTTAGAACCAACTGTTGCTTAATATAGCATGTTTTATTGGATGTTGAGCATTTTCTTAATCATTTGTTGAGTGTTTTGGAACCAATTTTTGCTTAATATAGCATGTTTTATTGGATGTTGAGCATTTTCTTAACCATTTGTTGAGTGTTTTAACACCAACAGTTGCTTAATATTAAGTGCTTTATTAGATGGTGCGATTTTGTTTAATCATACATTGATTATTTTGATACCAATTGTTCACGACCTTTATAGATGTTGAGCATTTGCTTAACTATTTATTGGATTTTCATTACTGATTAACATATTGTCATTAACTGTGTCATTTCTGTATACAGCGTGTGGTTCAACTAATATCGAATGACTATCAAATCTGAATCTGAATATTATATTCAGACTTGAAAGGCATATTGAGAGATTTCAGATAGGGCAAGCCAAACACTACCTTAAATCACAGATGGTTTCCACCATCTGTGCTTAAATGGTTTAAGCTGATCTGCTTCAGGTATTAATTTGTGTTGGATTCTTCGTACACAGAAAGAAAAAAAGTGAGTCATCATCGAAAAATGAGTCATTTTGTCCATGTAGTGACACACTATGGCTCAAAATGAGTCATTTTGTCCGTGTAGTGACTCATTTTACGATGATGACTCACTTTTTTCTTTCTGTGTATAACGATGGAATTAAAGTGTCAATAGGAGAAAAGCATATTTCAAAATGGCGTTTTGTTTGTTTTTAAAAATATTGGTAACATCACTTCTCCATAGAAATAAAATAATATTTTCATGTTTGATACTTTTGAAATGGCTCAATAACAGTTTAATTATGTCATAAAACAGTAAGTTGCTTTATCATGAAACAATTTTATACATTTCCATGGCAAAAAAAGACACTGTAGTCTGTAAACTGATTTGTCAATTTTAGGTTTTTAATAATGAACACTTTCAAACACTACAAGTACTAAAAAAGAGAAACTGAAATGTGGAGAAAAAACTATGTGCTGAATCCTGCACAGCATGATTCTTAATCTTGTGACGAAGGTTCATTCCTGCTTATGCTCAGCTACTTAAAGAAGAAGGCCCGCAAGCACAACATTGTACATTACATGTTAGAAAAAGAACTATCGAGCTCAATTTTTGTAATTATATTGAACAAAATACCACAATTATGACAAAAACGAATAAAAACGCTATCTCTTAACGTGCAATTTTTAAAATTCGCGGCGATCAAAAGTCCTGGTGTCGATGAAGTCACAATTATAGAATGCACACGCGCAAATTTGAGCACCGATAACCATGACGACATCGACTCCGGGACTTTCGAAACAATTGTGAAAAATCATAGTTTAAACACATTATCTGGAAAAAGTGTACTTTTAGGTCCCACGTACATACTGGTATACCAGTATCGTTCAATACTAGAACATAAAATTTGGCAGTATCGCCCGATACTGGTACGATGTTACTGTTATCAGTCGATACTGGTACGCATGTTACCAGTGTAATTTGTCCTAGTATTGAACGATACTGGTACATGATTTTGTTCCAGTATCGGCCGATACTGGTACATTTTATATGGGACTGGAACACTGACTTTGTATGTTCCAGTATCGGACCTAAAGTACACTTTTCCCCATTATCTTATTTAACTTAACGGGGGGTGTGGACCATGAGCATAGCCTCCGTAACTCCTTCCTTATTCATTTAATCAATATAAAAGTATACTATTTTTTGAAGAAAAGGGTTGAATGAATCCAACCATGAACATGAAATTGACCATTTTGAAAAAAATGATAAAAACCAGGTTTTTTTACCCATTTTAGGTTTTGTCAAGATAACTAAAAATATATTTTGTCAATTTTTGTCATTCTAAATTCTAATACCGGTATATTCGTAATAAAATTATGTAGGAGGTTATTTGAATTATTTTGAATATCTGATTTATTTTTGAATTATTGACCAAAAAGTACCAAATACCGTTAAACTTCATCTATAAGCCCCCATTGACTAATAGTTAATAAGCTGAAAATAGATAAAAAGGTATGAGCGCCCTCTTTTGATCTACAGAAATTAGCACGAATGTGTTAAGTGTATTCGATATTCAATACTATAATGTTGTATTACTATCTAAATAATTTCATGGACAGACGAATTGCTCAATTGGTAAAGCGTCAACTTCAGTATCACGGGGTTGGTGGTTCGATTCTTAAATACACCCTTTGCAATTTCTTTTGAAATCCTAGTGATATAGAAATAATGTAAACTTGAATGTACAACTATTACTCAATTATACAAGCTTTATTTTTATTTTTTAAAAAACAAGCGCATAATTAATTTGATTGTAAAAAGTAATGATCTTAATAGTCTAACCTTTTTATAAGCTAAAACACATTTATACTACAAATTAACTACAGCAAAATGTATTCATTGGCTTATTTTAAATGTTTCACACAGTAATCTTAAACGTTTCCTTCATCATGATTTAAGGGAGAATTATGATGATGCATATTAGGTTGGTAGATCAAGTTAAGCAACAAAATGAGTAACTATGCAAACCACTATAATCCTGGTCTCACAGGATTATAATTGAATGGCTATTATTAAATCAATTTATTTCCAATAAGATAGAGGGCCGTCCATTTATACCGACCCATCAATCATACATGTAGTTATAAAACAGTATCTGACATAGCAGTCCCGTTTAGATCAATTGGTAAAGCCGACGTTTGGGCTAGGACAATTGTGATCACAGGTTCCAGATGACAATACCTGGTTCGAATCTCACTTCAAGACTTCTTCTTTTGGAAAGTTTATAAATATTTACGGTGTATATCAAATTCTTAACTTTGTTTTTACCATGAATAAATAGTGAATCTATCTTTGTCTTTAATGTGGGTTTTCCCTCTTTTTTCTCTCTACTACTATTTCATTTTTTATTTTAATGTTATCACAATCGTTTTTAAATAGTACAAACATTTAAATCAATCTCAACGACTTAGTATTTTTGTAAAGACATGCATGGATGGAGTACAATATTTTGTACATGGAAATTAACCATATCATACATGGAAATTAACCATATCATACATGGAAATTAACCATATCATACATGGACATTAACCATACCATACATGGAAATTAACCATATCATACATGGAAATTAACCATATCATACATGGAAATTAACCATATCATACATGGAAATTAACCATATCATACATGGACATTAACCATACCATACATGGAAATTAACCATATCATGCATGGACATTAACCATACCATACATGGCAATTAACCATATCATACATGGCAATTAACCATATCATACATGGAAATTAACCATATCATACATGGAAATTAACCATATCATACATGGAAATTAACCATATCATACATGGAAATTAACCATATCATACATGGAAATTAACCATATCATACATGGACATTAACCATATCATACATGGAAATTAACCATATCATACATGGAAATTAACCATATCATACATGGACATTAACCATATCATACATGGAAATTAACCATATCATACATGGAAATTAACCATATCATAAATGGACATTAACCATACCATACATGGAAATTAACCATATCATACATGGAAATTAACCATATCATACATGGCAATTAACCATATCATACATGGAAATTAACCATATCATACATGGAAATTAACCATATCATACATGGAAATTAACCATATCATACATGGAAATTAACCATATCATACATGGAAATTAACCATATCATACATGGACATTAACCATACCATACATGGAAATTAACCATATCATACATGGACATTAACCATACCATACATGGCAATTAACCATATCATACATGGCAATTAACCATGTCATACATGGCAATTAACCATGTCATACATGGAAATTAACCATATCATACATGGAAATTAACCATATCATACATGGAAATTAACCATATCATACATTGAAATTAACCATATCATACATGGACATTAACCATACCATACATGGAAATTAACCATATCATACATGGACATTAACCATACCATACATGGCAATTAACCATATCATACATGGCAATTAACCATATCATACATGGAAATTAACCATATCATACATGGAAATTAACCATATCATACATGGAAATTAACCATATCATACATGGAAATTAACCATATCATACAGGGAAATTAACCATATCATACATGGAAATTAACCATATCATACATGGAAATTAACCATATCATACATGGAAATTAACCATATCATACATGGAAATTAACCATATCATTAAGAGAAAGTACACTGATCCCTGAAGAAAGTGGTGACCTTCTTGAATAACTCATAACATGAATAAAGTGGAACCACAATTCCTTGAGAGTGGTCATTCATAATATCAAATAGCAAAAAAGTCACATCAATTGTGCCCTAATATTTAACAACATACCTTTCATTGCAATGTACAGTTAAACCCCTCGTTAACACAAACTCTGTTAACACAAAGTGTTATTCAAGTCCCAAGCTTACATCTTACCATGGCTACGTCGTGGAATCGGGGGCGTGGAATTGAGAATAACAATAGCATTCACAAGTTTCCTCCGGGCATTCACTACCTGAAGTTACTTCCTTTAACTATGACCTTTACGGCCCGGCTTTACAGACTGCATTGATATGTACCATAACATGACTGAGTAGACCAGAAGTTGTTCGTAAATACATAGTCTAACGTGTATACATACAATATGGAGTTTTTCAATATTCTTATTGACTCTCTGGAGCTCAGGCCAATGCTGCTACTTATTATTCTGCTTATCACTACTACAATATGTATCATATTCAGACAACACCATCTACCTCCAGGACCATGGGGTTTACCATTAATAGGTTATGCCCTCCACATAGGATTCTCACGTTATCGACAGACCCTACCTTTTCACAAGTATGTAAATAGGTTTGCCTCGAAGTATGGGGACATTTTCAGCGTGAATGTGTTTGGATATATGTTTGTCTTTCTAAACAAGTATGAGGATATCAAAGAAGCTTTCCAAAATCCGCTGTTAAGTGACAGACCAAGAAATTATCTTAATGAAGAGCTCAATATACAATCAGGTAAGGGTCCATATCCAAACTCTCAGTGATTTTAAAGCATTTTTCTACCGATTTTACAACGATATTCCAACGGTATTTCGTTCTATTGTTAAAAGCATCGGAAAAAGATCGGTGATTAACTAGAGACTCTCTACTTATCTGGCGTTAACAATAGAACTATTGTAGTACTCACGATGGCTCAATTAGTGAAGCAGACAGATGAAAGCGCGAGGGAGGTTGTGTTATATTCTTTAAGAAATACTATAAGCTTTTTAAATCCGATCATAAAATGTTTACGTTCACCGCCGATCAATGTATCTGGTCGTCTAGAAATATGAATTAAGCTACCGCTCCATCACGAGTGTAGCATGTTGTTTACTCTCACTCTATTCATCTATTGTTCGGCGCAGTATTTGCCGCGAATTTTAATCGATCAAACGTAATGGTGACATTTATTTACGAACGAAATGTCTAGAATCGTTTCAAAAAATAGTGTTATGCATTATAATGAAATCAGAATTACAATCTCCTTCAGCATATAATCAACTTTTGGGCGATAACCCATATTAAAAATGCACACCAATCGAAATATAAAGCATTTTAGCCTCCGATTTAAGAGATATTTGTATTTTGAACCCTATGTAATGTTTTTCTTACAAAACGTTTATGTATAGCCTTCATTAGCTCAAACGTCAAAGCGCCGGCTTCACAATCATGAGGTCAGTGGTTCGAATCCTGCGGATGGGGATGGTTTTCTTTTCTGTTTTGTTATTACACTGTTTGTTTTTATAAATTGACAGGATTGCTTATCGTTCGCTATATTTATTGAATGTTGAATGATACTTTTTTTCTTTTGCAATTTCACTGCGATAAAGAATGTCCCGTAAATATAATTGTGTTTATTACTCCTAGGCCTACATTGAATGGCCCCTAGCTAGTCTATGAACATGATCTGCAAAGGCCAATTGTTATGTAAATAAGAAGCCAGTCGGCTCATGTCCTTGAATCCTTGAATCGATTTTCCTATTTCCTACACCACCGAAACATTATTTCAATAATAATAATACAGGCACATTGATTTGTATTACATAACGGCTGGCATTTGTAACAAGTTTAGCTCAATCGATAATAACACACAACGAGTTTCTATTGTATTGGCCTGTTGCATAGGAGTAGGACAGTTCGGTGGTATACCGCGGTTCATTCACATTTCATGATGCCATGCACACTAAACAGTCAGTGGAAAATTAAAATGAAATCGTAAATAATTCCACATTCTAAAATAAACTATAATTGAACAATAATGAATAATTATACGAAATGATAAACAATATCGAAAACTAATAAAAAAAATGTATATAAACGATTAAAATAAAATTTCAAGACGTGATAGGATTCGAACCCACGACCTCCGGTTTACTAGTCCAATGCTCTACCGCTGAGCCAACTATGCGCTATGTGAACGCAATAACAAACAAAAGTAATATGGTTCAACATACCGTGTGTATTTAGGGAATAGTTGAATGAGAACTATATTTGGGTATAAAGCGCTGAGGATTTCAGGAAAATCGAAATAGCTCAGTTGGTAAAGATTAGGACTCTCAATCAGCAGGCCGTACGTTCGAATCTTTGTGGCGGTTTATATTCCTTGTGCTCTATACTTAGAGCGGTCGAGTCTGGGTAGAGGTCGGTTAGGGTTTTAAGTATGCCGAAATATAATATTTATTATTGTTCTCTCATTATACGTCCGTTCGGGGTTTTCATTTATATTGACATAATTTTAACGTTATTTATTTATTTTGTATTTACTCTCTTAATTGTTGATGTTTATTTAATTATTTATCAATCAATTAATTATAAATAGGCCTTAATATACTATTTTATTGATATAATTATTAATCTATATATTATTTATTTACATTAATTACTTAATTTCTTCATATTTATTATTTATTTATTATTTATTAGGTCACGTTCAGAGTGTATGCAACATTCTTAAATAGTCTAAAAACGCAGAAAAATGACACTATTTAGGGGAGTAAGATTCATAATGCTACTTGATTACACACATTATGCCTATACCAGAAAACAATAACACGTTGTATGTTTAATGGCTCCCATATTGTTTAGTATTCAATGATAACATTATCCATGCTTGTACCAGGGAGGTGTCATTGACACCTCCCTGCTTGTACTGCTTACTCTAAAATCATCCACGGCTGAACAATAGTCTTTAAAGGCCACTTCAAGGAGGATTATTCTTATGACGTTAACGAGTGGATTACAATAAGCCTAGCAATGAATAGGCGGCTACAAACATATCTCGTTTGAGTCGGGGTTTGAGGAGTGTCGCGATTAGCCTCTATCACCTGCCATGATAAAACCTGGCACTTGAAACCCGGTAGGTGTACAATCTGGCAAATGGGTCGCTCTTTACGTCACAACGGGGGTCGGGTGAACACTAGTCAGCTTTAATAACACAACCTTTCTCGCGCTTTCATCTGTCTGCTTCACTAATTGAGCCCTCGAGAGTACTACAATAGTTCTATTGTTAACGCCAGATAAGTAGGGAGGCTCTAGTTAATCACCGATCTTTTTCCGATGCTTTTAACAATAGAACGAAATACCGTTGGAATACCGTTGTAAAATCGGTAGAAAAATGCTTTAAAATCACTGAGAGTTTGGATATGGCCCCTAAGGTGTTTTGTTTAAAAGGGGTCCACCCGCTAGCCATACCGCTTTAACACTTTCCACGCGGCTATTGGTTTTACCATATAAAAAACCAGATGTTCAGAAATCTTTCCCAATTTTTAAAGTATATCTCAAGGATTACTGAATTAATACGAGGCATGTTTGTACTTATTTCAATGCATTACACATGGTGATTCCAAATATGGTTATGAAATTTAACAATTTTGACATTTTTGAAACAGTTTGAGACATTTTAGAATGTCGTCTGCAGACGCCTGCCCACATGCATTACAGGTTAATTATATTACTATATTTATACGTACTGCCCTCTTTGGTAGATAAGCGATAATAATAGCCGATGACGGCCACATCTGAGACTGTGAGTGTAACGCTATAGGGAACTTACAATTTTTGTTGGTGGCAAATTTATGAATGAATAAAGTATACTTCATCCATAAAAGTACACAATTCTTTGAAGAGTGGAAAACAGGCTATCGGCTGGCGTAATTTGTAGATACACATATTAATTATTTGCAATGAAAGACCAGGGCCGTCAGATGGGGGGGGGGGGGGGGGGGGGGGTGCGTTGGGTGCGGACGCACCCCCCTTGAAAATCTGTCTTTTTTTTTCCTTTTTGTTTTAAGGTAAAAATTGCGTTTTTCTTATTTTCAAATTTCAATGATAGTAAAACTACTCATAAAACATTGACTACACTGCTTTTTGGACTGCGAAATTTTGTGTCCGTGCGAAAATTTTTGACGTGCGAATTTTTTTGACTTCATCCACCCCCCCCCCCCCCCCCCCCCCCCCCCCACTTACGTGAAATTCACGAGGTGACTGACTTGGAAATTGTTTGGGGCAACCTTTTACGAAAAAAACACCTAGCTACGCCACTGCTTCCGGTAAAAAATCGTGAAAACGCACCCCCTTGGTCAAAAGTGTCTGACGGCCCTGAAGACAGTGAGCAGGAAAACAGCGATGACATGCTAATTAAGTGAAACTTCGTACTTTCAGGCTAAATTTCTCAAAGAGAGTAGTTTTAATTACAGAATAAGTTGTGGTAGCTGATAAAATGTGCTTTAAGCTTTTCATTTATATCAAATCTGTGGTATCTACCAGCCTAACAATGTGTTTAAAATGTACACCAAGGTAAACCTTTTGAGTTGACCTTATACCCCTGTCACACATACGGCGATCAGGCCTTGCGCTCTCGTTGCGCTGAAAAATGCCATGCAAAACACAGTAAGGTCTCTAAGAACCGAATGGGGACGCAGTGAACACCATCTAGAGCGGGGTAGGGTCCCCATGATCGCCCTTGAGGCCCATACAAAGCGCCGCGTTTGTTTATGCTCTGCTGCGATCAAATTGCGCTTATAAGTCGCTGTCTGCGTTACTAGTCCCTTCTCAACACGTTTTCAAATTATATACAGTCCTCATAATAAGTTACTACCTAGGTTATACATAATACACATACATATAACACATATCGGCCGAGTGCACCACTTTATAGGGAGGTAAGCTACTTCCCTAGCAGCCCTAACTGTAGCGTAACTTACTAACGATGTAATTCTGAGAGCAAAACTGGCGAGGTAAATGTCCACATTATTCAGCATCGTCCCCTAAAAGATGAAACTAAGCATCCAGAATGGATTTCACCCTAAAGCCAAGCAAATGCCCAACTGTAATTGACTTTAATATTGGGAAAAACATTGTAAAAACTGTTGATCAGGACCCAACGTCTCATTGGTTCGCTGATAACATTCAATGGTAAAGAAAAAGATGTGTATGACATGATTGTGGGACAAACAATAAATTGTACAATATTGAGCAATCACTGGTTCGCAATGAGGTCAAATTGGCTTTATACACCCGTTATTGTCTTCCTTCCTTAAGATCTTGCCTCACTGTTCATGATCTCACCAAAACCAGCCTCCAATATCGCGACTCGCAATAGCCTAGCAGCTTACCCCGGTTTGGTGCTCTAAAATGTTTTGGTTACGCCTCAGTTACTAGCGAGGTAGCGCTATTCTTCAGCTACTCGCCATTGGTGCACTCGGCGATAGTGTTGACCTGGTCAGTTACTTATTTTGAGGACTGTACATTATACTCCTTGTAGTAGATACAGAAGGAATAACAATCACATTGCCGATAAATTGATTGTTATTTAAATTCTATTTAGAGAGCATTACCCAAGCTTAGCGTAATGCGATAATGCTACTTTTATATAGCCATGATAATCGGTTGGCGGGAGTTTTAAAAACAGGTGTATCAATAACATTTTTGATTAATCTGAATACAATAGTGATAATATCATGATGTGTTTGTCTCCTGACAGCAAAGGTTTGTTCACACTATAACTTTATTTACTGTGCGGTGCGGTACGTAATTGCAATGGAGTTAAACATATTTAACTGTCATTGCGGCAGTCTGCGACGCTCTCATATTTTGCCAAACGGCACTGAATGCCATCGCATGCGGTGACCTGCGTTGATCCGGCGTGACCCGCGACGAATTACCGTACATTGCGGTGGAAGTACGGCTACCGCATCGCATCGCACGGCAAACATCGCCTATAATAGTGTGAACGAACCTTTACTGCAGTCGCAGAGGACAAGTAGTTTGTATGCGTCCTTGCTACGTCGACGGGACGCTCACTTTTCGCTGCTACTGAGTCATTTTAGCGCTCTGAACAGAACGCGGAACCTCCACGCTTGTTTTGTGCATGCACAAAACAAGCGTGGTGCACTGGCGCTCAAGGGCGACCATGGGGACCCTCTCACGACCCTCTGAAGTCCCAGCCAGTTCCCACTGCGTCACTGAGGGGTATGTGGAGATCTTGATGCGTTTGGCTTGGCGTTTTGATAATGTTTCAGCGTAATCCAAGCGCCGGTCTGATCGCAGCAGTTTGTGAAAGGGTTTTGGTGATATTGATTTAAAAATGGACAGTTTTCCGCGCTATCACTGCGTGTTATACACTTTTTATAGTGCAGTGCGATCGCTGGCCTGATCGCCGTATGTGTGACAGGGCCTTTTAGGCGTGAAAAGGTAGGTTGATGTACAGCTATGTACAGCTATGCACAGTCTCACGGTACATTATAGGGGTATGTAAATTCCTATGCACTCCATATGTAAATTTTGTATTTGGCGCGCATATTTAGTCTGCTAAGCAGCAGGATTTAATAGCGCATGCTAGGGTCCAATTGTCATATCGATTGGCTGATATTTACAATAGCATGTACACAATCTTACAGAATCAATACCTCCGTGAGCAACTCATTAACATAGAGGTGAACCTTAGGTTGCTATGTTGTTGGCAAGTGGTTATATAACCTTGGTGTCAATCCAATATGTTGGAGACTTCAAATAACTTTTTAAGAGCGATAGAGGGCAGGGGTCACAATTTATACTTCTAATCTATGTGTGCCGCGTGGAAAGTGTTACAGAATCAATACCTACGTGAGCAACTCATTAACAAAGAGGTGGACCTTTGGTGACTACGGTTGCTATGTTGTTGGCAAGTGGTTATATAACCTTGGTCTCAATCCAATATGTTGGGGACTTCAAATAACTTGTTAAGGGCGATAGAGGGCAGGGGTCACAATTTATATTTCTAATCTATGTGTGCCGCGTGGAAAGTGTTAAAGGGACACAATGTCATGTTGAATTTTTTAATTTTAATTAATTTACTTCAGAATTCAAAATGAACAATAAAAATTGCCATTATTGTTGTTTCTACTTTTAAAAAAACCCAGCAAAACTTGATTAAAACAATGTTTTAAATATGTTGGAATAGGCTTACCACCCTTAACCATGTAGAATGCTGGTTGCGGCTCTACCAGCATTTTTGAATCGACGTTTTGTTGTAGAAAGAGGGCTGATTTTTCTTAATCCTTATAGGTGTAAGTTCATACATGTAATACAATTGTAAAAATATACAAATCAAAGTTTTTATCATATATACACACCACATCTCTTAATGCCCCTTTAAGGTTCGAAAGTCATAAGGGTCGCTATATACTCATAACGTGTATTTTCCTTCCACGAGAACCCACGGGACGTATCTGAGGGTTCTCTAATAAAAACTTGAGGGTCAGTTTAAGGGGGGACTTAAGGAAGTCACTTTTCGAATTGCATTTGATTAATAGTTCAATAATTACAGCACTCACAAAATTCAAAAAATCAAGTCAAAACTTCCTTGAGTCCCCCCTTTAGGCCCGCGAGCCATAATATGATAAATAAGATCTGCTTAAAATGGTCTAGTCCATGAAAGGGACGCTTGTCATAATGAAAAAGGGGTCGGCGCTATAAATCATAATTATATAATTCCCGCTAGTCATAGGTTATGGTTATGGTTAGCATGGTTAGGGTGAGGGTGAAGGTTGTAGGGTTAGGGTTTAAAGTTTCGGCCATTTGGCCAATCACTAAATTCACTTGGTCCCGATGGGGTCCCGATTCAACATGTTCAATGTGCTGTAACAACAGTGCTGAAACAACAGCGCCTGCATAATGTATACGGGAGATCGTGAGTTCTATATACAATGTAGTCCCGCGCCGGTGAATGTCCTTGGTTTTTTTCTCTCGTGTTGGGACATTCAGCGGCGCGGCTTGTTATGTGTCTATTTCGCTGAGCTTCTCTATCTTATACATTTTTGAAAAATTAGGCAGTTAAATTTAATGCTACAATAAATATCAATGTTATCATTTTCAGGTATTCTTTCGGCATCTGGTGAAACGTGGAAGAAACAGCGGCAGTTTGTGGCCAGCACATTGCGCAAATTTGGAGCTGGAAGATTAGAAGAGACTGTCTCAACAGAAAGCCTGGCGTTGAATAACGAGCTTGCCGACCACCAGACATCACCGTTTGATGCCAGCCATGTAATAAACAACTCGGTTTCTAACATTATATGTTCGTTACTGTTTGGGAAAAGGTACGAATATACAGACGCCCATTTCCAAAATATTCTATTGATGACGAATGAAGGTGTAAAGAATGCGGGTGCTGGAGCGCTGCTTTCCACTACACCATTTGGAAAGTTTGTAGCACCCCAAGTTCACAAGAAGCTCCTGGATACTGTGGTTGCCTTTTATAAATTCTGTACTGACACTATTGAAAGTCACGTTGATGCCCAGGGTGTTGATGATCACAAAAATCCAATCGATTTTATTACCGCTTTTGCCAGCAACGGTATTGACAAGGACATTCAGCCGATGTTGGCATCCAGCTTATTTGGAGCTGGTACAGAAACCACCTCCAATACGCTACGGTGGTGCCTCCTGTATATGATAGCATATCCCGAGATTCAAAGCCGTGTGCAAATTGAGCTTGATAGTGTCATTGGACGGGATCGTCTACCAGACCTTAAGGATATGGCACAACTTCCATACACACATGCAGTCTTATACGAAGTGCAGCGTATCGCGACGATTATTCCACTAGGTGGTCCGCATTATGCCCACGACACAACGTATATCAAGAATTTTAAGATCCCTAAGGGGACATACGTCATTTCCAATTTGTGGGCACTTCACAACGATCCAACGTTGTGGAAAGAACCAGAGAGTTTCAGGCCGAGTCGGTTTCTTGATGAATCTGGAAATCTACGACAACGGAGAGAGTTGATTCCATTTTCAATTGGTAAGTTTTCAATACTTATCAAACCTTGCCGTGATCTATACATTACGACAACATTATTAACCCTAACTCTACCCCCACTTTTTTCAGAATCTTTTCTTCAACGTGGAAAATCGACCAAAATACCCCCCCCCGATCCCCCCGGGATTATAACAGGGACCTCTTGCACCAGAGGCGAACAATTCCCCACTACACCACGGCTGTCAAGGCTAGTTTGCGCAGTATATTGCGCAAACTATATGGGCTGCATGGTCCATTTTTCCATCAAAAACCTTCCACGCCGGGTGGTACCAACGTGCCCAGTCGTGGAATTTTGGGGTATATGGTAGGGTTAGGGTTAAGCATCCCGTTAACATGGTTAAAGAAGTAAAATAGATTAAACTTCAGGATAGGTCTTCTCCTGTTTATGTTCCTCATTCTTTTCCCAAAACAGAAGATTTTTTGTGTGTGGATATAACGTAGGTCAAGTATTTTCTGTTGATATCAGCAGTTTATTCCAATTCATTCCTCTTCCATAAACCAACACAGATGATGACCATGCAAATTATTATTTCTCGATCTTTAATGTTATCCACAGGTCGAAGAGTATGTGTTGGTGAGAATCTAGCCAAGATGGAGCTGAGTATATTCTTTACGCATATGCTGCATCAGTTCACCTTCACTAAGCCCAAA
Source organism: Ophiura sarsii (assembly GCA_035610835.1). Lineage (NCBI taxonomy): Eukaryota > Metazoa > Echinodermata > Ophiuroidea > Amphilepidida > Ophiuridae > Ophiura > Ophiura sarsii. The sequence continues at coordinate 36,209,643 of CM069450.1, read as the reverse complement.
GATGGAGAGCCACTCTCGTTTGATGGAGTCGTTGGTCTGACTAATGCACCAAAACCGTTTAAAGTAGTAATAACAGATCGAAATTAGTCCTTTTGAGATCTTTTTGTCCGTAAGTTAACATTTGAATTAAATCAGTTGTTGCAATGCAATCGTACAGATAACTTGGACTTACACATTTTCTACGTCGAAAAAATATTTAAAAAGTTGTTACACAACATTCTGTAAAACCCGGATTCGAACCGGAAACCTTTCGCTTGCAGCGGCGTATTAGAGTCTTCAATTTTAAAGCAAATTTACTTGCACAACACCGTACTATGTAGACCTATTATAGTAGCTTATAAAAGTGCTTCGGTCGAATCTGTATAGCATAATGGGAGCCCTCTGAACCGCGCACTAGCTACGATGTTCTGACTTGCAAAATGTTAAATACGGGAAACAATTAGCATCCGGCGTAGACCAAATAGTGACGTAAATTGGTGTATATTAGATAATATTATTAACCAACAAGAATGTAACCTAAATAATGTTAACTGATCGACTGTCAAAAGTACATGAAAGGCACTGCTACTGCTGTCTTCAAAGCCCGGGTCGCATCCAACACTCAGAAACACTATTTTGGTTTATTTTCACTCTTTAAACCATGATTTTGAAGTAATTAGGAATCAAATCGCTTTGTAACTCAGAATATATTTTTGATTTATGATCAGAAATATAAATCTGCAAGAAAATGTACTTTCTAAACAAAATCATGACTAGAGGGCGCTCCCTGGAAAAGATCACATAATATGCCTTTAAGAAATATGTTGTAATGCTAAACATTTATTTTCTAATGATAAATGACCAATTAGTAGTATTTTTAATTAATTTTCAACATAGCAAATATTTTCACGCCTCATAAATATTGAATAAATGACAAATTAAATAACAAATTAAAAAGAATACTTTTTAATCTTGTGGACTTGCTCCTTAAAGATAATATTCAAACTCTTCTTCCGGCATTTGTTTCCATTATTAATACCTCACTTTCCTTCCACAGGCACTTTTCGTACGGCAATTAAGGATGCCATTGTCACACCACTCTTAAAGAAACCATCATTAGACAAGAACATGCTTAAGAATTACCGTCCAGTATCCAACACAGCATTTTTAAGCAAAATTATTGAAAAAGCTGCTTTGTCACGTGTAAATAAGCATGTTAGTGAGAATGAGAAAGCACAGCACGGAGACAGCATTGTTAAAAGTAAAAAGTGATATTGTGTGCGTAATTGACAACCGGCGAGCTATTTTTCTCGTATTGTTAGACCTATCAGCAGCTTTTGACACGATTGATCATGCTATCCTAACTAACAGATTGTCCGATGATTTTGGATTTAGAGGAAATGTTGTGAGCTGGTTTCGTTCATATCTCTATCGACGCACATGCAAGGTTAAAATTGCCAATGAGTTTTCAGACTCGCATGTTCTCAACTTCGGTTTGCCTCAAGGATCTTGTGTTGGCCCTCAAATGTTCTCTTTCTACACACATCCGATTGCTGATATAATCAAACGTTACAAACACATAAATTTCCATTTTTACGCTGACGATACACAACTGTACATCTCATTTGACCCAAATAAGTCAGGGGATGCTGACCATGCTCTTGTCATGTTAGCTGCGTGCATTGAGGATATCAAATCTTGGATGTCGCACAATATGCTTTGCTTGAATAGTGATAAAACAGATTTTTTTCATTGCAGCCAACCAAAGAGCCTTAAAGTCACTATATATGCAACATCTCACTTCGTGTCGGTGATATTGAGATTAGACCGTCCCCCCATGTACGCAATCTTGGTGTTGAATTTGACTGCCATTTAAACATGTCTAATTATGTTACTAACATATGTCGCAGTTTGAATTTTCACCTTAGGAATCTTTCTCGTATTCGGAAGTTTATTGATGAAACAACATGTCATCACGCCATACGCGCACTTGTTACATCGAATTTTTAAAGGCATGTATTGAAGGCTTACACTTTTGACATCTACCTGCATCTAAAGGGTTCAACAAAAGAAAGTATACCACTTTGTTTATGTTCAATTTTTTTTGGACCAAACAGGCTAGATAGGCATTTAGATGAATCTTTTAGGCATAATTTGATACCAAATTTGCCCCCTAACAACAAAGATAAACCATGATTAGCACCATTTAAAGAAAATTGGTCACTTTTCAAAAGTCACATTTTCAACGCACGCAAGCCGCGAGAAAATGCTGTGCGTGGCACTTTGAATGGCCGGGAATGAAATGGATATTGATCACACAGTGCAACTGAGCGAGCGGGCTATTTGAGTATGAACAGGTAATAATGTGGTCTTTTCTTCCCGCGTATGTGTATTGAAAATGTGACTTTTGAAAATTGACTAATTTTCTTTAAATGGTGCTAATCATGGTTTATCTTTTTTGTTAGGGGACAAATTTGGTATCAAATTATGCCTAAAAGATTCATCTAAATGTCCATTCAGCCTGTTTGGTCCAACAAAAATTGAATGTTACTCAAAATGACATAAACAAAGTGGTATACTTTCTTTTGTTGAACCCTTTATATGCTTGTGCATGCTTTTGTTTCTTCGCAGCTTGACTGTGGAAACAGCTTGTTGTTTGGCCTTCCCGAATTCCAGTTGCTGAAGCAAAGCTGCAACGTTTCCAAAATTCAGCTGCACGCGTGGTCACACTTACCATGCTTACTATATAAGCGGCGTGAACACATTTCCCTGATCCTTCGAGATCTACATTGGTTGCCTGTTAAAAGCAGAATCCTTTATAAACTCTTGCTGATAACCTATCAGGGCACTAAATGGTCTAGCTCCATCTTACATCCGGGAACTTGTTGTCATAAAAGATCCCGTTCGCTCTCTGAGATCAAGCGCAGCTCTCCAACTTCACCGTCAATCTGTGAACACTGTTACGATAATGTGTGTACAGTGCACTGTGACTCCTCGTGTGTATAAAGTGCGCTTAAGGGGGCTGTGCACCTTCAGGTACAGCCTCCGTAAAACTGCCGTAACTTCTTTATTATTCATTAAATCTATATAAAAGTATACATTTTCTTGCAGAAAAGGGTTCAATGAATCCAACCATGATCATGAAATTGACCATTTTGGGAGAAAATTATAAAAAACACGTTTTTTGACCCATTTTAGGTTTGGAAAAGATAACTCAAAATACATTTTGTTAAATTTTATCATACTAGTTTAATTATATTCCTCATGCAATTCCCTAGGAATCGTTTTTTTTTTTTTTAATTTTTACTTTATTATTTTTTGAATTATCGAACAAAAAGTGCCAAAAAATATGATTTTTTTACCAAAAAACGTGATTTTCACGATTTTGGAGGTTAAAAAACAGGTTTTTTGGCACTTTTTGGTCTGTAATTCAAAAAATAATAAAGTAAAATAAAAAATAAAAAAACGATTCCTAGGGAATTGCATGAGGAATATAATAAAACTAGTATGACAAAATTTAACAAAATATATTTTGAGTTATCTTTTCCAAACCTAAAATGGGTCAAAAAACATGTTTTTTATAATTTTCTCCAAAATGGTCAATTTCATGATCATAGTTGGATTCATTGAACCCTTTCCTGCAAAAAAATGTATACTTTTATTAAGATTAAATGAATAATGAAGAAGTTACGGCAGTTTTACGGAGGCTATGCGAAGGTGCACATCCCCCTTAATAAATGTGTTTTATTATTTTTTTATTATTATATAAAGGGTTCAAAAAAAGTAAGACGCCCCCCCCCCTAAAATTAGATCACGTTTGTTTGCATAACTCCACACACAATTGAACGTTTTGAGAAATTGAAAATCTTATGAAAAGGAAAAACGCTTAGCTATCCATGAAAAGTTCTCCCCTTTCAATATTATTATGACTTTTCCCACAATAGTCACATTTCTCCAAAATGAAGTTTCAGAAAAAGTGGCACTTTTCAAGATCCTATACGTACGAGTTTGTTTGCATAAATCCACACACAATTAGGCGTTTTGAGAAATTAAAACACTTATGAATAGGGAAACGCTTGGCTACCCACACGAAAGCTTGTCCTTTTCAATACCATGTTTACTTTTCCCAAAACAGTCACATTTCCAAAAATGATGATTTTCGTAAAGTGGCACTTTTCAACGATTAGGGGAAGTTATTTTGACGTGAATGGTGGATAGTATTTGGCTATGAGTCATGCACAAAAAAAACAAAAAAATATTTCAAATAAAGACCAGCTAAAGAAAGAAGAGGCTTTCTTTTAAATGAAAATAAAGACAATTGAAATTAATTTAAAAAAAGCACTGGAGACATTGTTGTAACTTTCTTGTATAGGCCTATAGGATCTTGAAAAGTGACTGTGTTGGGAAAAGTAAACATGATAATAAACTGCTCAAAAAAAGTTTGGAATATTTTTTCAAGCACAAGATTTTCAAATATCGCGGGATATGTTCATTAAGTGTTATATATCTATGTAAAGCTGATGTGTTCATCTTTACAATGATATCCAATTTGAAGCAATCCCTTGTTCCAGTGCTCAGCCACATGCTTGAGAACATGGAGAGGTCGTAATCTGAAAGTGCCAAATTTAACTCTATTTTGTGCTTAGAAATCAATAGATCATCACACTACACTGTACAGGGTGAGTCAAAAAGAAGTTTACCCGGATTGGTGATGTTTTAAAAAAAGAAATGACACTCGAGAGTTCAGTAAAGCATATATTTAACAAGCATTCTCTCCTGCTTATTAGGAAAAAAGAATGACACAAATTGATCATTGCTAAGAGGAGTTATGCCTATTTTAATAAAGGTACTCATTTTGCAAGCTTTCCACGGAATACTTGACAAAACAAATGTAAAGTAAGCATTTTAGCTGTGTACTTACCTACAAACATGAGCGCTTTCAGTAAAACAGGCATAACTTCTCTTAGGAATGATCAATTTGCTTCATTGATTTTCTCTAATAAGCAGCAGAGTATGTTTGGTAAATAAATACTTTACTGAACTTTTAAGTGTCATTTATTTGTTTTGAAAAACATCACCAATCTCGGTCAATAGGGAAGTACGCAGCTAAAATGCATACTTTACATTTGTTTGGTCAAGTATTCCGTGGACAGCTTGCAAAATGAGTACCTTTATTAAAATAGACATAACTCCTCTTAGCAATGCTCAATTTGTGTCATTCTTTTTTCCTAATAAGCAAGAGAGAATGCTTGTTAAATATATGCTTTACTGAACTCTCGAGTGTCATTTGTTGTTTTTTAAAACATTACCAATCCGGGTAAACTTCTTTTTGACTCACCCTGTAGTGGTCAATGTAACACTTTATTGAACAGACAAGGATGTTCTTTTGAGCACGAAATAGTGCTGATTTTGGCACATTCAGATTGTGACCTCCCCCTGTTCTCAAGCAAGTAGCTGAGCACTGAAGCAAGGGAATGCTTCAAATTTGGTATCATTGTGAAGATGAACACATCAGGTTTTAATTGATATATTACACTAAATGAACACATCCCGAAATATTCGACCAAATTGTGATTGATTTTTGTTTGTTTTTTTGAGCAGTTTATATTTAAGCGGGAATACTTTCTAGAATAGCCAAGCATTTACAAATTTCCTAAACATTTCAATGTCACAAAACGTCTAATAGTGTACGGAGTTATACAAACAAACGGGATATAACTTCCTTTTTTGAACCCTTTATATGCCGCCTAGCTATGAGTTATCTCTACTAGATCATCGTCTGTATTGTATAGAAATAAAAACATTGTCTATATATGAGTTTATATCTATATGAATATGTGTAAGGCCACATGAACATTAATTTTAATATTGAGATTATTATTTCCCGTCCTCAATTATTTTCACTTTAGACTAAAATCTAAAAATGATAAATAATGCCGCGCCAAGGTTTATAATATGTCTTTTCAAAATGTTTGTGGAGTACTGAGTCCCCCTCACCCTGTCGTGGGTTTTTACTACTCACAAGTCCATCCCGGGATACACAACTGTACATCTCATTTGACCCAAATAAGTCAGGGGATGCTGACCATGCTCTTGTCATGTTAGCTGCGTGCATTGAGGATATCAAATCTTGGATGTCGCACAATATGCTTTGCTTGAATAGTGATAAAACAGATTTTTTTCATTGCAGCCAACCAAAGAGCCTTAAAGTCACTATATATGCAACATCTCACTTCGTGTCGGTGATATTGAGATTAGACCGTCCCCCCATGTACGCAATCTTGGTGTTGAATTTGACTGCCATTTAAACATGTCTAATTATGTTACTAACATATGTCGCAGTTTGAATTTTCACCTTAGGAATCTTTCTCGTATTCGGAAGTTTATTGATGAAACAACATGTCATCACGCCATACGCGCACTTGTTACATCGAATTTTTAAAGGCATGTATTGAAGGCTTACACTTTTGACATCTACCTGCATCTAAAGGGTTCAACAAAAGAAAGTATACCACTTTGTTTATGTTCAATTTTTTTTGGACCAAACAGGCTAGATAGGCATTTAGATGAATCTTTTAGGCATAATTTGATACCAAATTTGCCCCCTAACAACAAAGATAAACCATGATTAGCACCATTTAAAGAAAATTGGTCACTTTTCAAAAGTCACATTTTCAACGCACGCAAGCCGCGAGAAAATGCTGTGCGTGGCACTTTGAATGGCCGGGAATGAAATGGATATTGATCACACAGTGCAACTGAGCGAGCGGGCTATTTGAGTATGAACAGGTAATAATGTGGTCTTTTCTTCCCGCGTATGTGTATTGAAAATGTGACTTTTGAAAATTGACTAATTTTCTTTAAATGGTGCTAATCATGGTTTATCTTTTTTGTTAGGGGACAAATTTGGTATCAAATTATGCCTAAAAGATTCATCTAAATGTCCATTCAGCCTGTTTGGTCCAACAAAAATTGAATGTTACTCAAAATGACATAAACAAAGTGGTATACTTTCTTTTGTTGAACCCTTTATATGCTTGTGCATGCTTTTGTTTCTTCGCAGCTTGACTGTGGAAACAGCTTGTTGTTTGGCCTTCCCGAATTCCAGTTGCTGACACTTTTTGGTCTGTAATTCAAAAAATAATAAAGTAAAATAAAAAATAAAAAAACGATTCGTAGGGAATTGCATGAGGAATATAATAAAACTAGTATGACAAAATTTAACAAAATATATTTTGAGTTATCTTTTCCAAACCTAAAATGGGTCAAAAAACATGTTTTTTATAATTTTCTCCAAAATGGTCAATTTCATGATCATAGTTGGATTCATTGAACCCTTTCCTGCAAAAAAATGTATACTTTTATTAAGATTAAATGAATAATGAAGAAGTTACGGCAGTTTTACGGAGGCTATGCGAAGGTGCACATCCCCCTTAATAAATGTGTTTTATTATTTTTTTATTATTATATAAAGGGTTCAAAAAAAGTAAGACGCCCCCCCCCCTAAAATTAGATCACGTTTGTTTGCATAACTCCACACACAATTGAACGTTTTGAGAAATTGAAAATCTTATGAAAAGGAAAAACGCTTAGCTATCCATGAAAAGTTCTCCCCTTTCAATATTATTATGACTTTTCCCACAATAGTCACATTTCTCCAAAATGAAGTTTCAGAAAAAGTGGCACTTTTCAAGATCCTATACGTACGAGTTTGTTTGCATAAATCCACACACAATTAGGCGTTTTGAGAAATTAAAACACTTATGAATAGGGAAACGCTTGGCTACCCACACGAAAGCTTGTCCTTTTCAATACCATGTTTACTTTTCCCAAAACAGTCACATTTCCAAAAATGATGATTTTCGTAAAGTGGCACTTTTCAACGATTAGGGGAAGTTATTTTGACGTGAATGGTGGATAGTATTTGGCTATGAGTCATGCACAAAAAAAACAAAAAAATATTTCAAATAAAGACCAGCTAAAGAAAGAAGAGGCTTTCTTTTAAATGAAAATAAAGACAATTGAAATTAATTTAAAAAAAGCACTGGAGACATTGTTGTAACTTTCTTGTATAGGCCTATAGGATCTTGAAAAGTGACTGTGTTGGGAAAAGTAAACATGATAATAAACTGCTCAAAAAAAGTTTGGAATATTTTTTCAAGCACAAGATTTTCAAATATCGCGGGATATGTTCATTAAGTGTTATATATCTATGTAAAGCTGATGTGTTCATCTTTACAATGATATCCAATTTGAAGCAATCCCTTGTTCCAGTGCTCAGCCACATGCTTGAGAACATGGAGAGGTCGTAATCTGAAAGTGCCAAATTTAACTCTATTTTGTGCTTAGAAATCAATAGATCATCACACTACACTGTACAGGGTGAGTCAAAAAGAAGTTTACCCGGATTGGTGATGTTTTAAAAAAAGAAATGACACTCGAGAGTTCAGTAAAGCATATATTTAACAAGCATTCTCTCCTGCTTATTAGGAAAAAAGAATGACACAAATTGATCATTGCTAAGAGGAGTTATGCCTATTTTAATAAAGGTACTCATTTTGCAAGCTTTCCACGGAATACTTGACAAAACAAATGTAAAGTAAGCATTTTAGCTGTGTACTTACCTACAAACATGAGCGCTTTCAGTAAAACAGGCATAACTTCTCTTAGGAATGATCAATTTGCTTCATTGATTTTCTCTAATAAGCAGCAGAGTATGTTTGGTAAATAAATACTTTACTGAACTTTTAAGTGTCATTTATTTGTTTTGAAAAACATCACCAATCTCGGTCAATAGGGAAGTACGCAGCTAAAATGCATACTTTACATTTGTTTGGTCAAGTATTCCGTGGACAGCTTGCAAAATGAGTACCTTTATTAAAATAGACATAACTCCTCTTAGCAATGCTCAATTTGTGTCATTCTTTTTTCCTAATAAGCAAGAGAGAATGCTTGTTAAATATATGCTTTACTGAACTCTCGAGTGTCATTTGTTGTTTTTTAAAACATTACCAATCCGGGTAAACTTCTTTTTGACTCACCCTGTAGTGGTCAATGTAACACTTTATTGAACAGACAAGGATGTTCTTTTGAGCACGAAATAGTGCTGATTTTGGCACATTCAGATTGTGACCTCCCCCTGTTCTCAAGCAAGTAGCTGAGCACTGAAGCAAGGGAATGCTTCAAATTTGGTATCATTGTGAAGATGAACACATCAGGTTTTAATTGATATATTACACTAAATGAACACATCCCGAAATATTCGACCAAATTGTGATTGATTTTTGTTTGTTTTTTTGAGCAGTTTATATTTAAGCGGGAATACTTTCTAGAATAGCCAAGCATTTACAAATTTCCTAAACATTTCAATGTCACAAAACGTCTAATAGTGTACGGAGTTATACAAACAAACGGGATATAACTTCCTTTTTTGAACCCTTTATATGCCGCCTAGCTATGAGTTATCTCTACTAGATCATCGTCTGTATTGTATAGAAATAAAAACATTGTCTATATATGAGTTTATATCTATATGAATATGTGTAAGGCCACATGAACATTAATTTTAATATTGAGATTATTATTTCCCGTCCTCAATTATTTTCACTTTAGACTAAAATCTAAAAATGATAAATAATGCCGCGCCAAGGTTTATAATATGTCTTTTCAAAATGTTTGTGGAGTACTGAGTCCCCCTCACCCTGTCGTGGGTTTTTACTACTCACAAGTCCATCCCGGGATACACAACTGTACATCTCATTTGACCCAAATAAGTCAGGGGATGCTGACCATGCTCTTGTCATGTTAGCTGCGTGCATTGAGGATATCAAATCTTGGATGTCGCACAATATGCTTTGCTTGAATAGTGATAAAACAGATTTTTTTCATTGCAGCCAACCAAAGAGCCTTAAAGTCACTATATATGCAACATCTCACTTCGTGTCGGTGATATTGAGATTAGACCGTCCCCCCATGTACGCAATCTTGGTGTTGAATTTGACTGCCATTTAAACATGTCTAATTATGTTACTAACATATGTCGCAGTTTGAATTTTCACCTTAGGAATCTTTCTCGTATTCGGAAGTTTATTGATGAAACAACATGTCATCACGCCATACGCGCACTTGTTACATCGAATTTTTAAAGGCATGTATTGAAGGCTTACACTTTTGACATCTACCTGCATCTAAAGGGTTCAACAAAAGAAAGTATACCACTTTGTTTATGTTCAATTTTTTTTGGACCAAACAGGCTAGATAGGCATTTAGATGAATCTTTTAGGCATAATTTGATACCAAATTTGCCCCCTAACAACAAAGATAAACCATGATTAGCACCATTTAAAGAAAATTGGTCACTTTTCAAAAGTCACATTTTCAACGCACGCAAGCCGCGAGAAAATGCTGTGCGTGGCACTTTGAATGGCCGGGAATGAAATGGATATTGATCACACAGTGCAACTGAGCGAGCGGGCTATTTGAGTATGAACAGGTAATAATGTGGTCTTTTCTTCCCGCGTATGTGTATTGAAAATGTGACTTTTGAAAATTGACTAATTTTCTTTAAATGGTGCTAATCATGGTTTATCTTTTTTGTTAGGGGACAAATTTGGTATCAAATTATGCCTAAAAGATTCATCTAAATGTCCATTCAGCCTGTTTGGTCCAACAAAAATTGAATGTTACTCAAAATGACATAAACAAAGTGGTATACTTTCTTTTGTTGAACCCTTTATATGCTTGTGCATGCTTTTGTTTCTTCGCAGCTTGACTGTGGAAACAGCTTGTTGTTTGGCCTTCCCGAATTCCAGTTGCTGACACTTTTTGGTCTGTAATTCAAAAAATAATAAAGTAAAATAAAAAATAAAAAAACGATTCCTAGGGAATTGCATGAGGAATATAATAAAACTAGTATGACAAAATTTAACAAAATATATTTTGAGTTATCTTTTCCAAACCTAAAATGGGTCAAAAAACATGTTTTTTATAATTTTCTCCAAAATGGTCAATTTCATGATCATAGTTGGATTCATTGAACCCTTTCCTGCAAAAAAATGTATACTTTTATTAAGATTAAATGAATAATGAAGAAGTTACGGCAGTTTTACGGAGGCTATGCGAAGGTGCACATCCCCCTTAATAAATGTGTTTTATTATTTTTTTATTATTATATAAAGGGTTCAAAAAAAGTAAGACGCCCCCCCCCCTAAAATTAGATCACGTTTGTTTGCATAACTCCACACACAATTGAACGTTTTGAGAAATTGAAAATCTTATGAAAAGGAAAAACGCTTAGCTATCCATGAAAAGTTCTCCCCTTTCAATATTATTATGACTTTTCCCACAATAGTCACATTTCTCCAAAATGAAGTTTCAGAAAAAGTGGCACTTTTCAAGATCCTATACGTACGAGTTTGTTTGCATAAATCCACACACAATTAGGCGTTTTGAGAAATTAAAACACTTATGAATAGGGAAACGCTTGGCTACCCACACGAAAGCTTGTCCTTTTCAATACCATGTTTACTTTTCCCAAAACAGTCACATTTCCAAAAATGATGATTTTCGTAAAGTGGCACTTTTCAACGATTAGGGGAAGTTATTTTGACGTGAATGGTGGATAGTATTTGGCTATGAGTCATGCACAAAAAAAACAAAAAAATATTTCAAATAAAGACCAGCTAAAGAAAGAAGAGGCTTTCTTTTAAATGAAAATAAAGACAATTGAAATTAATTTAAAAAAAGCACTGGAGACATTGTTGTAACTTTCTTGTATAGGCCTATAGGATCTTGAAAAGTGACTGTGTTGGGAAAAGTAAACATGATAATAAACTGCTCAAAAAAAGTTTGGAATATTTTTTCAAGCACAAGATTTTCAAATATCGCGGGATATGTTCATTAAGTGTTATATATCTATGTAAAGCTGATGTGTTCATCTTTACAATGATATCCAATTTGAAGCAATCCCTTGTTCCAGTGCTCAGCCACATGCTTGAGAACATGGAGAGGTCGTAATCTGAAAGTGCCAAATTTAACTCTATTTTGTGCTTAGAAATCAATAGATCATCACACTACACTGTACAGGGTGAGTCAAAAAGAAGTTTACCCGGATTGGTGATGTTTTAAAAAAAGAAATGACACTCGAGAGTTCAGTAAAGCATATATTTAACAAGCATTCTCTCCTGCTTATTAGGAAAAAAGAATGACACAAATTGATCATTGCTAAGAGGAGTTATGCCTATTTTAATAAAGGTACTCATTTTGCAAGCTTTCCACGGAATACTTGACAAAACAAATGTAAAGTAAGCATTTTAGCTGTGTACTTACCTACAAACATGAGCGCTTTCAGTAAAACAGGCATAACTTCTCTTAGGAATGATCAATTTGCTTCATTGATTTTCTCTAATAAGCAGCAGAGTATGTTTGGTAAATAAATACTTTACTGAACTTTTAAGTGTCATTTATTTGTTTTGAAAAACATCACCAATCTCGGTCAATAGGGAAGTATGCAGCTAAAATGCATACTTTACATTTGTTTGGTCAAGTATTCCGTGGACAGCTTGCAAAATGAGTACCTTTATTAAAATAGACATAACTCCTCTTAGCAATGCTCAATTTGTGTCATTCTTTTTTCCTAATAAGCAAGAGAGAATGCTTGTTAAATATATGCTTTACTGAACTCTCGAGTGTCATTTGTTGTTTTTTAAAACATTACCAATCCGGGTAAACTTCTTTTTGACTCACCCTGTAGTGGTCAATGTAACACTTTATTGAACAGACAAGGATGTTCTTTTGAGCACGAAATAGTGCTGATTTTGGCACATTCAGATTGTGACCTCCCCCTGTTCTCAAGCAAGTAGCTGAGCACTGAAGCAAGGGAATGCTTCAAATTTGGTATCATTGTGAAGATGAACACATCAGGTTTTAATTGATATATTACACTAAATGAACACATCCCGAAATATTCGACCAAATTGTGATTGATTTTTGTTTGTTTTTTTGAGCAGTTTATATTTAAGCGGGAATACTTTCTAGAATAGCCAAGCATTTACAAATTTCCTAAACATTTCAATGTCACAAAACGTCTAATAGTGTACGGAGTTATACAAACAAACGGGATATAACTTCCTTTTTTGAACCCTTTATATGCCGCCTAGCTATGAGTTATCTCTACTAGATCATCGTCTGTATTGTATAGAAATAAAAACATTGTCTATATATGAGTTTATATCTATATGAATATGTGTAAGGCCACATGAACATTAATTTTAATATTGAGATTATTATTTCCCGTCCTCAATTATTTTCACTTTAGACTAAAATCTAAAAATGATAAATAATGCCGCGCCAAGGTTTATAATATGTCTTTTCAAAATGTTTGTGGAGTACTGAGTCCCCCTCACCCTGTCGTGGGTTTTTACTACTCACAAGTCCATCCCGGGCACCCGCGGTAGAGCTAGTAAGGAACAGAACCGCAGGCGCCGGAGGGCCGAGGTGCATGGGGCCGACTTAACAGAATTCCTCCGGTATAGTGGGTCCAATTTAGATTGTCCCCGCAGGGCTATCAAGCCAGTCATTGATACTCCCGCCGTTTACCCGCGCTATGTGTTAGGCCACATGAACATTAATTTTAATATTGAGATTATTATTTCCCGACCTCAATTATTTTCAGCAGGGCCCTATTATACTTTACATTAAAATCTAAATAATGATAAACAATGCCGCGCCAAGGTTTATAATAAGTCTTTTCAAAGTAATGTTTGAGGAATACTGAGTCTTCGGTACTTTGGCACCATTTACAAACAGCCTCGTTGTTTTCTTCAAACATCTAACATCCCCTTATGATGTAAATGTTGCATGTGAAAAGATTAATATTTATAAGATACACTCGGTTCTCAAATCTCAAAAGAATATCATGATGATGATGATAAGAAATGAGAAACTAATATCGTTAACATTTTGAAAAGTGTTTTATGTTGAATATTATTTAGAATTGATATTGATAAACGTTTCTCGATTGAAATAATTTTATTCAATACAAATGGCTTTCATGTAGAAAGTTAAAGATATCAATGTTATCATTGCAAAATATTTAATTATTTTTAATAGGTTTTTACGTTTACCTTGATTGTTACTCGAGATGTGTTGCTCTAACTGCTGATGAATTTCCAGCGTTGAATCTGTCACATCTGTGCGCACCGTGATTGTGGTGGATGCCGTCGGTGTCAAGCTGAAGCTTTCAGCGACACGGCTACCGGGAGATGGGCCCGATTCAACGAGGTCACCTGCTGCATCACCTGCTGCTTGTGTCGGCGGTTGACTGCTGCAGAGTTGACTGTTTTCTGTAAAATGTAATAAATAGGCATATGGTTATTTATATTTATTCGCATTTTTAAAACATTACAACGTTGAATTATTGTATTTTGGGAATGAAAATAAAATATTGAAATTTAAAATTTCAATCAATTTAAATTTCAATGTTCATTTACATTCCTTCAAATAGCTCGTACCACTGATATCAGCCATGATCATTTCATGGCTCCTGTCACCACCAGTCCACGTGTCAAACAGTGGCTTGGGCGCCGTCATGCGAGGGGGTCCGGTGCACGAGAAAAAACTTTCATACATCTTCTTTCTTTTGTGGTGATTTCTGAATACTACCTCCGCTAGATGACTCTCGAAGTTGCCGAGACTTGTACCATTCATGGATGTGAAATGGACTTTGGCGTGTTTCCACCCTCACTCCATTCTGTTGGTGTGACACTTTATCCGCTCTGTAAATATACGCGATCCCGGCGCGACATGCCGCGTATAAGCTTTAACAAGTGTCGCTTCATCACGGTTATCAACAGGATATAAAATCATTCGGCCCGACGCATGCTCGATGAGGCCGATAATCCAAATGTTTTGCCCAGTGTACGGATGGGGACTACTCGTTATTCCGAAGGGTCGTTATTCCGAAGGGTCATTATTCCGAAGGGTCGTTATTCCGAAGGGTCATTATTCCGAAATAACTGTTAGGGTCATTATTCCGAAGGGTCGTAATTCCGAATTGGCAATAAGGGTCGTTATTCCGAAAATACAATGAGGGTCGTTATTCCGAATATAAAATAAGGGTCATAATTCCGAATATAAAATAAGGGTCGTTATTCCGAAATAAGCAGGAGGATCGTTATTCCGAAGGGTCGTTATTCCGAAAATACAATAAGGGTCGTTATTCCGAAGGGTCATTATTCCGAAATAACTGTAAGGGTCATTATTCCGAAGGGTCATAATTCCGAATTGGCAATAAGGGTCGTTATTTCGAAAATACAATGAGGGTCGTTATTCCGAAGGGTCATTATTCCGAATTAACTGCAAGGGTCGTTATTCCGAAATAAGCAAGAGGGTCGTTATTCCGAAGGGTCGTTATTCCGAAAATACAATAAGGGTCGTTATTCCGAAGGGTCGTTATTCCGAAGGGTCGTTATTCCGAAAATACAATAAGGGTCGTTATTCCGAAGGGTCGTTATTCCGAAAATACAATAAGGATCGTTATTCCGAAGGGTCGTTATTCCGAAAATACAATAAGGGTCGTTATTCCGAAGGGTCGTTATTCCGAAGGGTCATTATTCCGAAATAACTGTTAGGGTCATTATTCCGAAGGGTCGTAATTCCGAATTGGCAATAAGGGTCGTTATTCCGAAAATACAATGAGGGTCGTTATTCCGAATATAAAATAAGGGTCATAATTCCGAATATAAAATAAGGGTCGTTATTCCGAAATAAGCAGGAGGATCGTTATTCCGAAGGGTCGTTATTCCGAAAATACAATAAGGGTCGTTATTCCGAAGGGTCATTATTCCGAAATAACTGTAAGGGTCATTATTCCGAAGGGTCATAATTCCGAATTGGCAATAAGGGTCGTTATTTCGAAAATACAATGAGGGTCGTTATTCCGAAGGGTCATTATTCCGAATTAACTGCAAGGGTCGTTATTCCGAAATAAGCAAGAGGGTCGTTATTCCGAAGGGTCGTTATTCCGAAAATACAATAAGGGTCGTTATTCCGAAGGGTCGTTATTCCGAAGGGTCGTTATTCCGAAAATACAATAAGGGTCGTTATTCCGAAGGGTCGTTATTCCGAAAATACAATAAGGATCGTTATTCCGAAGGGTCGTTATTCCGAAAATACAATAAGGGTCGTTATTCCGAAGGGTCGTTATTCCGAAGGGTCATTATTCCGAAATAACTGTTAGGGTCATTATTCCGAAGGGTCGTAATTCCGAATTGGCAATAAGGGTCGTTATTCCGAAAATACAATGAGGGTCGTTATTCCGAATATAAAATAAGGGTCATAATTCCGAATATAAAATAAGGGTCGTTATTCCGAAATAAGCAGGAGGATCGTTATTCCGAAGGGTCGTTATTCCGAAAATACAATAAGGGTCGTTATTCCGAAGGGTCATTATTCCGAAATAACTGTAAGGGTCATTATTCCGAAGGGTCATAATTCCGAATTGGCAATAAGGGTCGTTATTTCGAAAATACAATGAGGGTCGTTATTCCGAAGGGTCATTATTCCGAATTAACTGCAAGGGTCGTTATTCCGAAATAAGCAAGAGGGTCGTTATTCCGAAGGGTCGTTATTCCGAAAATACAATAAGGGTCGTTATTCCGAAGGGTCGTTATTCCGAAAATACAATAAGGGTCGTTATTCCGAAGGGTCGTTATTCCGAAAATACAATAAGGGTCGTTATTCCGAAGGGTCGTTATTCCGAAAATACAATAAGGGTCGTTATTCCGAAGGGTCGTTATTCCGAAAATACAATAAGGGTCGTTATTCCGAAGGGTCGTTATTCCGAAAATACAATAAGGGTCGTTATTCCGAAGGGTCGTTATTCCGAAAATACAATAAGGGTCGTTATTCCGAAGGGTCGTTATTCCGAATATAAAATAAGGGTCATTATTCCGAATATAAAATAAGGGTCGTTATTCCGAATATAAAATAAGGGTCGTTATTCCGAATATAAAATAAGGGTCGTAATTCCGAAATATGAGGGTCATTCAATAAGTTCTACCTCCTACCTTATAACTTTGTTATCATATAAGCCAGTTTTATGAAATATTACACAATTGTATCTTGGAATCTCAGCTACAGATTTATTGTAAATTGATCCGAGTAATGGTTGTACTATTCTGGAGATGCATTGAAAACCGAACATCATTTATTGTGACGGAAACGTATGAAAAAAGCAAAATATCGCCAAAGTATTATTGATTTGGCCTATGTTAAGAGATGAAACGTACCTATTGGTCAATCAGTTTATGGTGGGGGGGGGGGGGGGGGGGATTTGAGACTCGTATGTTAATATTACCTACCCCCCCCCCCCCCCCCTACGGCTGAAACTGAAAAGTACATGACCCCCCTGCTAACCAGTAGCCTTTTTCTCATACTAAGTGGCTGTCTTTACCTTTGGAATTTTGTTCATGGATACGTTGGAAAATGTTGTTTGTGCCCTATCTGAACGAACGGCCAATATTGTTATGATGCTCCTTCATATTTATACATTTTGGATGGTTTTGTGAGTCTTTATAACCCGAACAAGTTAGAACATTCTGAGCAGAAACGTATAATCCAGTGAAACGTTCTACTTTTGTGAGCAATTGGGGCAAAGCAGAGATGAGGTGAAAAGTATGCAATAAATAACATTTTTAAATCATGATATTGGATTTTGTAACATTATACACCCCGTGGTTCCAATGTCTCGACCGTTGATGATTATAGAGATGTTTTTTCCACCATATCGTCGATTGGCTGTCCAGAAGTCGTCTCAAAGTAAAAGTTTCTTAAGTCGATAGGTTTTTCGAAAATATGCGCGAAGCGCAGAAAAAAATGCCATTTACACTCCAAAATAGTCTCTAAAATCAATCCAATCACCACCATCTTTTCTTTTAAACAAATGTACACGTGTTTAAACGAAAAGATGGTGGTGATTGGATTGATTTTAGTCCGCGTGCTGCAGGGGGACACTATCTACGGTAAAATGCTGGTTATGGCTCTATCAAAATAAAATAAAACAAATCGACGTTTTGCTGTTCAAAGAGGGCTGATTTTTCTTATTCCTTATATACACCTAGCACATAAAGTCCCTGACCAAGGGCTTTGAGGTTCGCTAATTCAAAATATATAATCGGTACAAAAAATCTGAGATATACATTAAATGAGCAAATTTCTTTTTCTGTTTGATACCTCATTCAACAAAATCGAATGGATACTTTTAAAGTTATGGCGATTTCAATGACCGCGCATGCAACAGAAAAGTTGCACTAGGTATAGGAATCATTGATTTGTGTGTGATTACTGTCATAACTGTTATGTGTGCTATCTGAACGAGACAGATGAATGGGTCTGGAGTGATAACCGCAATGTGCGGGACAAAGGGTGTATCTGGCTGTGAAGAATACAAGTCTTAGCTGATTAGCTGTGAGTTTTTTCAGTGCGTATTCACATTGTGTTCCCTTAACAACCTGCTAATGCAGAATGAATCATTTTTCTTTAGGTATGGGCCATTGAAGCAATACTCACATAATTATCCTATGTGACAATATCTTGGGTGTGACTGATAATCTCTTTCACCCCTGTTAAGTTCCTCTTAATTCAAATTTACACCTTCTGAGCACTGTTTGTCTTTTTTAAGACTCTTCTTGTTTATTTTTCTACCACATGGATCCGTCACTGACCGGTCACGCACGTTAGTTTAGTTAAAGAAAGTCTCTCCGAGAATGTTCTTTTCTCCAATACACTCACACTCTCACGAGTGTTATTAGACCATTTGGATGTTAGCTCACTTGGATGTTTAATGGGTATTATAGACAAAATGGGTCAGACTATATATTTCAACCAATTTTGGATAGAACAACTGGACCTAGGCCAAGTGGTTTAGGCCAACTGGCAATAGACCTAAATGCAATGAGACGATTAAAACAATTGTTTGTCAACAGCTAATTGGTTTTTTATTGAATATAAACATATTTCTTTTTCAGCGACCATAATCATGATACTTAGTAATGGTTCATGCACGTACCTGTACGTTCAGTGTAAATAGAAAACTCAACATAGAGTACATAACTCTCAATCAATAAATAACTGTTCAAATATATGGGCTGATCCTAACCCACCTTAAAGGTAAAATAATTGTGTGACTTTTTCATGTTTCAATACCACAATTTATAACCTTACAACCATTGCAACGAGGTTTCTGTGTATAAAAATACGCTTGCTTGTTGCTTGTTGTAGGCCTATATCAGATCCTTGGGCTCCAAGGAAAAATGAATTGAAGGAAATACCCTTCCCACTCCCATCAAATCACGAAATAGGGCTTCCAGACTCCTATCTCTATCGATCGCGTGCTTTCCGACTTACAGGCTAGATAGACATTTGGATCTTTAAAAAATGGCACATTTCGTAACCATTTTGCTATCAACAAATAACATCAGCCCATTATTAGCGCCCTTTAATGATAATCCGTGACATTACAAAATCCACATTTTCGTCAAAATCTGCGGTAAATCACAGAGTAACTGCGTTGATCTTTTCTTCAATCGTAGTTTATAGAAACATGAGAATTTGGAACTGCACAGATTGTCCGTACTACTATCATGGCTTATTATTTGTTTTGAGGGCAGATTTGGTTCCCAAATCGTATCATACAGATTTAACCAAATGTTTAACCTTTTTGGTTCAGCATTAAAAAGCACAGGGTAAAATTAAAGTGTTCGACTTTCTTTTGTTGAACACTTTACAATTAAGATGAGAAAAGGCTTTGTCTCAAACTGTAATAAGTTTGTCGTTTGATGTTCGTAGTTTCATCAATTGCATTTGGCTTTTTCGACCCATTTCTTATGACATTACAAACATGCGAAATGATCAAAGGCACGTGTTTTCCGGTAAATACGCTTTTATTATATGCTTGCACAGAAACATATCAGACCTATGATTGACCGATTAGTGTTCACTGGATGGACTGGAAGGAAGATAATCCCATGGTCGCCGCTTAGTGTTATATCATGCTAGGCTTGATTTCAACCATGTTATAGAATATACAAATATTTACTGCTCTTGAGGGATCTGGTGGAATCTATTGGGCCCCGAGGTGAACTGGAGACCGTGGGGTACTATTTTCCCTCGACCTTCGGTCTCGGGAAAATAGTACCCCACGGTCTCCAGTTCACCGAGGGGCCAAATAGATTCCACCAGATCCCGAATAAAGAGCAGAAAATATTTGTTTTATATCCTTCATCAATATATTTCTTGTTCATTAATTTGTTAAAAGTAGACTCTCAAGACTGAGCTAAGCCTAGGCCTTACTAGGCTAACACTAAGCTTTGCACATTTTAGCCTAGGCCTAGGGCATAGGCAACGAGAAATATAAAAAAAGAATTTTACTCACTACCTGGCACTAGCTGCAGTATGTTTTAAAGTCAAAAGTTAACTGTTCAAAAGTTTCAAAAAGTTCCAACTCACGAACTGTTCAATTCAAATTTCATTCGGTTACGGGCACCGGCGTACAACTTGGAAAGCAACATGTCGAGTAGGCCTACGGCCAGGGTACGGCGTTTTCCAATAAAGTGTAATCGGCGTTGGTTTCCTTGCAAAATTCGCGAAAAAATGACACCCCATATTTTATTTGTTTATAGTGTTCTCGCTGTCTGCGCTGTCAATTGATCCTCATTTACACGTCGAAACCGTGGAGTTTCACCAGCAGCCGCCATTGTTGAAACTGTTGTCTGTTTACGTTTTAAGGCTTGTCAATCCTAAAGTCAACTGTCCTAATATTAACATAAAGAGAACTTTGACACGTAAATCGAGGTCATAGGGTAATAGTAGACTATTTCATTCTCCAAATAGTACCTCTCTCCCTCGTCAATAGCATTTTTGGTCTTTCTTGCCTAATGGTGAGACTATTTTTGATCATGTGACACACTTTTAACCAATTAATGAACAGGAATATATTGATGAAGGATATAATTTTTATTATATACCGCATACATATAATTCCTGTTGTTTGATTGGTTAAAAGTGGGGGATTGTTCCCGGTCAAACTATGTCTTCAATTTCAAGATGACGCCATGAAAACAACTATGCCCGAGCTTAGTCGCGACTATGCGCGTTTCGTGTTGTTTTACCGTTTTAAGAAATGACTAAAAGCAAATAGCTCTGCGCTTGTTGACGAAGAAGGTATCGAAGATATCATGGATTCAGTTAGCCTAAATGCAAAGTGTTCAGTGAAATACGCCTAGAATCGCTACTGTACCTCTAGCAGTTTAGCAGTAATACGACGAGGGTCATTCAGTAAATAATGAAAGTAATCATGGTATGGGATGCATGAGTGATTCTATTAAGGGATAATGTGGTCAATACCAAGTATGAACCTTTGTCTTTCAAGCAATACACTTTTGGATTGTTAGATACCTTTGGTTATGTAACGTCATTAGCATAAACACAATAGGTTTCAGACACTGACTGAAATCTGTCAATTATTTGGCTGTATATGTAATATGTTGAATATGGGTTGATTGATACATTTGAGTATATCTCAGCAATACAAGCATAAAAACAGATAACACTTGGCACATAGTTAGAACACACACTTATCTCTCTTTGACACTCTTTTTTAGATCTGAATTCCTTAATACAAACAAGAAGGGACCATCTCAAATACGCTTTTATTTAGCAAAATCCGCAATAATATACCTTAGAAAACAACAAAGGATAACGAACAATGGAGGGATTATAATTTAGTAAATTGTTGTGGAATGTAAAGCAATAATAGTGGGGATATCAAGAGGAGCTGTTCATAAAATTTTCTCAAACCATTGAAATTATGTGACGATTACTTTAACAATACATATCTAGTAGCTCTAAAGATAACAGTAATACGAGAGGTTGTGGCAGCCATCTTTGATTGATACATTCATGTATATCTTCATTTTGACTATCACAATATATATACACATTGATTTAAGCATTTTTCATTTTTTCTGATTAAAATTTGAAGGCACAGTAAGCTTTTATCTGGTAAATTTCATGATTTTAGCCATTTTTGGCCCAGTTCAAAATTATCTGCCGTCTGCGCATGCGCATATTTTCTGCAGGTTTCATGTGAATAAGTTCAGATAATTAGTTAGCTATCATATGGAATCTCTCAAACTGGTTAATTGCTTGGATTTTTTCTAAATTGTTTGATTTTCCGCAATATTAGCGATTCACTTACTGGGCATTTTCCAACGAAATTGGCTATTTGAAATACTGATATTTGTATACTTTTTATTAAATTGCCTCTCCTTACTTTCCCCTCTTATACTATATATCTCAAATTACACAGGGATTAAAGTTATGGTCTTTTTATCATACTTAAGCGAAAAAAATTGGGATTAACCTGCTTCTGGTGTCATGTTATTATACAATCTTCTTACCACATGTTTCATACAAACAATTCAAATTTACCACCAAATAACTGATTTAGCAGTGTCCCAAAGTGTACTTTCTTTGAGACAATGCTATGACGTCACAGTTCACACTTAGAAATCCAAAACTGTATTGTTTAAAAGACAAAGGTTCATACTTTGTATTGATCATATCATCTCTCAATAGAATCACTCATGCATCCCATATTATGCTTACTTTCATTATTTATTGAACGACCCTCGTAATATACAA
Organism: Ophiura sarsii; assembly: GCA_035610835.1. Lineage (NCBI taxonomy): Eukaryota > Metazoa > Echinodermata > Ophiuroidea > Amphilepidida > Ophiuridae > Ophiura > Ophiura sarsii. The sequence goes on along the minus strand of CM069450.1, from coordinate 36,186,963 downwards.
TTACAAACCTTCCACATTCAGAAATCGATATTTTTGTCCGATTCTGCTTTTTTCTTAGGCGACAGAACAATTAATTTGGTCTAGTGTATATTAATTTCATGGAACTTTGGTTGGCCTAAGGTGAATAAGTCTATAGGAAATGTTCTTTGAACCAATCAAAGACAACAATCTATATAATTGTTGGTATATAAATCAAATATTGATTGCTTTCATTCGGTACAAATGATAGGCCCGCGGTGATCTCCAGACCAGATCACCTTGGGAATATAATTTGTACCATGCCACTCATTGCAGTCAATATCCTTATGGCTGGAAAAGTATGATGTGGTATCATGATATAAAACAAATACTGAACGTTTTTTTTGTAATAGTAAAACTGTATCAGTTCCATTACACTCGGTCGCGCCTCATGCAATGTAAAATCCAACGGTCATTGGTTCGTAGATCCATTATTTTTGGTTGAAATGTATAAATTGGTAGCCTATAACCACTACAAATACTTTGCCATACATTAGCACGGGATTAAGGATATTACTTTCACTCAGGCAACCTGAACGGGAAATCGGCCCGGACTGTTCAATATGAATAGACTGGGTGTATGTGAATAAATTATATTATTCCTCAAGGGTCAAACTACACACAAGGCACCTGAACAATGCTAATTACGTGTTATACATTTTGAACATGAAATGCACGTTCTTTATGGATACAAATTGTAAATTGCAATACAATAATACCAACATACAGTTATCAAACAACAGTCACGAACTATTTTTTGGCTCTTTGCACGGATTAACAGTTTACGAGGAGAGGAGAGCTGGAACTGGTACTAATTGAATGGGACTATTTCATAACATTATGTATACCCCGGTATACGTATACAGTCATCACAATAAGTAACTGACCAGGTAATACATATGCTGATAACTCTAAAAGTATAACTCTAATACATAAACATATTTAAATATAAGGTTGTTTACAAATGTATCTTCTTGAATTTGAGATAGTACACGCTAAGAATGGTTGATTAATGAGGTAGTTACAATCCCAAACGTGAGGTTAAGTCTGATTTTCAATTTTCAATTTTTCTTTTCAACACGGGGAGAGTACGACAGGTAAAGCGTGTGTGCCGTATTGATCAACCGTAACAATGCCACCGGCCAACTATCTAACAACCAGGGCATCGACGGCTGAATTGGAAGCTACCACTACCAGTAATCAATAATTTGCGGGTCTGAGTTCCCGTGTTGAAATTGTAAAATGTGAAAATGAAAATCAGACTTGACAGTACTTGGGATTGTAACATCTTTAATAATCAGCTATTCTTAGCGTGTAATATCTCAAATTCAAGAGGAGAAATTGCTCAACATGTTTATAATTTAATGTGTTTATGTAGGAGTTATACTATTAGAGTTATCAGCCCATTTATTACCTGGTCAGTTATTTATTTGTGATGACTGTACATGTATAGTTCGCCTTCCTCAGAAGAAAATGATTGGTCATGCAGTGAGTTTGTGAGTTGCATCACGCCAATCTGATTCCAGTTCGGCTTTTCTCGCAATTGGCGAATCCATGCAACGAGCGAATATCAACACAAATCATGCATGTCATGCACAACGTGGTTGAAGGAATAACATAAATATATCCCTTAATGACTGAAAAAGTGCAAAACTATTTTAAAACCTAACAATATAAACATGGCATACAACATATAAATAAATATGGTTACTCACGTCGCTAATTAAAAGGAAAAAGTGAGATGCTGTTTATTTCCATAAGTTTCTAAGATGTTTCCTGTTAAGAAACTGTGTCAAGGAAACTATATGATTATGGAACTGCAAGATGATGAAAAAAGTTTAAACTATTGTCAAATCACGCAGTCATTGCATGCCATACAATGTCAATTACATTTACTCATAGATCCTCTCAAGGATCTATGCTTACTCAAATTCAAATACAAGAAAGGAGTCAATGCGAGGGAGTATCAACAGGTTGTATAAATAATCCAGAAATGAAGGAGCCACAATTTTTTTTATTTTGATGTGATCCATCAGACATCTTTACAAAGTCCACAGACCGCCATTGGGCCATATGAAATAATATGATACCAAGTTTCCCGTTTCATATTTTTAAAGGAGTGGGTAGGTGTCTATTTCATTATTCATTATTCTTTATTTCACTCAATTTATTATTGCATCTGTATTAAGGGGTGTTAACTAATAACTATTGATTCGTATATTATATACACCTTAATTAACACTTTAACACTTTGAAAAACAATTAAGGAACCATTTGTAGATGTGTTATTGAAAATGTTAACAAATCTGTCTGAAATCTGAGTAGGTAATGTAAACAATATCATTATTATTATTAATAACCATATATGCCATGACACCACTGCCATTAAAATCCTTTAAACAGGAAGATATGTCTGGTATTTTGAGCATCTAAAAGTTTTGATTTTTATTCAAGTTTGTCAGAAAATAATGAAAGTTTTGGTACAACAGGTTGTTGTAAGTTATTTCCAAATCACCTTCCCGCTCTCATAAGAAATCAGGACTCTTTACACATGTTCAAGAAATCTGTCAAAACATATTTGTATCCAAATGTCGTGTAACTTGTATCATATTGTACTTTATATGATGTTTGTTTGTTCATTATCCTTTTGTTCCATTGGGTTTGCTTTTCTCACGCGCTTTGATCTTGATGAAAAGGCGCTTTTATAAATGCTCATTTGTATTGTATTGTATTGTATTGTACAACTGAACGGTTAAGTCGGTAGAGAAACGGGAAACTGGAACTTTCATTATATTAGCCTATAGAGATCCTCAGATTGACCGCCATTGATTGCAGATTTCCTCAGATTGCGTTATTTCCAAAACAGCAATAAATTAAAGTTTTGACAAAGGGGTTAAAGGTCATGTAGGGGTCATTTATTAGAGGTCAATATGTGTACACCCGATGTTACCCATAAGATGATTGTCACCAAGCTTGTTTATAAATTATAATGACCTTTGACCCCCTTTTTATAAAAAAAAACTTAACTGTTTATTGCTGTTTTGGTAATATCGCAATCTGAGGCAATCTGAGCCTCAATCAATGACGGTCAACCTGAGGATCTCTACAATGGCGGTCTGAGCTGTGGACAGGTAATAGTGAAAGGCATGTGTGATTTTGCACAGTGACTTTGTAAAGATGTCTGAAGGATCACATATCACAGTTTTCTGGCTCCTTTAGCGATAAAGGTTTCAATTTATTTTCCAGGATTAAAGGTTTATTATGTGATCTTTTCCAGGGGATGCCCTCAATCCTCGAAAATAAATTGGAAGCATATTGTATTGCCATGATTGCATATTTAAAAATGTCATCATCATTGAATTGACAGTCCCCGCAGAGGAAAACCTTGCAAATGAATTCGCCAGGAAGAAATGTACATATAAATACCAAGACCTTGTAGCAGAATGTGAAAATAACGGATGGTCTGTAAACTTCCCGGGAAGCAGGGGGATTTATAATACCACGATCAGTAAATGCCTGACCTAACTAGGAAAAAACCAATATTAGACACAGCAGCCAAAACCCGCTACATGGCTTTGCAGAAGCACCAAGGCTTTCAGACAAGCGGAGTTAATTCCACTTCCAACAATATGCCATGAGGGAAGGGGACGGCTTAGCGCTCACAAAACCGGTTTAACCCGCCAGAGTCTGGTCCGCAGCCCAGAGACCTCAGAGCATAGAAATTATATATACAGATGAAGATGATAAAGAAAAGTTATAGGAGGGGGTATCAAAAAGTGTTTGAAATCACCCAGAAGTGAAAGAGCTATATCGATGAAATTTTGTCAGTGTAATCACTGGTCCTTAAAACATTATGGTGCAATAATGGTATCATAAGTAGGCCTATGTTCACTTTTTATACAGGTGGCGCTAGATGCCAAAGCCATGTAAATCAATGACGTCTTCCAACGGTGATGTGTACATGGACAATTATAATGGTCCAATAACTGATTCTTGTGGGACGCCTTCCAGAAGAATATTAGGCTCAGATTTGTTTTTAAATGTTGTCATTTTTCACTCGTAGGTCTCAATTCATTTCTGTAAATGACAATTTTAAGCCTCGTACTCCTCTGGAAGGCTACCCACAAGGATCAGTTTTTGGACCATTATCATTTACCATGTACACAGCATCGTTGGGAGACGTCATTGATTCACATGGCCTTGGCATCTAGCGCCACCTGTATAAAAAGTAAACACACTTGTGAGACCATTTTTGCACCATAATGTTTGTAAGGACCAGTGATTACACTGGCAAGATTTCATCGATATAGCTCCTTCACTTCTGGATGGGTGATTTCAAAAACCCTTTTGATACCCCCTCGTATTAGCAACGCGGTGATTTTTTGGTTCAGCATGGTTCAGAGTGAATTTAGAGTAAAAATAAGTTGTCGACGCAGACTCCGACAGTTTATTTTCACTCTAAAACATGATTTTGAAAGAATCGTGTCGTCCTGTATCTTGGAATGTATGTATGCCTACGATTCATGATCAGAAATGTGAATCTGCAAGAACATCTGTTTTCAAATTATTTTTCGAGGATTGAGGGCGTCAGATAATATACCGTAAGTCACATAAATGATCAATACACATACCATTTAGAAATGTCTCAAAACGCCTTACACTGAAATATCGTATAGGCGCTAGGCAGATGAAAAACTTCTATATACAATCAAAGTTACAGAATTCTCTTAAATGGAAACATGTTTATATGTGAACCATAATCATATTTCGTTGTAATCTTTACATTAACAATCGTAAAACATATTTACAGTGAAAAACGCTAGTAACAAAAGTTGTACCGGAATGCCTTTTATCATTAGTGTTAAACGATGTTAACAACAGGGTGATTGAAAACAAGTGTACTTAAAGTAAATTAAGGTTTTGGTAAAGTTACTGCGTTTTGAAACGTAACACAATATTGAATATTTTATTCAATAGTACTTGTTATTAATGAACAAGTGGATCATGTATTTATAAGGTACATAAGACCTAACTAATACAGACAAAGACAATATTCTTAGTGGTATTTTCGCACATTAAATACGAAATAATGAAAGTAATCATTAAAAAGAAATTGTTACACGGTTTCAGCAACAGAAGTAAACAATATGGATTTGTGGTATTCTGACTAAGCTCGTACTGGACTGTTTTAAATAGTAGAATTCAATACATCTTATAGAGAAAATATTTGCAAAGAGTGTTCGGTGTACCAAATCAGCTAAAATTCTTTAAATTTCTTTAAGTTCAGTACACTTTTTTAATCACCCTTAAAGGCGTATTTTATTGAAAAGAAGCCCATCTAAATTGTACTATTGCAAAAACAAAATTATATGTTTTTGGCGGCACCTGTGACCGTTCGTGTCATGTGTTTGAACCCCAAAATCCAAGTTCTTTCAAATAAAATAAAAATAGAATTGTCGTAACCACACGAACCAAAGGATGACCCTGACAACATCTAAGGTAATGAGATATCTATACTCCTCTTAAAATTGTAAGTATCAAGAAACATTGTCTTCCTCCTTAATTGACTACAATATGCCATCCTGACATTCATAGTGTATGCATATGCAATTTTTTTTTAAGTAAAAAAAATCAAGGGCCACCACTAGTATTCAAATGAGATTGCATTTGACTGTTTTCTTCTTTTCGTCTTCAATTCTCTTATGTGTTCATAAACGTCAACATATCTAAATATCAACTTTTTAGGACTACAAATTAAAATAACAACAAATATGAAAGAAATCATTTTAACTGTTAAATTAACATAAATTCACGTAAATGGCGAGTTATGAACGCTATCCACGAAACAAACATGATGTATACATGTAAAAAATACAGCGGATAAGGCGTAGTCTGCAATAACACCTTTAGTGTTTCAGCATTAATAAATATTTCTATTGACGTAATTCTCACTTTTAGCGCATTTACGTTACGCCGAATAGGAATTTAAGTGAGCTATCATGCTGTTGGCTATTATATGGAGAATTTTGCCGTACTAAATATTAAAAAAAATATCTTCATACTTCTAAACTGTTCATTATTTGACTTTACTATATATTCTTGAAATTAACTTGAACAAACTATTTACAAGTTCACAGTTCAGAAAAAGAAGAATATTGTAATGTTTTTGACGAGAAATAATTGCTCTGAGCCTGCGCCGATTTAGAATAAGTCAAAATAACGTGGATAGTGAATTCTTTGTTTCATGTTTCTTTTTATAGTAAATGATACACACATCACAATAAAGTCTACCGTCGTTAGAGACGTCATGGTTTTGAGCATATTGTTATCAATCCGACGGCTAGTTTGAAGCCATGTTCATTTAAATCAGGGACCATTTCAGAATTTAAGCTCTGTATTGTAACGTATTTGAGGAATAAATGTGACCTCTGACCTATCCTGCCATTAGACGAAAACTTATTATCTGGTGCTTTAACTGTTTAGATGTTTGCTACTTTAACTGTTAAATTGTTTGCTGCTTTTAAGCAGATCTAGGAACAATCTGATATGTACAGCGCAGTATCTGAGTATTTTTGCAATTTGAACTCTATTTGCCTACATTAAAAAATAAACGTTGATTAACGATACAAATTTGTAATAACCTTTTTGTTCGAAACACTTAGTCCAACAACATGATACTCTTTGGGTCAATAACCTTTTTTAAGATTCATTTTTAAGGTCCCGTTGAAACACATGTGACCTTTGACGTTGAATGCGAATAACTCCAGTTTTATCGGACCGGGACCGAACTATCGGCATTTTGTGTGCTTTCAAGCCTCGCCTCCAGCCTCATGGATATCGAGTAAGCACAAATCGGCACATCCTTCTGCGCACCAATCACATAGTTGCGCGTATTTATCAAAACGAGCATAGGATAGGCCTATATGAAACGTTGTCAAACGTTTGAAGCAAAAAGGGTATCATCATAAGTACCTATAAGAAATGGTTTCTTATGTCTATGTTTAAAATAAAATAGCCTGCGATTAAAAGATTCAAAAATTTCTCGATGGTAAGTGCTTTATTTCATAACCTATGTCAATATGTTTTTTCTTCCAGAATGTCCTTTATATTCATTTTGGCACAGCGTGCCGTATAGATGAATGTACTTGATTTGATAAATTTCGCAAAATCGACATTTAAAACATGTAAAGCGTTTCAGGATTATTTTTCGGATCTTTAAAAGAATTTTAATATACAGCGTGTCCCCAAAACTGTGTTCAAACACTTGAGAGCGTATAACTTAAGATATACATGATAAAAAGCCAAATCAATCTGACCTTAACTGGTGAAATAGTGCGATCCATCTGATGTCAAATGTGTAAATAGAGCGTGTTCAGAACCCACTTTTTCCAATTTAGGAATAAAGCACCCATGTGTATAGACACCGTTGCGACGACCACCACTTATGTGGGAACAAGTGGGTCTTGGTCCGGACTAGTCCAGATCGGGACAACTTCTACTTATGTGGGAACACGGCCTAAGTTCATCTAAAATCTCTGTCTTAGGCCTACATTTGGATTTTCTTTCTTCACTTATTTCTACAATAATTACATCTTTGCAAAGAACGCTGTTTTAATCTGTATGTGTAAATAATAAACTTATTTTATTGCAACAACTATTTTCAATTATGCTCGAAATCGGAGAAATTGTCGCAGATTCTAAAATATTTGATATTTATATACACATGGAAAAAAGTATCGCACCACTTTTTTGTTGTTGAAAAGTGCAAATGTGGCCTCGAATTTTGCCACCATGGTGTGATATTAAGGATCATTTGTTTGCGTAAGCTGTCCAACAAAATACTATGCAATAAAAGGGCTACATTTTAGTTTGTGACGTAATCGATGTGATGTTTTTCAAGGCCAAGGGGAAATGCATGCTTTTGTCCAAAAAACATGCATGAAACAAGTTTGGGTATAACTCGATATTGAATAGACTTCAACAACTTAAAATAGTTATTATATTAGTTCTGTATTTGGCGCAAGAAATGTTTCATTTAGACGTTATAGGCTACAATACAGTGAATGAGTCCAAACATGCCAAAACATACGATGATGTCACCGTTGATTTTTTAAAATTTATTTGACCTAGGTCAACACTTCCGCAATATTGCTTTTGTCATTTGAACTTATTTAAAATTTGACCTATTTTGACCTTCGACCCCATAACCATTGGGCGTACGAAAAAGGGAGTTTTTTCACGTTTGAGAACAATCGGGCAACTTTTGAAATTTGACCCCAGATGACCTTTGACCTTGGAAGACTTGAATGTGTTACCAAGGATTGCAACTATAGAGATTAATCATTGGGCCTCTCAATATCGCGTTTTACCGAAACTTGTTTTATGCATTTTCACTTTGGCCTTGAAAATCATTACATCGATTACATCACAAACTAAAATGTGGCCCTTTTATTGCATAACATTTTGTTGGACAGCTTACGCAAACAAATGATCCTTAATATCACACCATGGTGGCAAAATTCGAGGCCACATTTGCACTTTTCAACAAGTGGTGCGATACTTTTTTCCATGTGTATATATAAAGCAATAAATTAAACCCCTTTCTTCTTGTTTTTCTGAAGTAATAAAATGAATACATAATTGCCCTTTTCGTTAAATGTGTTGTCTTTGAATAGGCCCTCACCGTATTTCCCAATTTGAAAAGGTTAAATTGCAGGTTTCTTAATGGTACGTGAGTGTTTAGGAAATGAATGGCAAACTCTAGTGACTTCTGCTGGACGTGTCGTTTCATGATATTTTAAGACCTTGAACACCCTTTTCTAATGGAAATCGAGGCCTCACCCAGCCATATGGACTTCTGTCTTGTTTTGAAAATGTAAGCCCAATAAACATTTTGTGAAACCTCGTCAAAAGGACTGGTTCGAATCATGTAACAAACATCTTTATATTCAGTTCTGCTTGGATACACAGGCACTCATTATATTATTTAAACCTATTCAATCTCAATACAAAATGTTATTTTGCATAACACTGGTGAAGGGCAAAGAGTTGTATCTTATTCTTAGGATTAAACCTTTGAAACTGTAAAGTGGCACAACGTAGATTTTAGGTAGCTTTAATAAACTGCTATATCTCTAGATTGACAAATCCAAATGAAATAAAATAAACGGCATCTGAAAGTTGAGTGTTTTTCCTTTCCGGGTGTATAAATATATTGCACTAAACTGTAGGACTTCATGGTCAACAGGTTGCGCAAACATGTGCACACTTTTTTAGGGACACCCGGTAATTTGCTAAATTAAATACCCCCTCCCCGCCTCATTAAGTTCGAACATCCATTGTCAATTTCTTACAAAATCAAACACTACTCTGTGAAGACGAAATGCCCGGAAGCAATGTGTGTTAACTTTTGATGACAAGGAAAGATAAAGACAATGATGATAGTGAATTGATACTATTGAGTGAATTTTGACTTGACTTTTAAGCAACCCAATAGCACAGCTTTATTTATTTATTGGTATTATAAATGAAAGGCAGTTTGAATCATTGCATTTCAATAATGAAAAATTGAAAACTCATCCAAGCGCTTTACAAACAGTAGCAGTAAACATGCCCCGAATATAAAATGATGTGCCATGTAAATTCATGCTTATAAACATTAAGGGGGAAGTATGGGTTCAGAGCACATTTTACTAAAACTAATTTTTCTGTTATTGTTAAGGTACTGTTATTGTTATATAATTGGGTATGTGTTGTAGGTTCAAAAAATATCGCTACTTGGTCGGTTATGTGACCCGTTGTCATTGAACCGCCATCTTGGATCATCCTTTACTACACCTTGCGCGCAAGTTATCTAAAAACTATTTATCGTAGAGTATTGGGACAAAAATCAAATGACAACTGATTGATAAGGCTGTAATGAACTAGGATCTAAGCAATTGGACACTATTAACTAGGGAAAGTATTTGAATTTAAAAATGAAGTTTTCACTTATTTTTTAGGCAACTTAGAACACTAAATGCATCACTTATTGGGTCAATCAAATAAAATATGACATTTTTGACCAGAAATGAGATACTTAAAACATTAGAATACATAAGAACTAAATACATGCGTTAATAAACGAAATTTTCGACTTCGCGACAGACTTGGACGCGCAAAATGTATCATAACGTTGCAGAGGAATATCCGATTGTGTTCATTTTTGAAGCAAAAGAAAGCTAATTCTCTGGGCTGCAATTGCAAACCACAGAAAATCCATATTATAAAACCTCTTAACCCCTACTTCCCCTTAAACATGCATAGGGCAATGCACGCCTAAACACGCCTAGTAACTATTTACAATAGATTTGTAAGCGGGCAATTTATGTCATGTGTCAGTATTGAGCGATACTGGAACATGTTTATGTTCCAATACCGGGCGATACTGTGATAAGGTAATGCCAATAACGAATTGATACTATTCAGTGAATTTAACTTGACTTAACAACCCAATAGCACAGCTTTATTCCGCTTGGAAACTTGGTATCATAATTGAAAGCAGTTTGAATCATTGCATTTCAATAATGAAAAATTGAAAACTCATCCATGCGCTTTACAACAGTAAACATTGCCCGAATTTAAAATTATGTGCCATATATTAGTTCATGCTTATATTTAACATGTTTAAAGCATGCATAGAGCAATGCACGCCTAAACACGCCTAGTATACAGGTTGTCCCAAAATGATTAGTACCCATCGATGCCCAAAGTTCAATAAATTTGTTCATCATCAAAATCAATGAAATTAGATTCGTTAATTTTCTATCATATTTGCTATACTCCACCCTTTTATTAGAATTTTAGATTATGAATATCGGTCTTATTTTATTGAAGATACACTCCATTGTGTAAGACATGGTTATTTCACCTTTTTGGCAAAGTGCAAAAAAATGTGATTTAAACAGCCTGTTTGAAAGAAACTAATACATTCTCTCAATCGCTTGTCTGCTAATAGCTTTGGTTCCTTTCTATTTTAAACTGCTGTTGTATCATATTGTTGTTCAAACCATTAATACTTCTTCATTTTGATTCAATTTGAAGAGTAAAATTGGATCGTCACGCATGAGCGACCCCAAGCTTTGTTTCTATAATGAGCAAGTTCTGAGGCTAAACTTGAGGGACATTTAAACAGGTAAATATATACGTGGTCATGGGTAATTAGCAGTGGCTTAGACTTCTTTTTCATATTGGGGATGCAATTTCCTACAAACTTGCTAAAAATGATAATAGTCCCTTAGTGTTTAATCTCACGAAATCCATTATACAACGTTAAAATGATATCTGGTGATTCACCAAATACCACTTCATTTAGAAGTCGCTAAACACTTGTCAAATAAAACAATGCACGGGGTCACTCACGTGTGACAAACTTCTTTTACCCGTTAAATTGAATTAAGGAATATAATTATTAATGATTTGAACACCCATAACTAATAACAGTTACAACAGAAAGACACACAAGATTATATCGAGTAACAAGAGATTATGAGAATACACAAGTTTCTTTCAAACAAGCTGTAATAGCACACACATTTTTTTAGCACTTTGTCAAAAAGGTAAAATCACCATGTTTTACATAATGGAGTGTATCTTGAGTTTGATAAATCCGATATTCATGATCTAAAATTCTAATAAAATAGTACAGTATGACAAAGATGATGTAAAAAAGCGAACCTAATCCTATTGATTTTGATGATGACAAAAATGATTGAACTTTGGGCATCGATGGGTACTAATCATTTTGGGACAGCCTGTATAACCACTTACAATAGATTCACCAGATTAATAGCATTTATAGGGCAACTTATGTCATGTCCCAGTTACCATGACAACATCTACGTTAGGTGAAGTCAACTTGGGAGGATACTCTATCTCGCCATGATGACATCTACTTTTTGTGAAGTCAACTTGGCAAGATGATCTATTTCACCATGATAACCTAAACACCTTATTAAGTCAAGAAAGCGAGACAAAATATATGACCACGTCGACATAATGTTGATAATATGTCGACTTGGCAAGATACCTATGTTGCCATCTGAAATATCTAATTCCATGCAGTTAATTTCATGCAATTTTGACATTAGAACATTTCGGCTTTAAAAAGCCGAAATGTTCTGCTCCCAAAAATGATTGAATGAAAAAGAATGCTGGTTCCGCCGTTGATGGTTATATATCCATCTGACTCTTCCACAACGAACAACGAAGAAGAAACAATACATGCTGAGACTACCCGACTTCCCACAGTTACCAACACCGGGACGAAAATTGTATTCTCCCTCCCCCCCCATCTCCTGACCGGGAAAGCTGGCTACGCTTTAAAAAGCTTTTTAACCTAATCTGTTCCCCGTGGAATAATTCAGCCTGATTTGTTACCAAATTATTGTGTATGTATATTGGTCTTTTAGTGGTTTACATTTTGTATCACTCTATAAATCCATTTTTATTGTTATAGTATTGTTGGTGTATATGCAATGTTATACATGTCTGCAGGTAAATGATTATTTAAAATTGTCTCTTTTGAGTTTTTTACGGGGTTTGTTTTTGGTTTGTTTGTTCATGGGTATTGTGAGTGCTGATAGACGGCTCTATCTGGGGTTAACGCCAGTAGCGTATCGTCCGGGGGTCATGGGGGCAGAGTGCCCCAGAAGGCTTTGACCGGAAAGGCCAGCTCAAACCACCGGGCTAAAAAAATCGAAGGAAAGGGAAAGAAAGGAAAGGAAAGGGAGAAGAGGAGATAAAAGGGAAAGGAAAGAGAAAATCTAAGGGATTTAGTATAAAAATGGCAAATTTTTGTTTTGTCCAGGAATATCATTATAGAAGCCCGTTTGAAAGAAAAATTTCGCGCTATACGCGAGCATCAACTTTAGAATGCAACGTCATTCGCTGGAATAAACAACCCAGCTGCGCAATTTTTTTTACTTAATAGGGTCGAACGGGTGTTCCCCGGGGAAAAACCCTTCCCCCTTGAAAAATACCCCAGATACGCTACTGGTTAACACTCCTTATCTGGGTTTAAGGCGCCTTATCCCTAGTTAACGCTCCTGGGATTAAGGCGCGTTTACAACAGATAAGGGACGTAAACCCCGAATAACGCGCCTTATCTATGGATAAGAGGCCATATCCCTAGTTAGTGCAAGTTTTTCTTGCAACATACAAGGGGTTAGTGCAACAAAGGGCTATCTGCATTTCGGTCATTTTGAGAGAAAAAGTTAATTAAAGATTTGTACCAATCATTGTCACCTATTGGTTTCGACAAATTAAAAGAAATTATATTCAAACCTTTTTAATTAAGTAAATTTACTATTGTCTTATGATTAGGTTCCCGATCTTGTGCGGATAATTTTATTACCAAAATCTCATGTTGGCTAAAAATGCAGATAGCCTTTTGTTGCATTAAACCCTCGATAAACATTTGCTATGAGACGACTCCCCCGGAGAACAAATCTCTTCTGGGCGGGCCAAAACACTTGGGGTCCCCAAACACTTAGCCTATATTAACAAATTCAATGTTGTGATTAAAAATTGTAATTTGCTTTTGATTCACCTCGTGTCAGCTTTGCACCAATGCTCACAAAAGTAGGATGTTTCATCACTATAACACACGTTTCTGCCCAGGATGTTCTAACTTGTTCGGGTTATAAATATAAAGACTAAATATAAAGACAAAAAAATCACCCAAAATGTATAAATATGACAATTATTTTGCAATTATTCACACATAAAATTGGCTGTTCAGACATGGCATAAACACAATTTGCCAACAAAATTCCAAAGGAAAAAAACAATTTGTCAAATAATGGTAATTTGATTTTTTTTTTCGGAAGTGGGGGGGGGGGGGGGGGGGGGGGGGGGGGGGGGGGGGGTGTAAAAAGATACTGGTTAGCAGGGGGAGGGTCATGTAATTTTCAGTTTCAGGGGAATAACGACCGTTATTTTATTTTCGGAATTACGACCCTTATTATATTTTCGGAATTACGACCCTTATTTTATATTTCCATGACTTATTTAATATTATTTTATTATACAAATAAGCATCGTCAAATGGACGGTCAGATCAATCTAACTATACATTGTATGTATGTATGATAAATGTATGATACATTTACTATCCAATGTATTATTAAGGTACTACTATAGGCCTATGTAGTGACATATCGTGAATAAATTAAAACTATGTTTAAATTTAATTCTACAAATGAATGATGTAATTGAAATTACCAGTATAAATTATAGTGATTCCACATAGTTGAAAATGAATAAGAGTGCCATTTTTGGTGCTCAGCAAAGGTTTAATAAATCGTTGTAGCCGATGAGCAATACCTCCATTTTTGTTTCTCCTGTGTCTGTTATCTGTAAATAACGACCCTTATTTTATTTTCGGAATAAAGACCCTTATTTTATATTCGGAATAACGACCCTTATTTTATATTCGGAATAACGACCCTTATTTTATATTCGGAATAACGACCCTTATTTTATATTCGGAATAACGACCCTTCGGAATAACGACCCTTATTGTATTTTCGGAATAACGACCCTTCGGAATAACGACCCTTATTGTATTTTCGGAATAACGACCCTTCGGAATAACGACCCTTATTGTATTTTCGGAATAACGACCCTTCGGAATAACGACCCTTATTGTATTTTCGGAATAACGACCCTTCGGAATAACGACCCTTATTGTATTTTCGGAATAACGACCCTTCGGAATAACGACCCTTATTGTATTTTCGGAATAACGACCCTTCGGAATAACGACCCTTATTGTATTTTCGGAATAACGACCCTTCGGAATAACGACCCTTATTGTATTTTCGGAATAACGACCCTTCGGAATAACGACCCTTATTGTATTTTCGGAATAACGACCCTTCGGAATAACGACCCTTATTGTATTTTCGGAATAACGACCCTTCGGAATAACGACCCTTATTGTATTTTCGGAATAACGACCCTTCGGAATAACGACCCTCTTGCTTTTTTCGGAATAACGACCCTTGCAATTATTTCGGAATAATGACCCTTCGGAATAACGACCCTCATTGTATCTTCGGAATTACGACCCTTATGTTATTTTCGGAATTACGACCCTTCGGAATAACGACCCTTACAGTTATTTCGGAATAATGACCCTTCGGAATAACGACCCTTATTGTATTTTCGGAATAACGACCCTTCGGAATAATGACCCTTACAGTTATTTCGGAATAATGACCCTTCGGAATAACGACCCTTATTGTATATTCGGAATAACGACCCCTATTACATTTTCGGAATAATGACCCTTCGGAATAGTGACCCTTATAGTTATTTCGGAATAACGACCCTTCGGAATAATGACCCTTCGGAATAACGACCCTTCGGAATAACGAACCCACCCCATCCCACACGTAGGCCTACTGGATAAATATTACCCGGACCAGGCTCGACCGCCGTAGACTTGTAGTCGATATTGCTGAACATGGTAGACTTTAATAGTGTGTGCCCGTCAAGATACTGCCGCATAAAGTTGAGCACGTCCGGCCCGGGCGCTTTATTTATTTCTGCAACTATAACGGGATGCATCCCATTGTGTTACTACGCTTTATTCCGTGTAGCAATATGTCGTCTATGCATCCCATTATAGTTGCATAAAGAAAATACGCGGCCCGGGCGCGATCTTTATTACCGTAAACAACATTTGATACATGACGGAGTAAAGTGCATAGCACATGTACATTGTACAGCAATACATTTATACAGTGAGTGAGTACGGTTAATAAATTCGCGGCCCGGGCGTCCGGCATCGGAAGGCGAAAGCCATGAAAGAAGCTAAGCAAGCGAGAAGTCCGTTCATAGCTGTGATCTCTCCCCCATCTCTCCTGCGGCCTGGCGCATCGACCGCAGAGCACACTGCTGGCAAGCAACCCCTTGCCCATCATCCAATGGAGAAGGATGGAAATCGACGCCATTAATAGTGAGTAAAAAGTAAATGGATTGTTAAAATCCTTAAAAGTAGTGTAAATAAACTCTGACTCCGGTAAGTGCCGTTTGCGATACCACGCACCACCACGCCACTCTCTATGGGGGTCGCGCCAGTCGTCGTCAGACATCATTTCTCGCTCGCGAGAGCTAGCCTTGATTCAAGGCGCAATTGCTGGATATCACTTATATAGCCTATACAAATAATACTAGTACCAGAAAAGACCCAACCACACATAACTCTCTATCAGCCCCAGATCCACCTGTTAAACTTTTCGTTGCTTTTAATTTTTCCCAGTTGCAATGGCCGGTCGGTTCTCGGGGCGAGTTCGGTTTTCGGATGTGGCAATTTCATAATATGATAGCCCATATGTGCGAGTTCAGTTACGCAGTGATTGTAGTGTCAATGGTGTGTTGTGTAGCATGCACGCGACAAGTGGACATGTAGTGGTGGGATCTGTGAGTGGTGGTGGTATGGTAGGGATAATAAAGCAATCTAAAAATTAGTCTTTTTTTAGGGAGAGTAGAGGTCTAATATTGGGAGATTATCTGTATGTAAAGAGTATCTTTGCTGCCCAAGGACTTGCAGCAAGTCTAGCGAGAGCGTGCTTTCCAACACATTTCGCAAACAAATCCGGAGATAAATTCTGCAATTCTCATCTTTTTGGGAATCCAAAAACAAGAATGAAATAAATTTGAATAAAAATAACTTAGGCCTACCTATACAATTATTACGCCATCCAGCAATTGAGACACTGCAAAATGCGCCTTATTTTCCACGATATCGTCTGCTGTTAAGTAATTGATGGGATTACGCTCAACTTTAAACCGCCAACACGGAACGGGACTTTTAACATGAATTTGACTATTGTATAGTAAAATAAGTTCTCAGGCATTCTGTTTCATCCGATGATGTATCTCTATCTGTATTACCTGGTGGTGACGGGGTCTAATTCAGCATGTCGGTATGCAAACTATTGACGGTTTCGTGACGTAGCCTATACGGCTTATTCCGTAACTTCCCTCCGCGGCTGGTAGGTGGGTTATGGTTAGGGCTAGCCCTGTGGGCTAATCTAAATTGGACCCACTATACCGGAGGAATTATGTTAAGTCGGCCCCATGCACCTCGGCCCTCCGGTCCGGCGCCTGCGGTTCTGTTCCTTACTAGCTCTACCGCAGGTGTCCGGGATGGACTTGTGAGTAGTAAAGACACACGACAGGGTGAGGTCCTGGAGGCGGCGGTTCACCAAGGGAAGATGTTGAGCAGCTTTACTCCGTAAAAATATTCACAAAAAGTAGCTTTTAAAATAGGGATCATCTTAAAACCGGAATAAACCGCATCATTGAGCAATACCGTAGCTTTACTCCGTAAAAACATTAACAAAGTAGCTTTTAAAATTATAGGAATCATCTTCTTAACGGAATAAACCGCATCACAGAAGAATCCTAACTTTATCTCAGTAAAAATAATCAGAAAGTAGCCTTTATAATTAAGGAATGATTTTCAAAACGGGATAAACCGCATCATAGAGCAATCTTAGCTTTACTCCGTAAAAATATTAATAAAGTAGTGAAACGTAGGTTGGGTCTTGCCTTGTTATTCTTATGTGGTTAAATATCTCAGTATTATTAATAAACCCGTTTTCCCCCCAAAAGAAATCCCCTTTTCTGCCCTCAGAGCCGCGCTGTCGCACTAAAGACAGTTGCTTTTTACGGTCCTTATATATGTGTTTCAAGTCCCGGTCTATGGGAAATTAACACCATTAACATGGAAGCGTGGCTTGTAAAATTCAGCATGTCTGTGATGTTACATGCCACCAGATTTGAGTAAAGCTTCTTCCCCTCAAAAATACAAATCCCCTCTTGTTGCTGACGCAAATTTCCCCCAAAAGAAATCCCCTTTTCTGCCCTCCTGTCGTTGGCACATTTAAAGACAGTTTGCTTTAACCCATGCAACGGTCTATGGGAAATTAGAACATTTATCATGGGAACTGGGAAAGAAAGACGACCATATATACTCTTAGAAAAAATGGTTCGTTTAAGAACCCCTTTTTGTCCCGCGGGGACCACCTTTTGGCCTAAAAGGTTCTAAAAAGAACCTTAGAATGGTTCTTTGAAGAACTTTCAAATTTTAAATAAGACCTAAAGGTATATTTACTTTTTTGTTTTTATGTAATATGCAAATTCAAGAGAAATGTAAACAAATTTAATCCTTTTCAACTGTTAAAAATCATTTCTTCTTGGCTAAAAACATTTTTTACCGTTTTACCAAGAACCATTGAGGGTTCTCCATAATTTTTCCCCAAAAGGTTCTTGAAGCTTGAGGAACCATTTTCTTGGCTAAAGAACCCTTTTAGAACCTTTTTTGGTTCTAAAAGGAACCCAATGAAATTTCTATAGGGTTCCTTTTAGAACCAAAAAAGGTTCTAAAAGGGTTCTTTAGCCAAGAAAATGGTTCCTCAAGCTTCAAGAACCTTTTGGGAAAAAATTATGGAGAACCCTCAATGGTTCTTGGTAAAACGGTAAAAAATGTTTTTAGCCAAGAAGAAATGATTTTTAACAGTTGAAAAGGATTAAATTTGTTTACATTTCTCTTGAATTTGCATATTACATAAAAACAAAAAAGTAAATATACCTTTAGGTCTTATTTAAAATTTGAAAGTTCTTCAAAGAACCATTCTAAGGTTCTTTTTAGAACCTTTTAGGCCAAAAGGTGCTCCCCGCGGGACAAAAAAGGGTTCTTAAACGAACCATTTTTTCTAAGAGTGTATGTATAGTCGTGTTTGGTGCCACGGTCCCATGTTAAATGTTCTAATTTCCCATAGACCGTGGCATACATACATACATACATACATAACATTTCTTATAAGGCGCAATATCCAAATACATGATCAAGGCGCAACAAAACAAAATTATAGCAATGAATGAGAATATATAACAAAATACCAATACAATCAATACAGATATGATTTTAAGAGTTTCTTAAGATTGCAGTAGAACCGGCATCTCTAATATGGTGTGGAAGTGAGTTCCATAGTGACGGACCTGCAACGGAAAAGGCTCTTTCACCTATACGTTTCCTACTGGAAGGTATTGAGAGTAGAGTCCTGTCCATTGCAGATCTAGTCACCGGGCCTATTGAAGGGATTGAATTGTGAGAAAGTAAGTTACAAAGATATTTAGGACCACAGTCATTTAAACATTTGTAAACGTAAAGACAAATTTTGAACTTAATGTGTTTTGTGACTGGTAGCCAATGCAGAGTCTGCATTAGAGGTAATGGACTGTCAAGTCTTGATGCCGAGAAGACAAGTTTTACGGCACGATGTTGGAGAGACTGAAGTCGATTAAGATCTTTCGAGTTTGAACCGTATAAAAGGGCATTGCCATAATCGAGACGGGAAAGGAAAAGTGCACGAACTACAAGGTGCCGTGTGTCCTGGTCAAGATATTTGCATATACGGCGGATATTACGAAGCTGGTAGTTACCAGATGATATTAGACTGTTTATTTGTTTGCCCATCGTCATGTTTGTTTGAGTCGAAAATTATCCCTAAGTTTCTGATATTGCTTGTTGGTTCAATGACGCTCTCACCGATTGACAACTGAAGTTTGGGGAGCTTGTTAAGGCTTTGATACGTTCCTGCTATAAAGAGTTCAGTTTTGTCATTGTTAAGTTTGAGTTTGTTTTTATTCATCCAGGTTTTTATGTCAGAGATACAATGTTGTAATTTGTGAAGGGCTGTCTCAGCTGCACCAGGTAACTTTGGATTGAAAGATACATAAAGCTGGTAGTCATCAGCATATGAATGAAAGTTAACATTGTGTTTACGAATAATAGCACCCATTGGTTGTGTGTAAATAACAAATTGAACTGGACCAATTACAGAACCCTGTGGTACACCATATATTAATTTAGACTGCTCAGAAAATACGCTATCAATGCTTACACAACTAGATCTAGAATTCAGATAACTCTTAAACCACCCGAGTGCCGTTTCTGACACACCAATATCATTTTGCAGGCGCTGAATTAACAAACCATGGTCAACAGTGTCGAATGCTGCAGACAGATCAAGAAGTACAATGAGAACAACATCTTGTCCGTCTACAGCATTCAGCACATCACTTTTCACTTCAAGCAGTGCAGTTTCGGTGCTGCAATTTGACCTGTAGGCTGACTGATTCACTTCACCCAAATTGTACTTAAGCATATGATTATTAAGTTGCATTGTTACAACTTTTTCAAGCAATTTAGACAAAAACAATATGTTGGAGACTGGCCTGTAATTCTTTAGGATATTACGATCCAAGGATGGCTTTTTAAGGATTGGAGATATTACAGCTCTTCCAAGTGATATGGGGAAATTGCCAGTTCTCAAAGATGAATTTATGATACGAGTCAGTATTGGAATAAAGGTATCAAGATTATTTTTCAGTAACCAAGTGGGTATTGGATCAATTATACTTGATTTACTGTTACAATCCCTCACTATTGACACACGATACACGACTATATACAATAGAGAGTTTATCAACTCAATCTAATTATATCGACACTCGTATAGTATCCTCCTCCCCCACGGTTGAATAATTATAAATGTCCGCTTATTCATAGTGCGCCATCATTGTTATTTAGCTAATTTCATATCGTACGTAATAAATGCCACGAGAGGAAAGCACAAATATCGTAATTTATTTTTCAGTAACCTAGGGGTGCTGAAATTACGTCAACTTTTCCCGTGGCAAAGAACACGACATTGCCCGAGTTTAGATTGAACCATTAGGTGGTAGAGCTATAGCATTGCATTGAAAGGAAACAATGATTTATTTAGGGAACGGTTACGGTTAACAATTCCCTATGTCAATTTACATGTAGACCTATTTTGTTAGTGTTTACGGTTAGAAAACGTTGACATAGATTACATTAGATGGCTTGCATGCTGTTGAGATTGAATTTCATTCTTAACTTATTGTTTTTATTGATAGATAGGCCTAAATGTGTTATAATTCAATTGAAACAATAATCAAAACAAGTACGCCGCCAGTGGGATCCGAACCTACTCCCTAAAAAGAAATTGTTGTTGTCCATTATGCCACGTCGGCAGCTCTCGCAATGCGCAAACAAATCGACTTGTTCGATAATACCATGGAAGTGTTAGACACGGAATACCAACGACAAGACCCTGTTAGGCTGTTATATAACCCAATTATATTGCCATTAGCGGTACCTCCTCCACACACAAGCATTGAATGACCCTCCCATTATGTCCGCACATCTGACTACCTCTTTGACCGAGCAGCATGTAGTCCTACCTATAATAGGACTACTCTATCTATAATCCTAGACAAATTGCTCCCCATCCGAGAACCGACCAACCCGAGAACCGAACCCGTGGAGTAGTCCTACATATTTGGCACTATACCCACCACTGTGCGTAAGAGCCAGTCACCGACATGACATCATACACACATGTAACACTCCATATATGGACCATCACATTTATCAGAAGACGCGCGCGATATACATAAAGTCGCGCGCGTGGTGAAATAGGACGCAGTGATCGTCACGATTTTAGGTAAACAACTTAATTAAAACAGTATTTCAGCACTAGTTTGTTTATATCAACTAATGAGACTTATGTTGTCATGCAAAGCCGATTGTAGCTATTTCTATTATTTGTATCCTATTTCCATGTCATAAAGTGAATTTTACATGCGTTTTCGGCGATTTTTGAATGGTTTTAGATTTACATCCGGGTTGAAGGGACCGTTCATTATTTATGATGGAAATGAAACTGAAAATTACATGACCCCCCTGCTAACCAGTGGATTTTTACACAACCCCCCCCCCCCTCCCCGAAAAAAAATCAACTTGTCACATACTTAACATGCTTAAGGGGCTGTCTATACCTTTGGAATTTTGTTCACGGATACGTTGACAAATTCTGTTTGTGCACTATCTGAACGGCCAATAATTTTATGATGGCCCTTCTTCATTGTGTGAAATTATTAATGGCGAGCGTAGCGAGCCGGAACTTTTGTCATATTTATACATTTTGGGTGGTTTTGTGAGTCTTTTGTAACCCTGACAAATTAGTACATTCTGGGCAGAAACGTAAACAAATATAATCCAGCGAAACGTTCTACTTTTGTGAGCATTGGTGCAAAGCTGAGACGAGGTGAAAAGCATGCAATAAATTATATATTTTTAAATCATAAAATTGGATTTTGTAACAGTCTGCGCGACAACTTATATTTCACTCTAGTAAAATCACTCTAAAACCATGATTTTTAGTAATTAGGAATCGTATCGCTCTGTAACTCAGAATATATTTATGATTTATGATCAGAAATGTAAATCTGCAAGAAAATCTACTTTCTAAAAAAATCATGAATGTCGCCCCCTGGAAAAGATCACATAAATATGCCTTTTAACGTGTTTTAGACACCCTGTGGCTCTAATTTCTCGACCATTGATGATAAGGCCTATATAGTTGTTTTTCCAACAGATCGTCCAAGGCACAGAAAAGATTTGCTGTCTAGAAGCAGTCTCATAGTAAATGTCTTTGAAGTCGATAGGTTTTAAGAATATTATGCGCGAAGCGCAGAAAAAAAGGCATTTACACTCCAAAATAGCCTCTAAATCACCCCAATCACCACCATCTTTATATTTAAAAAAAGGTTACATAACCCCCCCTATTTCAACATATGAAAGTTACATGTTAGTTACATTTACCCCCCACCATAAATAATGAACGGTTCTTAAGTGGATTTTGTTTTAGACCACATTAGACCACTTTGCTGAATCATCGTTTGACGACCACTTATGTGGGAACGCAACTCTCAAGTGGGTGCCGGCCCGCTCCGAGGGTTCGGGATTCTGTTCAGGATCCTCGAACTCGGAGAGCGAGGGATCGATCTTATCCCATGTAGCTCAAGACTTAGGCATTGCCTATGAACCAGAACGTCCCGGGGAATTACGCGGCGTTTTTAGCAATGCGTGCCCACTACCCTCAGACTCCGTTGAGCCGGTGCTGAAGCTACCAGCAGACCTTGCGTCTGTTTCGAAGAGGGTGAAGAATCCACCACCCAATCAGCCCTCAAGAAATGCTGTTTGGTAACTGAGAATGACTTCAATCTGTATCTGAAGGATCCAGTGATGGATCTTGAAATTCAGAAACGTCTTCCTGTTGTTGGTAAGGATAGATCCTGGAGCCTACCTACTCTCCATTTTTGGGAGGAAAGTTTGAAATATGTCGACGGCCGCCTTCGGGCAGCCATCCGGTTTCAACTTTTGGCTCCACCGTGGCGGAACACCTCGCGAGAGTGACCGCCAAGGAGTTAGGGTCTGCGATTGCTAGGGAGGCTTACCTCATTTCGAACCTCACGCACAAGTCCCTGCAATCCGCGATGACGGCGGTCTACCGCCTTAACTCACTGAGACAGACCAACGCTCTCTCTCTGTTGCGTTCGACGAATATCTGATGAAGGTTGAACTGCCCACTTAAGAGTTTCTCTTTGGCAACAAACTCTGCGAGCTGATCGAAAAACGAGGAAGGAAGCTGTCGATGAGAAATCTCTTGTGGATACAGAGGCTGCTCTGAAGTCCCATAAGAAGAAGAAGTCGAAGAAATCCGGTAAACGGAATCGCTCGAAATCCTCTTCAGTGATAACCCAGAGTGTGGCACCTCCAACCCTCGACCTCCGCGGGTCTTTCCTTCGGGAAGATTGGCGGTAATAAGTCGAGTTCCGGCGCTCGTCAGTCACCACTCCAGGTGGCCATTGGGTCCTGTGGAACCAGTGACATCACCGGTGGTATCTTACCCACTGATGGGCGGGCGCTTGGAACAGTTTGCCCGGGAAGGGCTTTCCATTTCACCGGGTAAATGGGTGCTGGAGACGGTTTCCAAGGGTAACAAGCAGACGAAGAGCTTGGCAAGCTACTGCTGGACAAAGTGGCATGAGGGACAAACGAGCCATTGTTCAAATTTCCCCCCATTTCGAAGGGTTTTTTTGGTCGACCTTTTCCTGGCGCCAAAGAAAACGGGGGACTGGCGGCCGATCCTCAACTTGAAACCGCTGAACAGGTTTAGCAAACCTCACCTTTTCAGGATGGAGACTATGGCCGCAGTCCTACTTTGCCTATCAAGAACAAATTGGCAGCGTCTCTGGACCTCAAGGATGCGTATATTCATGTCCCCATTTCCCTAGCCGACCAGAAATGGCCTCGGTTCGAAGTTCAGGGCCAGGCGTACAGTTTCATATGCCTGCCTTTGGGCCTCTCTACGGTACCAGGGTGTTTATACCCGGGTAGTCAGAGAGATTGGGGCGTACCTCAGACGCAGGGGACTCAACATGGGTCAGTACCTGGACGACTGGCTGATTAACGCGAGTTCTTGAGAAGAGACTCAGCGTCAGATTCAGCTGGTCATCCATGTCATCTCGAGGCTTGGTTTCGTAGTCAATTTAATACAAGAAATCCAACCTCGCGCCGACACAGTTGTAGACCTTCCTCGGGGCCCGGCTAGACCTGATGAAGGGTCTGGCTACGCCGTACTTGGAACGAATTGGCAACTTAGCCGAATGCGTACGCATCCTGTCGGAAGCGAGCTCAGCACCGGCGGTGGCCTGGTTCGAAGTGCTGGGCCTTATGGCCAGCATGGCGGATCGACTCCATGCTCTTCGTTCAGATTCACCGGCTGGCTCATTACAAGTCAAGTGTTCATCCCGTTTCCAGGATAGATCTCATGTCGGACCTGGTACAAGAGGAGTTTCACTGGTGGTGCCAGCGACCAACTTTGCTGCGGGCATGGGGTTTCCATTCCCGCCGACGGACCACGTCACTACGACGGACGCGTCCTAGTTAGGTTGGGGGGAGGAAACCTACTCGACAACCAAGCCTCGGGCCGGTGGTCGAACCAAGAAAAAAAACTTACTCGAACTTCGAGCGATGGAGCTCACTCCAGTGGTTCGAGGACGTTCTCTCGGGACACTGTGTTCTGGTTCAGACGGACAATGCGACTGTTGTAGCATGCCTGAACAAACAGGGCGGGACGGGATCCCCATCCCTGCGTTTCCACACCATGAGAATTGTCAATTGGTGTTGAGAGCGTCACATCACGCTGAGTGCGATTCACATCGCGGGAATGACGAACATCCTTGCGGAAGATCTTTCCAGGGGCCGACTGTCCGTCCCACGGAGATCTCGCTTGCACCTCAAGTCGCACAGATGATCTTCACCAAGTTCTTTCACCCAGAGATCGACTTGTTCGCATCGCACCTGAACAGAAAGCTCCTAGTGTACTGCTCACGGGTCAGAGACCCCGGAGCGTACGCGCCGAAAAGCTGTCGGTGAGTTGGACGGGGATGGCGACGTACGCCTTCCCTCCAACGTACGCCTTCCCTCCAATCTCACTACTTACAAGGGTTGTGGAAAAGATCGCCAGGGAAGAATGATTCATTCTCCTCGTGGCTCCATTCTGGCCGAAACAGGTGTGATTAGATATGCAAACGACTATCAATACCCAAATTACCTAAGATAAGTAGGGGAGAGTGGGGAGTGTACGCCCTATGGGCAGGTTCGCCGACCACGTGATTCTCATCGTTGCGGCCACTGGTTACATTTGGCGAACACACATTAGATACAGAAGTATGTTGCGCGCTTCCCACATTAATGTTACAGATCACCGTAACCATGGTAACATATTTGTTACCTTATCATCCAGAAACCAGTTTGCCTCGCAAAAGTGAATTTTCTTCCATTTTTCATTTTGATTTTTTTCGAAAGATATTCGCAAAAAAGGTTTTAATGTAAATTATCAATAATAATAATAATAATAATGGCATTTATAATGCGCCGTCAATCTAGGTAAAACTATTCCGAGGCGCAACATATAAAACAAAAATACAAATTAACATGAAAAATACATAAACAAGGATGATTTGCATATACATGTACATGTATACAAATAAATCAATTATAAACTGAGTCAAATAATCTTGTTTTTAACAAGTTCTTAAAAGAGTCAAGTGAGTCACAGCATCTTAAATTATAAGGTAGTGAGTTCCAGAGAGTTGGTGCAGCAACCGAAAATGCGCGATCTCCAAATGAAGAAGTAGTCCGTGGAACAACAACTAAAAGTTAATCAGATGTTTTTGGATGATATGGAACAAGAAGATTAGCAATATAAGTTGGTGAAGTGCCATGCAAAGCTTTCCAAGTTAAAAGAAGAAGTTTGAAATGAATCCTTTCGCGAACAGGAAGCCAGTTTCCTTATGCTATTGACATTCCTTATGCTATTGACATTCCGTATATGATAATACACTGATTTGCATATCCGTCGAACTTGAACATCCATACATAGATTATTATCAAACACAAGTTCCGAGCAGATTTTGAAGCAAGAACAGAAGAAGTGTCAATATTGATATGATGATCACATATTTTACGTTGATTGAATCTGGAGGTCATAATTAAAAACTCTGTCTTATCATCATTCAATTTCAGCTTGTTTACAGACATCCACGACTTGATTTCTAAAATACAAGCTTCTGCGCGTTGACGGGCCGACACTTCATCATTACGATCATTTAAATCAAAAGGCACATATAGTTGTGTATCGTCCGCGTAAGAATGAACATTTAATCCGTGTTTGCGAGCAATGCTAGCAATGGGAGAGGAATAGATGGTGAATAGTATAGGCCCAAGCACAGATCCTTGAGGAACGCCGTATTTTAGCGGAACATGTGTAGAAATAGTTCCATTTATGTTTACTGCTTGAGTTCTGTTTTTGAGGTAGGACTGAAACCATTTCAGAGCTGAATCCTTGACACCAATTGACTCAAGACGCCTGAACAGAATATCATGGTCAATGGTGTCGAAGGCGGCGGAGAGGTCGAGAAGAATGTCATTGTGTACTTTAAGGAGAGCAGTCTCTGTACCATGATATTTTCTGTATGCTGATTGATGTTGTTCATATAAGTTGTTTAGACATAAGTGAGAAGCAAGACGATGCGCTACAACCTTTTCAACAATTTTTGATACAAAACGCAGATTGAACACAGGACGAAAGTTTTTCAAAATGTCTGCGTCCAAGGAAGGCTTCTTTATGAGTGGAGAAACAAGTGCATTTTTAAAATGGTCAGGAAATGTTGCATTTTCAAGAGAGAGATTTACAATCTTAGTAATGACGGGCACCATGATGTTAATATGATCTTTCAACATCCATGTAGGAATTGGGTCCAATGTACACGACTTAGAGGGTGAAGACGACACAAGCTTATATATTTCATCGTCAGTGGTAGGCGTGAAAGACATCATGAATGTAGCAACATTATTCTCAGTAGGCAGATCAGGAACAGTTGGAGCAATGGTATCAAGATCACGACGTATTTTAGAAATTTTGGAGACAAAATAATCATTGAATCGATGAGCAAGTTCCTTTTGACAAGCCTGCGAGGGTAGCTTGACATTGCCTTTCTGGTGTAAGAGACTCTCGACAACTTTGAAAATTTCTTTTTGGCTTTTACATTACAATAGTTTGTCTTCGTAGTATTTGGATTTGGCATCAATTATCATATTAACAACAACCATGCGCTGTGATTTGAATAGCTGTCTGTCTATCTCCAGATTGGTTTTTCTCCATCTTCGCTCAAGTTTTTTGCGAAGTTTTTTGGCCGTATCAATTTCAGGAGTATACCATGGATTAGAGGGGCGAATAGTAATGGATCTATGTTTTAAAGGTGCGTGCTTGTCAAGAATATTGCGAAGAATAGTGTCATATTCATCAACAACGGTGTCAAGATCTGATGAGCTGCTTATCAAATCACTTAGTTGTAAATCCTTCGCGAAATTATCCTTATAAGAAATAACTTTCCTTACAAATTTAGGTTTTTGTAAAGCAAGCTGGCAATGAATAACCACGTGATCAGTAAACAAAAATGGAACAATCACAGAATCAACGATATCATCATCTGAACGCGAAATAACAAGGTTTAAAGTATGTCCATCAATATAGGTAGGATCGCGGACAAACATCCTGTGCAGTGAAGAGCAGTATGCAAATTAGGCAAGTCACTGTCAAGGCAAGCTTCCAATACACAGCTCGTCACAATCTCACAACTACATGCGCCGTATGTATGTGTGGAATTATGAACTGCGCATACGGTAGATGATGTTCCCTATGACAAATATGTATTACGGAAAATAAAGACGCTACCCGATTTGATGATGGGCAATTTAGTAAGAATTTGTCCAGGAATATCATCATTGAAGCCCGTTTAAAAGAAAAATTTACCTTAATAATGGCCAGATTTGTGTAAATACGTATGTTTCATCATTGTACTCATAGGACCGGGTAAGGGATCGCCCCCTTTGACTTTGGGTGAATTTACTAAATTCCCATCTTAATGACAATTTGCCCCTTGCCCGGTTTGATGATGGGAAATTTAGTATTAAAATGGCAATTGTTGGCGCGCTACACGCGCATTTGTCGAGGAATATCATCACAGATTTAAAATATACGAGGGGGTATAAAAAAGTTGTTGAAATCACCCAGAAGTGAAAAAGCTATATCGATGAAATTTTGTTAGTGTAATCACTGGTCCTTAAAAACATTGTGGTGCAAAAATGGTCTCATAACATAAGTATGTTTACTTTATATACAGGTGGCGCTAGATGCCAAGGCCATGTATATCAATGACGTCTTCCAACGGTGATGTGTACATGGTAAACGATTATGGTCCAAAAACTGATCCTTGTGGGTAGCCTTCCAGAGGAGTATGAGGCTTAGAAACGTTGTCATTTACAGAGATAAATTGAGACCTACGAGTGACAAATGACACATTTAAACAAAAATCTGAGCCTAATATTCTTCTGGAAGGCGTCCCACAAGAATCAGTTATTGACAAAGACCCCAGATACGCCATTGAGCCTTATACAAAATACCGATAGCTTTATTTTATGACAGAGTGAGCTTATCTACCTTTTGATGTCATCCCCAAGTTCCAAGAAGAGAAAACAAACGGAACAATGTTTACAATCTTTTTATTTATTGATATAAGGACACTTAATTTATATAGTAGAACAAGAATTGTCTTTTGCAAGAATTTATTTAAAGCTTTTATTTATTTTGTTAAGGATTAGCCTACTTGCTTTACAGCTTTTGTCCAGACAGACGAGAAAAAGAGATATCCATACATCATTTGTATACGTGTTAAAATGGCCACGCATTTGTGTCAGACAGAATACAAATACACTTTGACCAGATGTGGTGCCTTTTGGTGTATCCACACTTGGACATTTTGTTTGTGGTTGGGACATCGGACTATGTAAAAGTAGACCAGAACCTAAATCAAAAGATTGAAAATGTCCGTCTTTTACAGATTTACTTTTTTCTCAATCTATTAGATTGGATTTAGATTGAAAACATGATAAAAACTCGTGACAATGAGTAGCTTTGAGTCAATCTGGAAAAAGATTGATACTGCACTCTACACGTGTGTTTGTACCGTCAATCTCGACCTAAGTGTCAACCTAGAAAAAGATTGAATTCAACACATGCGCAGTTATGTAGGTCATATTGGTTTCGTAACACTTTGGATTGTATATTTATACATTTCAACAAATGATTCGATCTGCAACATAAACTATTTCACAATTTCTTTTGGAGAATGTTAATAAAAAGCCCAATGATATTGTTTTTCCAATTGCCAGTTATTTATTCGTGTGTACGAAAATATCCATCTTTTACTACATAATATTGAAAAGTTTTCAATCGTTCTTTCAATCCAATAGATTGAATAGTTCAATCTATATTCTGGATTGGAACATTTTCAATCCAAATTAGATTGATACCTTCAATCTTTTCCAGATTGAAACCTTCCAATCCAAAACAAGATTGAATGTCAAACTTAAAGTTTGTTCCCTCACGGCAATCTATGAAAGTTTGAAAAGTCAATCTTTTAGATTGAATTTTCAATCTTTGGAATTAAGAGAGCGTACTTGCGAGTATTTAAACAAATAGTAATACTGATTGACATACTGCTTAATATTTCATTGGAAGGGTAATATATCCAGAAGAGTAATACACGAATCTGTTTCGCAGCAACTGTGCCAACGGGCACCACTAGGATTGGCACATTCCCCGCCATCTTCATCACAGCCGAAGGACAGTTTCTGAAAGTCAGTCGATTTACCCTGCAATAAAAAAACGACACATTCAAGAAATCAGGTACAATATAAAATGGGTTATTACATAACACTACTTCCTGGTAACACAATGCATTTAATATCTTAATTAATATCGAAATTATCTTAAACTTCCCTTCAGATTATGCTGTAATGAATATAATAGCACATACACAGCCAATCCAGAATTCCACAAATTTCACTTATTGTACAGCTTCAGAATGCTGTAAATTTGACATCGTAAATAACCTGATTAATTACAGCACTGTAATTATTACCCAACTTGGTGTGTGTGTGTTTAATAGTAGATGATTGTCTAAGTCTGGGTGAGTGAGAGGTGTCCTACTGTGAAAGTGGTGTGTATCTGATGTGTAGGGTAGAGCTCTGCCATATAAATCATCACTAAAATAGTCACTGTCGATGAGTGCTATTAATTCCTTATAGCACTCGGCAGCTACGCTGCCTCGTGCTATAAGTCATACTAAAACTGTTCCTGAGATCATAAAAGTTGTAGCCATTTAAATGTTTGTAATAAATATGGATTTTACTCATCATTGTTATGTTTTACATCCCATTTGCCTTTCACTTTTTATCTCCCTTTGTCTATGTCATCCTTTTGTTATATTATCCACTCAATCAATCAGCTGTCAAGTTTGATATACCTTCCCCTATTCATCCATCTGTCACTTTGTCCCCCCCCCCATTGTGTTACCTTATCCCTTGTCATTTCCTGCCCATTGTTCCCCTGTCTATATATATATGTGGTGCATGTTGCATTCTGTCATTTTACCTTCGATAAATATTCTGTTAGAATCGAAACGTCAGGTCCTCTTATATTTATTACATTTACTTACACAGGCTATTTTTGTGGATAAGCAGTTTGAATTCAGCTTTTACATTACATTTAAATGTTTGTTAAGATTACAACTTCACCTTCGTCAAGAGCGTCCTCTGCCCCTGCTTCACCATGATCACAATCTGATTGGAAAGGTCCTCGTCCTCGTCCACGTCCATGACCATGGCGTTCTATACAATTGAAAATGTAATAGGTTTCTAAACCTATATATTTGGTTTACCCAGTGTTATGGAATTGTTTTTGAGCAAAAAACAATGTTTATCGATAAACTCTGTTTTCCAATTTGATAAACAGAGTTATCGATCGAAAAACTGTTTACGAAAAACACTGTTTACAGTTTATCTGAGGATCGAAATACATTGTTTTTTCAATTTGATAAACAGAGTTCATCGAAAAACATAGTTTATCGATACACTCAGTTTATCAGTCGAAAAACAGAGTTTATGATAAACACTGTTTATTGAATTATTATACATTGAGCTTTCCATAGACGTCCCGTTCTCTAATAAAATGCATTCCCTGAATCAAATGTAGCTGCATTTATATCCCTGTTAATTAATTATATGTGTTATCCAGAGGACACGTGATCTGCATACCGATATTTTCTTTTAAATAGTAAATTAGCCCATCTCAAACAAACAAAATAGATAATGGTTGTTTTTCACAGTCGCTTAATTTGGTGCGATTTTCCTATAATGATACGATCCTCGAGTTTTTGAACATTAACATTGCATCCGCTCGCAGAACAGGATTTTCCTTCGCCTAACAGAGATCATTATTGATTTTATCAAGACCTATGCAAAAGGTATTCATCGCACTCACTGAATTCTTTTAAACGTCACACTGGAAATGAAAGAAGTAATTACGCCCGTGATGTTTCATTAAACTTACCCTCAAGAGAAACATACTCTGAATACGCAAGTGTCACGACCACCAGCAAAATCACAGATACGGCGGTGTTCATTGTGGAACGGTGGCGACGTCAAACTGTATAAAAGAAAACAGTTGATAATGGTGACTACGGTTGGCTGTGAATATTGAGTTGAGTCCACATTGGTTTTGAATGGTCTTCCGGATCTCAAGTGTTTGCCCAGAGGGCAAAAGTCACATGACTCGCTACATACCCGAGTTTCCGCGTACACATCATATAAACCCCATCATGCAATGACGATAAATCGCGTGACCGAAAGAATGGCTACAAACAGCAAATTGTACGAAAAGTATTTTAACTTCCGTTTATGGGATAGTGTTCATGAACTATTATTTAAATTTATTTCTGTTCTATCATTGTCATTCAGTGCTCCGTTAGCTCAAAAGGTAGAGCTTCGGACTGATAATCGTAAGGCCGGGGTTCGAATCTCACCGAGAATGTCTTGTGTTTTCCGTTACCATTATATCTAGTAAATGTAGAAATTGTTTATGGACCCCTCATAATTTTGGTTGATCCACGATACTTTTCATTTTATTGTGAATGATTCAATGAGCTTTTAATTTCAATATACTACTAACATGTAGGTCTGTTACTTCCTTAATTATTGAGATCCCCCATTGTTACTAACAATAATCTGTAAAGGCCAATTGTTATTGAAAGAAGTCAATCGTCCTTGAAACGATATTCTTATTTTTCCCATGTACCAACATCTGTTTGTAGCTAGCTGTTCGTTTGAAACAGACGTGGAATAATTTTGTATCTAAATTAAATTGCGCGGTTCACGGCTTTCGTGGTTGCTAATAAATTGGCAAGATTTAAGATTTTTTAGGGTGGAAATAAACGTAATTTAAGGAAATCCAAAGCTCCAATTGGAAATTTGATTCAAACAAAAATGAAAAACGAAATAGATGTTATCAATATTGGTATAATGTGATACAATTATTATTGTCTATGATGGAATGGTTGAGGGTAAATTACTCACCAACAAACGTTTGATATCAAGACTTGGTCAGTCAGACTGACTTTTGATCTATTACAGGAACCGCGGAAACCAGTGTTTCCAGAATTACAGGAAACAGTGTTGCCAATCATTGGTAGATTTGATAACGGTAGTGGATTGTAGTGATTCCTACATGTCATCGTCTCGGTTTATCAAGTTGAGTTGCCTCGCTTTTTGATCCACCGTTTTACACGTTCGTCCTTTTTATATACACAGTTCAACAAAAATAAGTTCCCCTTTAGATTATGCCTGATATTTTTTAAATGAGTTACTCCATCGAAACGATTTTTGGCAAACATTAATGTACGTGCGCACAGCAACACTAGAACGGGGATACAACTACGCAGGGTTGTAATGCTTAAATGAGCACACATGTAATGGAGGAATACCTCAATTCAAAAGTTGCTAAATGATGTATTGAAGGAGGATGGTTAAGCAGCTTGAACCAGGGCCTTTGCTTGAATACCGCAGTTGTTGTGCTGCTTGAATAAGCACACATTGTTTGGAGGAATATCTCAATTCAAAAGGACAAAAATGCGGTGTTCAAGCAAAAACCCTGGTTCAAGACCCTGGTTCAAGCTGCTTCCCCATCCCCCTTCAATACATCACACGGCTGTTTGACTGTCCGATTTATAATTAGCCTCTTCCCAGTTTATTAAATGACTGTTTCTAGTAGCCGCATGATCCGATATAGACGACTTTGTCTGTTCCCTTTTTCTAACGCTTTCATTTCTAACTGCTCTGGTGTGTTTCCTTTATCACTTGGATTTTAAACATCCGCAAACTAGAGGATATTGTTACTTGGGTATTTGAAATCCCTTGCAAATGTGACTCATCCTACATCAATGAAACGGACCGATTATTTGGTACAAGATTGTAACACTTTTAAAGGATATTCCAAAGGCATGTAAAAGTAAAGATACCAAAGAAGAGAGAAACATGTTGGAAAGCGAGCAGAATACGTCGTCTATACTCGGATCATGCGGCTAAAAATAATCACGTAATCATAATAATAGACTGGTAGGAGGCTAGCATATAAAAATGGAAGAATGTGTAACCGGAATGTGTAACTGTAAAATGATGGATCCGAAAGAGAGTATGAACGGCAACATATTTTCATTTTTTTTTCTTCCTTAAATTGATTTGTATTTATTCATTTATGTCTTCCTCACAACACATATATCTGGTAATGAATCACAACTCTGATAAGTCTGACTGACCAAATCACGATGAAACGTTAGTTGGAGAGTATATTTGTTTTTGATCCTCAAGATTCCTCACCATTAAATGATTGCAGTCCTTGCCGACAACATTCGGATTTTCTCTCTATTTTAGAAGTCTGTGGTCCAATCAGAACCATAAGTAAAGGTACTTATTGCCCCCAAATGATTAAAGCTGGAATCTAATCCTGATTTCAGGACTAATATCTAGTCCATTTTGTAGATTTTGGGGTTATTTTGATCGAATATGTTCTGTCAACACTGCTCAATTATGTGATGATAAATGAGAGCGATACACCAGCTGTCCCAAATCGAGGCCTTCTTTTTCTAGGAGCTTTCAAGGTTACCCTTGTACTTCAATTGATCACAAATATCATGAACTTGAAGACAAATGTAAAGTTGAAAATTCCAGTCGCTCTATAAGCGAGAAAATCGACGTTTTGTATAACCCCTTTAACATGTTAAAAATATAGGGGCCTATTTAGTGGTGTAAACATTCAAATGTCTTTTCTAGCATTCTCTTTTGCTACCGTACTTTAAATTTAACTTAATGACGACAAATGTGGCTACCGAACTAGTTTTTTGACTTCTTGAAACAAGTATGATATATCACAACCTCAGTATAACCTGTGAGATATGTAGTTTGATAATTTAGGTCAAATCTACTAAAAGTGTGGATGATATAATTATCCATTTGTCAGTAATATGAATATTGGCCCCTACGGCCTTGTTTTTTTAAATCATATTAGCACATATAATTTTGGAAATAATGGGATCACAATCGATATTCATGCCGAGTTCAGTACATTAAGCTTTATCGCCTGCAAACACTGACATATCTAGTTTGTACGATTTAGGAGTAAAATGTTGCAACTGAGAGTAAAAAAGTAACAAATAATATATTGAAATACAGTCAAATCACCAGGATTTCAATTGCCTCACAGAAAACTCCTATCCCTCTTCTAATGATGCAGAAAAACTTACCTGAATCTGTAAGTCAGTTCTGTCCGATTTTAATTTGCTGGGGTTCATCACGCCTTTATATTATGCAGCGCGTCCCTATAATCCATTCGGACAATTCCATTGTAACGGGAGGGAGATTAGATTCGGAAAGTTTTACAATGATTTCCCGAATGATGATTGGTTGTACATAGTACATGTATGTATATTAATATGGGTAGTAAATGTATGTGTGTATAATATGGATGTCTTCACTAAATTCTACAGTGGATTAAAGTTATACATTATTTTAACATCGTTTACTATTAAGATGGGATCAGCTTCAATGATTATGTGACCGTCAGGACGAACGAAAGTTTCTCAGATAACCCTAACCCGTCACATACCTACAAATTAATATACGGTAGTGCTATCAAATGGTAGCGCGTGGTGAAGTGTGATTCCCCCCCCCCCCCGAAATGTGGCCCATTTCTCTTCTCTAATACCATAGTTTAATTGTCAAAAACATGCCCGGGAAGTTAGGGTTTTAAAGTGCATTACAAGATAAATAACATGGATTCAATACTTGATTTTTATCAAATGAATGCATTTTATCACATACATTTTATCAAATGATAGTTGATTGACATTCCTACCTGGTAGCAGTTAAGAGTAAAAAACATAAATCGAAAATGAACATTTGATCGAGTTAGATAAAACTCGAAAATGGAACTTTTTCTCAATAGAGAGTTTGGTTTATATTGAATAAATTGGAAAATAATTGATTTTTGTCTTCTTCTTGGTGGTATCCAATTTTAAAAGCTTTACTGAGCATGTTAGTTTTTAATTTGAAACATTTGATCGGATGAAAGTTGCTTGACATTCTACCTGGTAGCAGTTAGAGGAGAAAAACGTAATTCGAAAATAATAATTTTGATCAGATTTCGAGTGTATTAATGAAACTCGATCATGGGACTTTTTCCAATACCGAGTTTCATGAAACTCGAAAATGAAATTTTTCTAAATAATCGAGAAATATATCGAGTTTCATGAAACTCGAAAAGGAAATTTTCTCTCAATATTGAGTTTCATGAAACTCGAAACTCGTAATCTGAAACTCGAAACTCGATACTCGATGATTAGCAACACACTATTACCCCTAATCCTCCTGCACACTAAAAAACCCGACCCTGCGCACTATCGCCCGATCTATCTCGTACCACGCTCCGCCGGGTGTTCAACTTGTGTAACAAAGTTTTTTGAAGCAGACCCGTATCTCAGTCAGTAGAGTCTAGGTCTTGCACGCACGTGGCCCGGGTTCAATCCCGGCGTAGGCAGAGACTGATTTCCCCCCTCACATTTGACCCGATTTTCTCCCCTGACAGTTTAATTCACAAAAACGATCCCGGGGAGTTAGGGTTAATTGACTTTTGAGCAAAATATATTTGTGAATTTGGCACATGCATTCTCCCCATTTCCCCAATCGAGTGGCTCAGCAATGAAACAAATGAATGATATAGGCTATTGTGTCATTCGCAAGATAAACACATAACGTGTCCATTGATATGCAACACACTATGAACATATCACAAATAACACGAACAAAGAAGGCATATTGGCGATTGAAAAAATACACATTTTTGAGGGCTTTAACATCCTCATGTGTAAAAAAAGTGGGTCACACCGTCTCTTCTGGTTCAAGGCTACAGTTGCCTAAATTGAAAACGAACACTTGTATTTTGTTTTACTAGTTCGAACATTTTACTTATATATTGAAATGGCACAGACTATTTTCACATACACGTATGTGCGATTAAATAATACTAGGCGGTCACCCGGGTTTGGCGGTTCTCGGGTTTGTAGCTACTTCCCTGGATGGATGGGGATTGTGGATGATTAATTACTGCACCTTTGCTGTTCCACCACACTTACAATCGACAGAACTTAAAAATTCGACCCCTAGATGACCTTTGACCCCGGACGACCCAAGAAAAGCAAAGGCGTTTTATTTTTTCCACGCTCGACTCGCATTCGGGCTTCCCGTCCCCGAGTTTAAGCCCGATCGGACACACTTTGAAAATTCGACCCTTAGACGACCTTTGACCCCAGACGACCCAAGAAAAGCAAAGCCGTTTTATTTTTTCCACGCTCGACTCGTATCCGGGCTTCTCGTCACCGAGTTTAAGCCCGATCGGACAAACTTTGAAAATTCGACCCCTAGACGACCTTTGACCCCGGAAGACCCGACAAACGCTAACCCGTTTTATTTTTGCCACGCTCGCCTCGCATCGAGCATTGCGATCACCGAGTTTAAGCACGATCCGACCAACTTCAAAAAGTTGACCCCTAGATGACCTTTGACCTTGTATGCTCTAGCGAATGTAAACTTGCTCTTGCGGGGACCGAGCTGCACCCACCCACCGAGTTTGAACGCCGCCCGACCCCGGGAAGGCGACGAAAAAGCGCGCACAGACAAACAGACAGACAAACAAACAGACAGAGAGTGGCGTATTATTATGTATAGGTAAGTCGTAACATTCACAGCTGGATAGCGGTAAAACGAGAGGGGAAAACCCACAACTTTTTTTTATTTTGACAGAGCTTAGTTTTATTTGATCACAAATGTATTTTGTTTAACTAGTTCGAACATTTTACTTATATAATGAAATGGCACAGACTATTGTCACATACACGTATGTGCGATTAAATAATATAAGTCGTAACATTCACAGCTGGATAGCGGTAAAACAGAGGGGAAAACCCACAACTTTTTATTTTGACAGAGCTTAGTTTTATTTGATCACAAATGAAATCATGTTGATACAATTTGGAAAGCTTAGATAGGATTAAAACGAGTGAAAAACATTTGTTATGATGTATAATATGATCAAGAAAACCGTCAACCACAACTTTATATTTTGACAGAGCTTAGTTTTATTTGATCACAGTTGAATTCATGTTTATACAATTTGGAAAGCTTAGAATCTGCATTTTATTAGTGAAGTATTAATCAAGATTGTTTGATCGGTTTTCAAATTATGTGTAAGTAAATGTATTTCGATAACCTGTGCAATCGATGTGACGGACAATGGTTTGTTATGTCACTCAAACTTGCAAATTATTTTGACAGAGTCATACATCTTTAATTGAAATTATGTTCATACATTCTGAAAATGAATCTCCACATTTTCTTTGATATCTGCTGGATAGGTTATGGCCGACTTGACTAGTCTGTGGCTGGACTAGCTTATTAGACAAGCTGCAATCAAGGAAAATAATAGTTGGCACACTTGACGCAACTCATTACAACTATCCCTGTGCTCGCAATTGAGATCACACTTAGGACATAGCACTGTTTAATAGAAATCAAAAGTCTCCCCCTTTCTTATATCCTTCCCCACCCCCCATCAATCAATGTTGGGGGAACTGCCAAGGCTTCTGATAATATGACTCGGATCAACATTGCCTCCGGGGAGAGGGGCGGGTTTTTTCCGTAATTAGGACAAAGTGTGCCAACCTTTTTTTCCTTGATTGTGGCTTGACTAGCTTTAGGTTAGTCAAGCTGGCTGGACTAGCTTTAGGTTAGTCAAGGCACTGAGATAAAATATCAATGGCGGCATGCAGATAAGACGTACGTCATCGCCGGTCCGGTTTTGCTAGCCAATCCAGACGTAATTTGCCGTAGTTATGTCATTGTGTGGCCATATTGTGTACATCATAGTGTTTGCCAACATCTTTAGACTATTTTATGCTACAATTTGTTTGGAATGACGACTCGGAGTAGGAAAAAACTAATGTAAAAACGACGGTAGCGCGGGCATCTCGAACGCTAACGGGTCAGCCATGGCTGACCCACTACAGTTTACACTGTAGCCAGTAGCCCCTCCAACAACATGGTCAATACGAGTGCTATGAACAGACAGCAGAGCAATCACCCGTGGCGAAACCAAGTACTGCTACGCAACGTGAACAATTTGAGTCAGGCGTGATCTACTATATGGTTTGAGCTGGACTAACCTTACCTTAGTCGAGCAAAGCCGGACTAACCTTACGTTAGTCAAAATTGACACAATCTGAACTAACTTAAAGCTAATCAAGCGACTAGCCTAAACTAGTCCAGCTTAGGACTAACATCAAGCTAGTCGAGCGACTATCGTA
Source organism: Ophiura sarsii (assembly GCA_035610835.1). Lineage (NCBI taxonomy): Eukaryota > Metazoa > Echinodermata > Ophiuroidea > Amphilepidida > Ophiuridae > Ophiura > Ophiura sarsii. The sequence goes on along the minus strand of CM069450.1, from coordinate 36,147,642 downwards.
AAGCTAGTCCAGCATTGCTGGACTAGGCTAAACCTAGTCAAAATGAGCACAGTCTAGACTAGCTTTAAGTTAGTCAGGCTGACCAATTTAGGTTTTCAATGATGTTTCATAGCAGGATCACTAGCCTAACTGTGACGGTGGGGAACAATATAAATTCCAGAAGACACCAAAATTAGAGGGAAACACAGATAAGAACTAGAGAACAGAGGAGGTAGAACTTATTGAATGACCCTCGTATATGCCTATTACAATGCACACACACAGAGTCTGCCACTGGGAGCATTACACCAGTGAACAACAACATATGAAGAGCTGTGTTGCATAAAGGCCTACATCCACTTCTACCTGTTACTCATTTTGCATTATTGAATGGATGGCTATTCACGATGTGGAATGTGGTTTTGTATTGTTGCCTCAATTGGCGTGCAAGGATGCACTAATCCAAGTCATGAAGACAGCCATACAATATTTGGATTAATTAATCATGCAAAATGAGTAACATGTAGGAGTGGTCTGTAAGCCCTTATGCAAAACAATCTTTTCATATAATGTATGCAGCTCCACTTTGAAAAACATCCCTATATAAAATTAATTATCCTCACATGAGGCACTCCCTGTAGGGCAGTGAGCTTGTCATATATGGTAGTCATGACCTTGGACTATATAACCTTGATCCAGGTATAAATACTTATCATCAGGTTTTTTAGTTATGACTGTTTTTACCAATTTTTGAAATTGGCTCTGAACTTGAATATATTGGGCCGATTTAAATAAACCTAACCTGAGATGTTGTACTAAACACTTCAATCAATTTAGTGATATGCTCAGTTTTTGCATCCTTTGAGTGCCTCGTGTGAGGAAAAGACTGAGAATTTAAATATGGGTATTTAAGAAATGGAAAAGCTTGTTTAATTTCTAAATCCATTAATATTTGTCAATCAAATTGGGTATACATGTTATATATCTGTTACCTTTCACTCTTATGATGGAAAAAAAATTGTCGGACATTGCTCATTTGCATATCAATGACTTGAATAGATAATTAGCTAATTTGCATATCTAATGAGCTTATGAAATTAAATTATAGTTTAAAAGGTTGGGTATCGAACAGTTAGCCATAATACCAAGTTTAATTACAATACACCATTCACATCTGGATTTATAACATTTACGCATATTAATTAGCTGGACTTTGTTTGCAGTCAGTTTGCAGTCAGTAAAACTGGTCAAAATGACCAATTTCACTAGGTTATTTTAGCTTAATGCAATATAATGTTACCATCTTTTTAATTTAACATTGTATATAGATATTCAATTGTTAAAGAAATATGTGTAAATGGTGTTTTGAATGTTACATTATTAACAAATTGAGCTCTCTAAATCCTGATAAATTATATTTGTGGGCATTGTTACTGTTTTTGGCAGGTTTTCGGCCATTTTCCGAGTATCTCAAAACACCGTACCACAAGAATGCATTGACCGATTGTCATAATTATTTTTGGAAAATAAATCTTTCATTGCAATCTTTCATTTGAATCCAATTTTGTACATGTCTCAATCATTTGAATGTTATGTATGCTATGCCTACTAGTAGGTACGATTTATTGGATTCGTCAAAAGAACATTTCATTACATTGATTCCTATTTTCTTTTAAATATGAGGCTTAGTGCTGAAATGTCTCAATCATTTGAATGTTATGTGTGCTATGCCTACTATTACGAGCGTATTTTTATTGTTTAAATAAATGATATTCAACCAATTCTGTCAACCAATTCTGTCAACAACTATTGATATAACTTTCTGATCTGTTGCACTTTTGCAGTATATTAATTGCAATCATGTTTAGGCATATGATCTACACAATTTACTCAGTATATTTACAACATGCATACTTAGCCGACGAAAACTCCCTGTTGCTCGGGCGAACGGACTTTTCAGGACGGGGTCGGTCAGTCGGGCATATATTTTCATAAATATTAGTGATTTTTTTTTTTTCAAATTAGAAAAAGAAAAGAAAAAAAAGGACCGATTGGACCCGTAAAACAGGTTTTTTTTATCGTCGCCATTCCTCATCTTCCACATCCTTACTTCGTTATTCATTTATAAGGTTTTCTGGGACGCGCTGTAATTTAAGAAATGGTGAATAACTTACTGCAGCGTTATCGTGGAGATGGCAAGGCCGTTCCACCATAGTCCCTGTGATATTATAGACTGTTTTCATACTTGTATTCATTATATTACATAAAATCACACCTGCATAAAGGTTCTGGCATTTCATGGCATTAAAGGCCTGCTTTACATTGAAGAAAGAATACGAGATAATAGGTTATAGAAAATGGGCTATAAACCACCAAAACCAGCAAATTTTAGGAAAGAGAAGAACATAAAACTGAGCAGGTTATCATTGATGTCAGACTTTTGACTGCATTCAAGTTGAACATCTAAAGCTTTGGACGATGATGGCAATGGCAGACATATGTTTCTCTGTGTACATCATTGACCAAATCACATCCTTCTATAAAGACCAAGAAGCCACATTTAGAACAGATACTACTGATTGTGGATTGTTTCCAGTCGGTCAAGGCTCATGTCGCGATGTATCTTGTCCCCTACTTGTTACACATGCACAGAGTGAGTCATAATGATTAGGACCCAAATGTGTAGATAGTTTCGGGCATTCCCGTATTGGGAAAACTATTAATGATTTCCAGCATCGATACCTTTTCTTTCTTAGGATTTCCCCTTCAAATAAATGGCTGTGTTTTCATTTAAATGACTAATTTTACTCCGTGCACACGGAATAGATTTGGCCACAGAAATGGTTTTGAATGTGAAAGTTTTGAAATACAAATTGAATCGAACTGCAAACATTGGTTAATATCAAGTAATCCTTTATGACTGCCAAATGATACTCTTATCAGTCATTTCATTTTGTGTGTGAATCCGTGTTATGTGCCCTTTAAAAACACACCCTCTAACATGGAACAGCCTTGTTCGTGATGAAGTCCCATCTGTACGAGCTCAACAAAATTCGTTGAACCATTAAACTGTGGTTACGAGTGTTTTCAGTGTGAGTTCGTTGCAATTCGTAGCAAGCGCATTTCATCAAAATGGTACCATCGATATACATGTTTACCAAATATTTCAAACATACCCACCTATTATATTATCTGTTTCACCATTACTTAAACAATGGTTACATATTATGGAAAGAGTGTACTTTAGATCCCAGATTCTCGACTGTACTAGTATCGTCCGATACTGGAACACCAAGTATCGGTCGATTCTATTATAATGTCAGTGGTCCAGTATTGGACGAAACTGGCACACAATTACTGGGACAAATCACATTGGTAGCATGTGTGCTAGTATCACCCGATACTGGATCAGAAAAACGTTCCAGTATCGCTCGATACCGGAACACAATATCGTAAAATCGTACCAGTATCGACCATCGACCGATACTGGCAATTTTGTTGTTACAATATACTGGTATACTAATATCTGGGACCTAAAGCACACTTTTCCCATATTACTTTTAATGATTCTATTAAATTGGATCCAAGTCATTCTGACTCTTCCTGTATGCTGAATGAACATTAAGACCATAAAGCTGGAACACCTAATCTTCAAACTTTAGTGAACTTAAACCTAAACACATGAGTAAAACCTGACTATCATAATATGCGCAGGAATTTTCTTTGCAAACTGCCTCCTTAGCTCAGTTAAATGCCGGAATACCATGCAGGCGACCCGTAGTGGCGTTGCCGGTCCCTTAAAAAAGAAAAATTGTATACTTTTTTCCCCCTGATAGCTTCATTCCCAAAACCAGTCCCAAATTTGACCCAGGGTGCGATTTATTTTGTTCAAATCAACATTTGCAATTGGAACATCGTCGCCAGTGCGTGGTTCACAGAAGGTTCATTGCACCGTTGCACGCTATACTGATTCGACTTATACGCCCTTATTATTGTACTATATTATACGTGTAAACAAATCGGCTTTACTTCAGAAAAATTCAAATCGGATTAAAATGTCAACCCGGTCAACCAATTCCTCTCGTTATCTAATGATTCTAATTTCAGATGCTTTACCATGCGAGGTCTTGTGGCCGAATGGATTAGGCACTTGCCCAGTAAGCAAGAGGTTCTGGGTTCGATTCCCGGGCGAGATCGTTTTCCCATAATTGTCTCTTTTCTATCCACGACGGCGAACCTGTTTAAAATGTTTATAATAATGGTGTATGTTACTTTAGGTTGGGGTGTGCTGACATGCAAGCCTGTATATACAGGTACCACCATAAGGCCTGTAGTAAGTTTAAAAAGTCAAGGCCATAAAAGCAAGTAGACAGTAGCTGGTTGGATTAGCGTGTATGGATAATCAAGTATTGACCAATCCGGAATCAGGTTTAATAAGAAATGTAACAATGCTGATAATAATACAAAGACAACACAGAGAACTTTAAAACAAAGCTATTTTGATTATATATGATACACACATTACATTTCATTTGCCTGTAAGGTTTGAGCCCAAGTTTGATAGGTTGAACTGGCCACGACGCTAGTATTAGTAAGTTCCACCCAAGAATGACCATGCTGGGGGACCTTGAGTGTGGCAGCGGTGGAACTAGAAACAAGCCTGAGGGGCTGCAGTATTGCCACATGACTTTCTACACGTGGTGATTTTCCGCCCGATTTGGGCTAGTTTTAAAACTAAAATCTGCTCTTTGGATAATATAATTTGATTTTTTTTCGAAATTTGAACATTCGTTTTTATAAAATATGATATAGCACTAGTTTTTATGACAAATTGAAATTAAAAGTTGGAATTTGTTATCACAAGTACATTTTCAAAAGTAGTATATAGAGCTTCTAGTTACACCAACACTAAATAGCCTTGAGCTAAGCTTAGGATAGCGGTGAAAATGGTAGCACGCATGCTGGCAAGACACAGTTGGTATAAAATAAATCAGATAAATGGTGTAGGAGGGGAAGATTTATTACCCTGGATATGTCATCAAAGACGTGGTCAAGAAAGTTGGACTTTATACAGGGCACGGAACCGTATACTTATATAGGATTGAAATTTTCATGGTTGTGCAACACTCAGGAGGCACCATATTTATAATTCAATATTTGGTAATTTATGCTCTGTTGCACTGTAGCAATATTTAGGTTACGTTCATTAAAGATGAGTAGCCCACTCACATACAATGGTACCACAGTGCTTATGTCATGACATGCAACAATGTTCACGTTTTAATCGATTGGTTGCCATGGTAAACTTGATTGACCATTTGGAAGTAACTTAGTCATCAAGATAGTCATCTTAGTATAGGCCCTAACCTTTAAATTGTCAAAATAATATCTGCACTTTCCAATCATACTTTGACACATAAAAATGAGTTTACTGGACTGGGTAGATTACAAGCTATATAAATTATTTGGTTATTATTAATTTAACACTATATACTAAGCTTAGGTTATTTTTACACTGACGACAGCCATTTTGGTAGCCATTCTGGATATAAAGTATGTTAACAAACTGAAAGAGCTGAACATGAATTTCTAGCGGTGTTATACATAGTTGTAACAATGGGATTAGGGATACAACTATACTTTCATTATATATTTGGGTTGATATAGTTCTTTTTTTATGAAATTTGACAATTATTGGCGGCATTTTGGACGCCATTTTGGATAACCGATTCAGAAAGCCAAAATTAACTTTAACCATGAAAAAAATAAAAATAAATGAGGAGTCCTGTGGAGGGTGCACGGCAATCATCATATGACTGTTCATATTAAAGTGCTTTATAGTAAAGGGTCTATTATTATAAGTGTACCCCCATAGGGATTAAAACAAATGCAAATTTTTGTTTCAAAATTCTGCTGGGAAGCTGTTTATAAATATATGTTCTTAAAGAAACGACATATCAAATCATATCAAAGTCATTGACAAATCAAAAGTGTTGATAAATGCACAATTGCAATTCTGCATAAGTCAGCATTTTGAGTTAGGCAGATTGTAATAATTATGTAAAATGTTTAAAATGAGTCATATTTACTCGTATTAGGCCTATAACAAGCCACATTTCACTTAAAGGTATATCCATAACCAAATTATATCCAACAGGTACTGCTCCTGTTGGAATTCACCTGTACTAGTCATGGTGCTATTCAACATATCGTCAGCCTGCTTCGATAACTGCCTAACTCACTTTTCCTATTTTTGATGTTTTCTCAAAACTAGAGAAAATGAGTTAGGCAATTATCGAAGCAGGCTGACGTTAAATGTAGAATAACATAACATAACATAATATAACAATGAGAATTTTGAATAGCGCTCTTACACATTATAATACAATACAATACATTATAATACATTATAATGCTTATGTATGTAATATAAAGAGAGGTCATAACATGCAACAATGCTCACGTTTATCATCGACATTTCGAACATGCCAGGTGTGAATAAAACCTTTGATTTTTTTTGAAATTTTAGGTATCACTGTTTTTCCTAAAAGATAATAGTAAATTAATAATAAGTTACATTCGTGAAGCGCATACATTGCAAAAGTTTCGATGCACTGTACAATACAAACAATAAAAAGTACACAAATGTGCCCATAGGATTAAAAAAGTACATCCAGATAAAAAAAACCCAGAGCATATATACATTTTAAAGCAAACACATATCAATACAAACCATAATAAACGATTATCTAAAAAAGAAAAGAAGGTGAGCCCTTCAACTGCAAACTAATGCTAATGTTTATAATTGACGTTTCGATCATGCCATGTGTGGATGAAACATTATAAAGGGTTCAACAAAAGAAAGTATACAACTTTGTTTATGTCATTTTGAGTAACATTCGATTTGTTCTTGACCAAACAGGCTAGATAGGCATTTAGATGAATCTTTTAGGCATAATTTGATACCAAATGTTCCCTCTAACAACAAAGATAAACCATGATTAGCACCATTTAAAGAAAATTAGTCACTTTTCAAAAGTCATATTTACAATACACTACGCGGGAAGAAAAGACCACATGTTACCTGTTCATAATCGAATAGCCCGCTCGCTCAGGCACAACCCAACGCATGGTTATTGGACGAATTGGACGAAATGGCTATTGTGGACCAAATGGCTATTGGACGAAATGGCTTTTGGACCAAATGGCTGTTGGACCAAATGGCTATTGGACCAAATGGCTATTGGACCAAATTTTCAAAAACAACACGTTAAACACAAATTGATATACAAACAACCAAGTAGAACACCAATCTATATACAAAAACAATGTTAATTTTGAAACAACACGTAAAACACAAAATGATATACAAAAAACACACATGTAAATCACAAATTGATATACAAAAAACCAGCATGTAAAACAAAAATTGATATACAAAAACAATGTTAATTTTGACCCAAACGGCGTGCCATACAATCCAATGGTAGGCAGAGTGTGTCAATTTTGACTTCCTTTCAAAATAACTTTCGCAATTGCTTTTCAATTGATCCACTCAAGTGAAACTAATCCCAAAACTGTCTATTATATTTATTTATCAGATATTGAGAATTGATCTCTTTAAAAATGGAATATTTTGGGAGGGAATTTTCAAACTTTTATTTTAACACCATGACTTTATATAATAATGGAAACCATCCAAATTCCCTATACCTTCTCATTGCACCCACAGGAACTAGGCATACTATATACAAATTTATATTCATTTCATTATTACTTCGTTATTTTTTCAAAGCGAATTTTACTCTTAAATTAACTACGGTAATGTGTTTACGTTAACGTCCTAACAAAACGACCGATTCATTTATTTAAACCAAAACATGACAAAATCGTTCGTCAAAACTATGAGCTATTATGTTTTGGATTTCCCTATTTTATCGTTATTAAGAAATCCATAAAGTACACCAACACAGGGTATTATCCTCGATAAATCTGTACATCAAGTTTGAGAAATAAATAAACTAAATAAAGAATGGCTACTCAAATCAATATCAGTATAATACACAAAAATGAACCACCGAATGCTAAGAGCGGCAAACCATCTGTCATTGGTCAGAAGTCACAAATATTTTGATAGTTTGTACAGTTAGGGTTTAGCTAAAAATAGTCACCAAAATCAGAACAACCGCAGAAGGTGCTACCAAATTGCTAAGAATCATTTGCCCAAAATGTACACAGGAAAAGTACAGGGTGTCTAAAATTATGATGAAATAATGCATAAAATGAAGGTTTGTATATAATATTCTATGAAATTTAGTTAGCATGGACCATTTAATTTAAAAGAAAATGGTTATCAAAATGAACTACATGAATATCGTTAAAGTTCCTTTTATTTTGAATACAGGTGGTCCAAAATAGGTCTAAATAACAAATTTTTCATAAATCTATGAACTATTCTGTGAAGAAACACTTCTGGCTTTTTTAGTTAAATGTTTTACTACCCAGGGTAGAAAAGGACCGAAGAGTCACACAAATGAAATAGAGAGACTGCGATTTGGCCATTGTTTAATCAATAAAATGAATACAACTGTGTATTTTTTACATCAAAACACTCCCTGAATTGAACATCATATTCTAGTAGAGAATGTCTAGATAACAATTCAATATTAGTATTCATAGTAGCAGGCACATGTTATTAACACATATGAGAAGTTTGAAAACTTTCCTATGTATACTTTTAAAATGGCATCAATTTCAAAAGTTCTAGTTTTCCGCTATTTTGTGTACAAACCTATTGGCGCCACATCCACCGGCGCCACATCCACCGATCCCACCCTTGACTCACTCGACGTTTAGATTGATAACTTCACTGTTGCTAAACATGTGGCTTTATTATTTTTTTATTCGGTAGCTGGATAAATTGTCTTTAATATGATACCACAAATTTTATGTTTTTTTGACAACTTCTATTTAAAATAGAGACACGTATCACGATTTTAAGGATTTTTTGAAACGATCCCACCTTATTGGATATACCTATAAGTGACCTGTGACCCATTGTATTATACCAAATATTTCACCTAGTGCAAAATGTTATAGATAATTATGTGACTTTTGTAATAAGTTATAGAAAATACGGATAACTAGTGATAATGACGGTTTAAGAATCACATTTATTTCAACATCCGACGTAGAGCAGGATGGTGTAGCTTACATACTGTACATGCATAGATATAGTCACGTTTGCAATGGCGTATCCAGGACTGTTTGGATGGGGGGGGGGGCAAACAAAGCTGATGCCATCTTGTTGATCTTAAATATTGAAACGTTGAACCTAATACGCGTGAAGCGCGCAATAATTGTGATTTTAACACTAAAAAGGTATAGTATGACGTTTCAACATCCCTCACATAATATTTATAGTATTTGATGTGGTTTCATGGCCATTATAATACTAAAACCTTTCGAAACCATCCGCGCGGATCGCGGAAAATTTTTTTTTGATCTAAAATGGTCATGAAAAACTGTCCTGAAGCCATCTTGTTAAGCTTAAATAATGAAAAATTGAAACAAATACGCGCGCAAAAAATTGTATTTCTAACACTAATAGCCCTGTATGATAATAACGTCCCCCACATAATGTTTAGATTTTTTGGTGTGGTTTGAGGGTCATTATAATGTTAAAACCTGTAGAAAACATGCGCGCGGAGCGCGGAAAATTTTGAGTTTTTGAACTAAAATGGTCATGAAAAACTGTCCTGAAGCCATCTTGTTAAGCTTATATAAAATATTGAAACAAATACAAGCGCGCGCAAAAATTGGTATTTCTAACACTTAAATGGCCCAGTATGATGTTTTTAACGTCCCCACATAATATTTAGAATATTTGGTATGGTTTGAAGGCCATTATAATGTTAAAACCTGTAGAAAATATGCGCGTGGAACGCGCAAAATTGTTTAGTTTTAACTAAAATGGTCATGGAAAATTGTCCTGAAGCCACCTTGTTAAGCTTAAATAATGAAATATTAAAATAAATACGCGCGCAGAGCGCGCGTATTGCATTTCTTACACTAATGGTCCAGTATGATAATAACGTCCCCCACCTAATATTTAGAATTTTTGGTGTGGTTTTTGCATTTAAACTTTGGTCCAGTATGATGTTGTTAACGTCCCCCACATATTCAAAATATTTGTTGGGTCTGAGGGCCAATATAATGTTAAAACCTGCAGAAAATATTCGCGCGGAGCGCGCAAAATTGTTGACTTTTTGAACTAAAATGGTCATAGAATACTGTCCTGAAGCCATCTTGTCAAGCTTGAATAATGAGACATTGAAACTAATGCGCGAGGTACGCAAAAATTGACATTTCTAACACTTAAATTGGTCAAGTATGACGGTTTTTAACGTCCCCAACATGATATTTAGAATATATGGCATGGTTTGAGGGCCATTATAATGTTAAAACCTGTAGACATTTTTTCAGTTTTTGAAGTAAAATGGTCATGGGAAACTGTCCTGCAATGCCATCTTGTTAAGCTTGAATAAGGAAACATTCAAACTAATGCGCGCTATGTACGCACAATTGACATTTCTAACACTTAATGGTCCAGTATGACGTTTTTAACGTTCCCACATAATATTTAGAATATTTGGTGTGTTTTGAGACCCATTATAATGTTGAAACCTGTTGAAAAAAACTAGTTTTTGAACTAAAATGGTCCAGAAAAAACGTTCCTCTTGTTAAGCTTGAATAATGAAACATTGAAACTAATACGTGCAAAGCGCGCAAGCATTGGCATTTTTAACACTAAAAAGGTATAGTATAACGTTTTTAACGTCCCTCATATCAAAATTATGGGGACGTGACCCCATACCCCCACCCCCCATTTGCGCCGCATATGTCCCTACCCTTCCTCCTCCCTACCTCCTTCTCTTCCTCCTTCTTATCCTCTTCCTTTCATCCTTCTCTCCTCTTCCTCCTTCCCCTCTTCGTTTTTTTAAACATCTCTTTTCAATGGGGGGGGGGGGGGGGGGGGGGGGCATGGCCTGCTGGCCTGCTGGCCCCCTGGATACGCCACTGCACGTTTGCATGACTAGCACGCACCATCATCATGCAAATATATGAGAGCATGATCAGCATACAGTCACATATCCATGTGATTGATTAGCATATGCATTGACCAATAGCATCATACGTATATACAATCGACTGGTCCTGTTTCTCATTGCAAATATTCTGTTGAAATACATATCTGCGTTGCATCTACAGTTACATGACTGAAATGTATATATTATGAAGAAAATTCAAATGAATATCCAATATCGGACTGATTTGAGTAGAAGAAGGAAGTGTCATGCTTGCTGTAAGTATTGGATGCACCAGATTTTACGTAAGCCTTTTATTATCTGTCTGAACCATATATTTTATATATTTAATTGTAAGGAACTACAAGAATGTATTAGACTATTCAATTTAGCAATTGTATTATGTTCCCCATGCCAGGCAGTGTGAATTTCAAATAAGTTACCTTCATTGTTGAGTACATTTGAAATCTACACTCCTTTAATGTCGTGGAAGATTAAAAATCACATCTTGCGTAGGGGAGTAGGGATTTCATCCATCGGAACAAAAATGAATATCCCAATAGAGAGAATCCACTTCATTCATGCGTGCCCGTAACCATGATAACAATTCAATATTTGGCGGGCACCCGGGATACGCCACTGCTCGCCTCCTTTCGCGTTACACACGGATTTTGGCTTTCGCGACATGATTTTTACTTTACACATTTATATTTGCTTGTATACCCCCTGAGGTAGTAAAAGTATACATTTTCTGAAGAGAAATTGCACAAGGAAAACAAATATGCCATTGCAATTATAGTACGATTAAGGAATAAAATGTTATGATTCACAATGTTCGGAAAAATATCAGAGTTTTTTTAATTTTCAATTTGTGATCCATATATTTTTAATACCTACCCTATCATTATTTACTTTACATATTTGAGTTTATCATGAAATTACCCATCAGATGATATATAATTGTCAAAGTTTACTACGTCGGTAAGGTAATTATATCGGCTAGTGAATATCTCCAATTTTTATTTTATATATTTTTAGAATTTTCAGAAATATTTGTTAAGGATGTACCCTTCCCTGATCTAAACTGCATCTCTGAATTCCTCTAATTACAAGCTTTCTAAAAATGTATACTTTTGCTATCACAGGTTGAAAACTTTTTCTGTTATAGTCATTTTTATAAATCCGGAAAATTGAGGCTGATTATTCATGTTGACTGTGTAGCGAATAGGAAGAAAGCTGATGATCATGGTCTTATCTATAATTAATTAGTTGTTATAAATAGTTGACAAGTCTGTTGAACCACAACTTAAAGACTACTAAATATCCTTTGAAATGGGACCAGAATGGTGTTTGTAACATTAGGGGATGACTAGTTATTGTAAAAAGAACAACGCATGGGATTATCCCCATTGAGTTTGTACAGGCGGCACCCCTTCCGGCACCACCCCTACTTCAAACAGCTGTATCTTCCCCTCTGTATTAGCTATACCAATGCCATTTTGCAGGCAGATAACTTGTTATTAGGGCTTTAAAATGATACCAAACATCACCACCCTATTGGGAGGCGAGTTCATAACGCATGACCCTATACGTTTAGTGGGTAATATTTTTTAATAATATCTTTAAACCTTTAAAAAGGTTAAAGGTTCAGTCACACACAGCCGATTATTTGCTAGAAAACCACTGTTAGAAGACTGCTCAAGACTGGTCACGATTGGCCATTATTCGAAAATCGTGAGCAGTTTTTGTTGTTGTTACATGTGTAGTTTCGGCAAGGTCTGGGACTGTTCTGTGCAGTCTTCTGCAGTCTTGTGTGGTCGGGAGCACGTGGCAAATTTGACAAACTCGCCACGATTTTTTCTCGCAGCCTAAACAAATCGTGGTTTTTTTTAATCGGGAAGGTCGGCATGGACACATGAGCGGCTTGGAAGCGGTAGCCGATGAGTTGGCGCGCATCATGAGTGGCTGTGTGTAGTTGGAAAGTGGTCGGCAATCGAGTCTGCTCCAAGCGGGAGAGAAGATGCAAGCCAACTTGACATGTTAAATCGGCGACTACAGAAGATTAGTCGCCGACTTGTAGTCAACTGCTCATGTACAAATCGGCGAGTAATCTTGACAGCAACATGTCACAACTTGTGCCGTCGTGTCAAGGTCGGCGATTGATCGGGGACTGAACAAGTGGCGTTACCGATTAAACATGCTTTATTTTGTTGATTTCATGATGCTGCCGCCTGCTGGTAGGCCATTTAATATATCTTGTCTTGTTGAAGGCGGGGAATATCGCATACTAATCATCCCTGCTCATCCCTGGTCGGGATCCAAAATGTAAATTGTGCAAGTTTGAACAAGATTTCAGCCGATTTTGAAAAAAATGGTGGTCTTGTGTAGTTGGGAAGAGGTTGGGTCGGGAGCTGTCTTCTGTGTGACTGAACCTTTAGTCACATACCGTAGCCGATTATTTGCTAGAAAACCACTTCCAGACTGCTCAAGACTGGTCACGATTGGCCTTTATTCGAAAATCGTGAGCAGTTTTCTTTTTTCATGTGTAGTTTCGGCAAGGTCTGGGACTGTCCTGTGCAGTCTTCTGCCGCCGACTGCTCAAGACTGGTCACGATTGGCCTTTATTCGAAAATCGTGAGCAGTTTTCTTTTTTCATGTGTAGTTTCGGCAAGGTCTGGGACTGTCCTGTGCAGTCTTCTGCCGCCTTTTGGGGTCGGGAGCACGTGGAAATTTGACAAACTCGCCACGATTTTTTCTCGCAGCCTAAGAAAATCGTGGCGGTTTTTTTTTAATCGGGAAGGTCGGCATGGACACATGAGCGGTTTGGAAGCGGTAGCCAATGAGTTGGCGCGCATCATCATGAGTGGTTGTGTGTAGCTGGAAAATGGTCGGCAAGCTTACTTGACATGTTAAATCGGCGACTACAGAAGATTAGTCGCCGACTTGTAGCCATAAACTCGGCGACAAATCGGTGACAACTTGTGCCGTCGTGTCAAGGTCGGCGATTGATCGAGGACTGAACAAGTGGCGTCGCCGATTAAAAATGCTTGATCTTGTTGATTTCATGATGCTGTCGCCTACTGGTAGGCGATTCAGCATATCTTGTCTTGTTGAAGGCGGGAAATATCGCATACTAATCATCCCTGCTCATCCCTGGTCGGGATCCAAAATGTAAATTGTGCAAGTTTGAACAAGATTTCAGCCGATTTTGAAAAATGGTGGTCTTGTGTAGTTGGGAAGACTGAAGAGGTTGGGTCGCGAGCTGTCTTCCATGTGACTGAACCTTAAACGAGTATTCATAAACATGTGTGGGGGTGTGTGTGTGTTGGTCACAGATTAAGATATCTGTGTGGTTGGTCGTTTGAATTCGGAAACAGACTCTAGGTCCCGCAAATAATTATGGCCGACACATGGATGGCCTCTATTCTAAAGGCTGCGAGGCAATCAAGTTTGTGCGATTGTGATTATCATGAATATCATCCATGCAATTGGAACTGGAACTGTCATACTGAAGTAATTTAATTGGTTAAATTGAAGCAAAATCTTTGGGTGATTCGTCTAGATATTGAACAAAATCATATAGAAATTACGTCATCACCTAATCATTACGGAAATATTCCAATTATATCATTTTAAAACACTTTAAAGGGGCCCATAGAGATTTCTCACAGAAAATGAAACTAAAAATGAGTACCTTAGTTAGATAAAGTAGGCTATTATATGTACAAACTCACCCATGTAATGAATTCTAAAAAAGGCAATGGATATGAATATTAGGCTGTTATGCTTAAAGGTATATGTTCCGATCACTTATTTTGGGCTATGATTTTTTTTTTCACATCAAGATATTTTGATATCAGAAGAATCCCCATATTTTTTTCATTATGTCTGTAAAATCTTAGGGGCCAGAAATGTTCCATTTAGAAATTATAGGCTAAATGTGGTGAATTTCTGCCAAAGATGGTTAACCACCAGCCAGTTTGTGTACTACTCATGGGCTAAATTAATGTGACCTTGTTATTCTAAAATTAGAACCATTGGAGTAATGCAACTCAAACTTTGGAATGTAAGTTAAGGATGACCTTTCATGTAAAATAGAAAACTTCAAGTTGAAAATCGGACCAGCAATCAGAACATCTAGCTTTAAGCAAAAAAGCTACTTAAGGGGGGAATTAAGGAGGTTTTTTGTTGAATTTTGTGATTGCTGTAATTATTGAACTATGACTCAAATGTATATAAAAGTATACTTTTTTGGAAAGAAAATGGATCAGAGAATCCAAATATTGACCAAAAATGTTGATTTTTTTGAGAAAATCACAAAGAAAACACTTTTTTTTACCCAATTGTTTTTGAACAAAGCTAACAAAAATAATTTTGAGTAAACCCCCCCCCCCCCCATCCCTTCATTAGTGTCTTTACATCACCATCAAGCGATTTGGGCATATTTTACTCTAACTTATTCTTGTTAGCTTTGTTAAAAAAATGAATAAATCAAAATTGACGCCACATTTGGATTCTCTGATGCATTTGCTTTCCAAAAATGTATACTTTTATATGCATTTGATTAATAGTTCAATAATTACAGCACTCACAAAATTAAAAAATCAAACCAAAAACTTCCTTAATGCTTTTCGCTTTGTTCATTATTTTGTGTAAAGATCACTGCCAGTTGAATAAGATAGGTCACCGCTCTGATTCAGGTCTACAACAAAGTTATTCATGCTAGACATATCACAAACTCTGTAGAAGCAACCTAAGCCATTTGTGGTGATTTAAATGAACTTATTATATATTCAATATTTTGAAGTTGATCCAAAATTTACTTGAACGAGGACAATTCAACTGTATGATGTCTGATGTTTTTAGTAAATGTGTATAGTATAGTAAGCATTACGTTATAAGAGTGCACACCACCAAATAATATTTTGCATTTTGGCCATACACGGCAGTGTTTGAAATTAAGATTGACCCCATCATCTAGAAAAGGTAAAAAATGTACCAAAATGTTTCATAATTTGGCATTTGTAGGTTTCCTCCACATTAGGCCCAACATCTCTAGCTTTTTCTTGAATGGTATCATTTTACACGATTTCACTGTTTCCACCAATTTAGAGCTAAATTCCTGATCTGAGAATATAGGCAGCCTGTCGTACCTAAGATAGATATCAGTGGCCCGTAACGGGAAAAAATGCTGATATGATCTGATATGATCAAAAGTGATTGTTTTTAAGCAGAAGACATCTATATAGATCTTCAATAAAAACAATGATTTGAATGAACCAGTTTGCTCTAAAGGTGAAAAAAATTAACACGAACTTGACCTCTTTACCACACAAAGCAATAGGGAACTGATTTGGTGGTGTGGGACCTGTAGGAAACCTCATCTGATTTTCATCAATTGTGATTTGGTACCGCCCAAGCCTCCCAAGCCTGGCATACGGGCTGTAATAGTAATCAAGACAACGTAATGATGTAAATAAATCTTAAAAGTGAGAGATTTCGTACATTTGACAGCTTTGGGACTCCTTTGTGTAAGTTTTCTGCGGATTTAGTGGCATTTCAGCTATTTTCGCCGCATCCGGGGAAGGCCTAATTTTTGATAAATTAAGGCTAGTTTAGAAGTGCACTTCTACAATTCAGAATCAAAACTATATTTATTTAATGTTGAGCTGCTAGATTTAAATAGAGTTTGGATGGTTGGAGTCCTGACTTCGGGTGGGGGGGGGGGGGGGGGGGGGTTGCGGTATCATCATGTACCAAGACTAACCAGACTCTCAATGATTTTCTCGCATCGAATAGTATTTCGGAATGCAAGCATTTGTCAACATGAAACCACAACTTGCGAAAACAGCCCGGCACACAAACACAAACTACTAGATGGGTTCGAGGTTTAACAGATCCACAAGGAGCTGGTATTCTTATGAACAATTCCAATTAAACGCTAATCGCTATTAAGAGTATTAACTCTATGCTAAATACATCTTTGCTTAACAACTATGACAGAACAGTTAATCCAGTTTAGCAAAGTGACCACCCTCTAGGGCTCCTATATAGGACCGACATTGCTGTTACCCCATCTATAGACTGACCTACAATCACTTTTTGACCAAACAGGCATTTGGATGAATCTTTTTGGGCACAATTTGAACCAAATTTGCCACAAAGCAACAAAGACAAACCATGATTAGCACCATTTCAAGAAAATCCGTGACGGTCCTAAATTCGCATTTTCAACATACTACTTGGGGTTCGTTGAGCTACACCCATCAATATATGTAAGTTCCCCCTAGCATATACTAGAATATTTCCAAAAATATTTGATGGATTTAAATAATTGTCAGCTAGAAAGATGCACCAATTCGTTAGGCACATTTTGATACCTAATTTGTTGGCCTTGAGACAATGCAACGATAAGAAATTGTGCCATTTACCAATTTTTATACAGAAAAAAAAGTGGCACTAAATCTCACTGGCTATGGCTGTTTTTTCCCATAAATTAACAGACATTTTCTTGGTGGATTTTCGCACAGACATGGGAATCTACCAATCAATTATGTGTGGCATCATTTCAAGAAAATCAATAAGCAGATCATAATTATTAATTATGTGTGTGGCAAGTTCGTCTGATTATGAGTGACATGGCAATTTGGTCCGATTTTGAGTGACATGGCAATTTGGTCCGATTATGAGTGACATGGCAATTTGGTCTGATTATGTGCGACTTGACAATTTGGTCACACATAATCAGACCATTTTGCCAGAATTGCCATGTCACTCATACTCGGACAAGATTGCCATGTCACACATAATCAGACCATTTTGCCATGTCGCACATAATCAGACCAAATTGCCACGTCACTCATAATCGGACCAAATTGCCACGTCATTCATAATCAGACGAACTTGCCACACATAATTATGATCTGCTTATTGATTTTCTTGAAATGATGCCACACTTAATTGTTTAGTAGATTCCCATTTTCTGTGCACGATAAACCCACCAAGAAAATGTCTGTTAATTTATGGACAAACCCAGCCATAGCCAGTGAGATTTAGTGCCACTTTTTTTTCTGTATACAAATTAGTAAATGGCACAATTTCTTATCGTTGTATTGTCTCAAGGCCAACAAATTTGGTATTAAAATGTGCCTAACAATTGGGTGCATCTTTCTAGCTGAAAATTATTTAAATCCATCAAATACTTTTGGAAATATTCTAGTATATGCTAGGGGGGAACTTACATATTTTGATGGGTGTATTTACTTCATTGGTGAATTGTGTTCTACATGTAGTAGGTTTACCACCTTCCTCTGTCATACATAGGCCACGGCCATGTGCCGGGTGTGCGAGAAAGCCTACAACTTATTATGAAAGAGCTCAATTTTCATGTTTACACAACGGTTTACAACCGTGTTTGCTCATTCTGAAAATCCAAAATGGCGTGGTCAAAATTCCATAAAATAGCATAATATCAACCGAAATGTATGATGACAATATCATTGTAACGATGGGATGTATGTGTTAGACCACTAGTAACTCATATCCAGTATTTTTGCTTTGTATGGGTCCCAAAGTGGTCCCAAAATGGTCCCAAAATGGGTCCCAAAATGACTGAACAAGTTGTTGGAATTCTATAAAATGGGACAATGGCAACAAAAATGTATGATGAAAGTATACTTTAATATTGGTGTGTATGTATTACTAGACCACTAGTAACTCATATCCAGTATATTTGCATTGTAATAACATACTTTAATACAAGATGGCCACCAAAAAGGAAATGTTAAAACTATACTTTCATCATGCATTTTGGTTGATATTATCCCGTGTTATGGAATTTCGACAATTTGTTCAGTCATTTTGGGACCCATTTTGGAGGCCATTTTGGATTTTCTAAGTACGTTAACAAAGATAAAAAATACTGGATATGAGTTACTAGTGGTCTAATACATACGTCCCATCATTAACATTATAATTTCATCCTACATTTAGGTTGATATATTTTGTTTCAGCCACTTTGGGGCCATTTTGGCAGCCATTTTGGATTTTTTAACTATGTTAACAAAGCAAAAACACTAGATATGAGATACTAGTGGTATAACACATGCATCCCATCGTTGAAATTATATTGTCATCATACATTTCGGTTGATATTATGCTATTTGATGGAATTTTGATCATTTTTGGCAATTCATTTGGCGGCCATTTTGGTTTTAAAGTATGTTTACAAAGCAAAAATACTAGATATGAGTTTCTAATGGTCTAACACATACATCCCATTGTTAAAAATATACTCTGATCATACATGTTGGTTTATGCATGCCAATTTATAAAATGTTACCATTTTGGCGGCCATCTTGGATTAAGGTGTGACAACAGAGCAAAGGTTCTGGATAGGAGTGTCTAGTGGTCTCATACATACATCCCACTATTAAAACTATACTTTCACCATACATACAATTTGATTGCTATATGTCATTTGTTGAGATTTGACCAGTTTTGGCGGCCATTTTGGACGCCATCTTGAATAACCCCTTAGCATTACAAAATTATGTTTGGTAACATCCTGAATATGTTTTAGGACCATGAAAGTATGTCAAAAAAGTTGGTTTGATGCAGTCCTGCACGGTTACCCTCTGTATATACCCGACGAATTGATATAGGTAATATAGTAAATATGGGTATTTATGACGTAATACTTAATTTGCATATATAAAACAAACCAATATAACAATTTTGATTATTTATTTGGAGATTTTAAGGCTGCCAAAATGTATAAACAGGATTACAATCTATGTTGAGAAATGGAGCTAAAACGCCGTCAATATTAGGTGATGTGAACTGGACTGAACAACTGAACCGTTATTTTCTTTCAAATCGGTTGAACAGATTTGTACGTACTGTTCCTTACATGCGCATAATTTGAAAACAGATTCACCAATCTTAATTATCATTTCACAATTTCCAGAATGTATAAACATGATTAAAATTCATTGCTCAAAAAGTCAAACTAAATAAGTGACAAGTTTTCTGGGACACCTTGTTTGTCTTACTTTTCAGATAAACTTTCACCATTCAACGATGAATAGTGCCTATGTTATAACACTTATCGTAGTGTTGACGCTGGTACGGGGAGAGAGTACTCATGTGTCCCTAGAAGGTAGGTAATTCGTCATCACTCCGTCATAGAGGGTCAATAGGTCACAGCCATCGCCTTTACCCTAATTGTATAATTATTAGCGTAAACAGAAAATCGAGAGAGTAGGTTGCTATCATTATTACACCTCATACATATTTAACAAAGTCGGATAAATAAAAGGAAAAAAAAATCGCGGAATGCGTGTTAGTGTTTACACTACTACCAAATGCGCGGGAATATCAAAAAAGTCCCCCGAAACAATTCCAGAGCCTATGAATATTACGTAAATATTGTATAAGTACGAGGTTGACAACAACGGAAATAGCGTCGTCTGCTTCCCATCTGCCCGGACAATTTTGCGAACTAACAGACGCAGAATGGAAGAGTTTTGGATAATTAAGATGCTGCATCTAAGCATGTAATAACACAATAAGCTGTGCCCTGTACATGTATTGTGAAGAATAGGAAACGGTTTTTGATAATATTGTTCTTTTGCCAATCGGAATTGAGCCCACCTTGCTCGCTTCATGTACGAGGGTCGTTCAATAAATAATGAAAGTGATCATGGTATGGGATGCATGAGTGATTCTATTGAGGGATAATATGATCAATACATAGTATAAACCTTTGTCTTTCAAACAATACCCTTTTAGATTGTTAGATACCTTTGGTTATGTAACGTCATTAACATAAACACAATAGGTTTCAGACACTGACTGAAATCTGTCAATTATTTGGCTGGATATGTAATATGTTGAATATGGGTTGATTGATACATTTGCGTATATCTCTGCAATGCAAACATAAAATCAGATAACACTTGGCACATAGTTAGAACACACTCTTAGCTCTGTTTGACACTCTTATTTTAGATCTATATTCCTTAATACAAACGAGAAGGGACCATCTCAGATACGCTTTTATTTAGCAAAATCCGCAATTATATACCTTAGAAAACAACAAAGGATAAAGAACAATGGAGGGATTATAATTTAGTAAATTGTTGTGGGATGTAAAGCAATAATAGTGGGGATTTCAAGAGGAGGTGTTCATAAAATTTCCTCAAACCATTGAAATTATGTGACGATTACTTTAACAATGCATTTATAGTAGCTCTAAAGATAACAGTAATACGAGAGGTTGTGGCAGCCATCTTTGATTGACACATTCATGCATATCTTCATTTTGACTATCACAATATTTTTACACATTGATTTAAGCATTTTTCATTATTTTTGATTAGAATTTGAAGGCACAGTAAGCTTTTATCTGGAAAATTTCATGATTTTTGCCATTTTTGGCCCAGTTCAAAATGATCTGCCGGCTGCGCATGCGCATATTTTCTGCAGGTTTCGTGTGAATAAGTTCAGATAATTAGTTAACTATCATATGGAATCTCCCAAACTGGTTAATTGCTTGGATTTTTCCTAAATTGTTTGATTTTCCGCAATATTAGTGATTCACTGACTGGGCATTTTTCAATGAAAATTCGCTATTAGAAATACTGATATTTGTATACTTTTTATTCGATTGCCTCTCCTCACTTTTTCCACTTATACTACATATATCAAATTACACACGGATTAAAGTTATTGTCTTTTTTATCATACTTACGCGAACAATATTGGGATTTCCCTGCTTCTGGTGTCATGTTATGCAATCTTCTTACCACATGTTTTACACAAACAATTCAAATTTCCCGCCAAATAACTGATTTAGTAGTGTCCCAAGTGTACTTACTTTGAGACAATGCTATGACGTCATAGTTTACACTTAGAAATCCAAAACTGTATTGTTTGAAAGACAAAGGTTCATACTTTGTATTGATCACACTATCCCTCAATAGAATCACTCATGCATCCCATACCACGATCACTTTCATAACTTACTGAGTGACCCTCGTACTTTAGGTCTAACTTACTACTTCGCGGAGCTCCGTAAGCTTTAAAAGAAAAAAGGTTTAGACTTTTGATGAAATACGTATGAGGTGTAATAAAACAAAACAACATGGTTTATTTCGGCAAAATAATTGATCTATACTTTGTTGTTGATTTATAATCCCTTAAGCTTTGTTGCCAAAATATTTTATTTGCGTGAATCCTCATACAGAGATCAACATTTTAATTAAGCTTGAAAGCATACTACCTTTTTGTATAAGCATAAGGATTCCCAAAAAGTATAGTTCGCCCAGCCCTGTATAAGGCAAAACGTCAAAAGGTCGTTGACCTTTGCAAATATGGACAATATTTAAACTTGCTCCGATTTTATTTGATATCAAATTGTAGTCTGGTCACAGAGATTCCAAAAAATAATGTGTTGTATTGCTACAACATTTGCTGTACCATATACAGGGGTCAAAAGTCAAAGTATGTAGGCGTATATTAGGGCCAATGGTATTGTCATTCTAAATCTAAGGCATATCAATGAGGATACCTGGTTGGGATAAGCGACTGAAAATAAGTATATTTTCATTTCGAAGAACGAACCGGACATGGACAGGGACGTGGGCGTGGACACGGACAGGAACCTTGCCCAGAAGAACGAACCGGACATGGACGGGGACGTGGGCGTGGACACGGACAGGAACCTTGCCCAGAAGCTGGTGCTTCTGCTGATGGTGGTGATGCGGATCTTGATACAGGTACGATATAGAATGATTGATAATGGAATGGCGATCCTCTATGCCTGTGTCAAAAGCAACATTTTCTGAAAATTGATCTTTGTATATATGACATTGAACTTTACCTCATTTCTAAATGTGGTTGTTCGACGTTTATCACAAAAGTTCTAACTCATTTTCTAATTAAAAACATTACAAAATAATTCATTGATAATTAATAAGATCTATGATTATATTTAACTACGGCGTTTGCTCTAACATCCACACATTAGGCCTAAAGGTGATATTCATTGAGATTCCAAAAGTAGACAAAATATTTGACCCGACGTTTTCATCAGCAATAATCAATGTGAGTGCTGTGAAATGTTTTTCATTCCTGCGCCCGCAGAATTTCATGTTTTCTAGTCAACACATGAATGGTATCTGATTAATCTGTACCAAATGAATGCACAATACGGAAAAAGTGTATTCTAGGTCCCATATTCTGGACTGTGATACTGGAACACCCAGTATCGTTCAATACTGGTACAAAGTCAGTGTTCCTGTATCGGGCGATACTGGAACATATAAAATGTTCCAGTATCGGGCGATAGTGGAACATAATTAGTACTAGTATCGTTCAATACTGGGACAAATCTCACTGGTATCATTGTATACCAGTATCGCCCGATACATGAGCACCAAAAACTGTAACAGTAAAATCGTACCAGTATCGACTGATACTGGCAATGTTTATGTTACAGTATTGAACGATACTGGTATACCAGTATCTGGGACCTAAAGTACACTCCCCCCCAAATACTACGATCATTTGAGGGGTTCGACTTAATTGTAGTAAATCAAAATGATGTGTTTGTACCGTATTAACTAAAGTGGCTCTAAGGAGATTGTTTATTTCGGGCCATGGTGTACTCATAATAGTATAGACTCCTGCCTATTTTGTTTCGATATTAACATTATTATAACAGACACTTCCCTATTAACGCATTACGAGCCATTTTTATAACGTGAATATATATTAAAAATATTTCTACTCATTAATATTCTAATCATTATTTCTACATTTGCATACGGTGTGTTAACATGTATAAATGATAAACAACTCCCATTAAACACAATGTAATGGGCCCCTCACATGTGTCCGTGTGAGCTGGGCGGCCCCTTACCGTGTGAAAAAGGGGGTGCAGACGGCGGCACCCACGGTGGGCCGTTTCCCGTCCGTTGAACACGTTCAGGGGACTTTGCCGGTCAAAACTCCTGGCGGATGAGTAAAAGCGGTAGCGAACGTCGAGAGCCCGGTAAGAGGACGGTATGAGGACGATTTAAGGACGGCGCACCCGTTTCGCGCCCGTTCGCAGGGCGGTGATGGACGGTGGTGGACGCCGACCATCTCAGCGACGTCTCAGCGACAGGCTGCGAATGGGCGCATGCCGCCTGGTTAATTGTTCGCGGAACGGACTCTTCACTGAAAACACAAACTCGTATTTTGGAGGCTGAACTAAGCTATTGTTTAGTAGGGTTAATAGTTAAGCTTAGTAACACTGGGAGAACTAGTTTTTAATGGACGACTTGGTATCAAACTAATATGCTTGACAAGTTTAACATGGATCGAAGTAAATTGTTAGCTGGACATGCTGAACTATTTCAAATGTTGGTGCTGTACTAATCAATGAAAATTAGTTCCACTGCGAGAGACGTCCTACTAACGTTTCACGACGTACGAACTGCACATCGGTGTTGATCATATCGTCTGCGTGCGACATCGAGAGAACAGCAACTGTTCTGAGCGCTGACAAAATGTATCGTTTTAGCGGAAATATGTAACACAAACATAGAAGGAATGATAAAGGTGCAGCACCAAACTGCAAGGGTCAAACTATACGTTTGGCCACCAAAGACTCAAAGGAATTCAGAGAAAAAAACCTGAATGAAAAGCAGGTGTTAGCGCAGGTGCAAAATTCGGCACCCGCGCGTCTATACGACACTAGCGAGTGCCGACCATGTCAAAACCACCAAGTCATTCGCAGAATTCCAAAACGATTGGAGTGATTTGTCTTAACTCAGAGCAACCTGCAAGATCAATTTCAACGCATGATACTTCATGGGTCTGAATTTGATATAGATAGGGGTCACGTTATTTTCCCGTAGCAACCAACCAGGAACTAGTTCAATCCCGGGAGCTGCTAGTTCAATCTGCTGAACTATATAGTAAACACATTGGTACAGTATGCACTACGAAAAAAATTAGTCGTACTTGACATCATTTTCGTTAGTAGAGACCAGTAGAACACCCAATATATTATATAGTAGAGCACCCGATTATATTAGTAGGGCATGGTTGAACTAGTATATTATATTAGTAGGTCAAGGTTGAACTATTATATTTGATAGTTCAGCAACTAGTACATCGTAACGTACTAATGTATAACTTAGTCCAAATAGCCGTACTAGTTATAAGTTAGTCGCACACTAGGTTTCGTTTTCAGTGTTGATGTTGGTCGTACGAATTCCGGAATGCAAATGAATCGGCGAGCTTAAGCGCTCAGCTCAGCAGGGCGGCATGGACCGAGGACCCGGTCGCGGTGTAGACGGCCCACCGTGTGTCCTCACTGTGTGCCGCCGTCTGCACCAATGTGTCACACGGTAAAGGGCCGGCCAGCTCACACGGATACATGTAACTAATACAGAGATTTCCGAAATGTCAGTGAAGCGGTGAGCTTGAGCGTATAAAGGGCGGTTTGATGACGTTATCAACTGACAGTTTTTGCTGATTGTTCACCGTGTTAGATTCTGTTGTTTTTCTATAAGACGGTAAGGGGCCGCCCAGCTCACGCGAATACATGTGAGGGGCCCATTAGACCGTCCTCAAGTATAATACGCGCCAGCATGCCTACTCAAGAGGCGAACCGGTCGCAAAATTAGAATTGAGGAAGGTGTACAGTTCGTCCTTTATCGAATACGAAACCAGCAGAGTGTTCTCCGTTAAAACCCAGTGATTAGATTTGACTTGCATCTCCGTCCAACCAACTTACTAAGTATTGAATTCTCTGAGTTATTGTTACTGAATGTCCCATACCGTTATGTATCGCTTTCAAAGACCGCACGAAAACTAAGTTATATTGACCCATGAATCTGGACTACAAAACCACAACCATTGTGTGGACGTCCATTTAAGACAATAATTAACTTTAGTCATCGTCCGCAAATGTTATGTTACCGATCCACGCGATTGAAGTGGATTTGCTATAAACCGGAGTTACTGTGGCATTTTATATCCTCTTACGTGTTACTGCTTACTGTTCCAAAAATTATTAAATAGTCACATAACCAGGAATAGTTGCCTTGTTTCAAAAAGGGGAATTTGTTTTGTTTCAAAACCACTTATATTTGTCTCGTTTTAAAACAGGAATATTTGTCTTTTAAATAGGCTTTCTCTGTACAGTTTGTGCACTCGAGTTTCGAAAAGACTCGGATTCTCGCACGTTGGAAGAGGCGTGCCGTGATACCCAAGGATCACTGTGTTATTCTGCCTGTTACACAAACGTAAGTCTATTTCACAAAATCTTCTACCGTTCGAGGCTTCAGGACTTGGAAAGCCTTCTTAGGTCCAGAGCTTGTCACATTGGATTTCAACACATACAGTAAAGGTTTGACCCCATAAGTTGAATTTACCCCATCTGGTACATGGACCAAACTCACGTTAAAGTACTATGTCATGACATAATAACAGTGTTAAATCCCAAAATAACTGAAATGTGATGTATCAATATTGCACGAAAGAAAGAAAGAAAGAAAGAAAGAAAGAAAGAGAGAGAGAGAGAGAGAAAGAAAGAAAGAAAGAAAGAAAGAAAGAAAGAAAGAAAGAAAGAAAGAAAGAAAGAAAGAAGGAAAGAAGGAAAGAAGGAAAGAAGGAAAGAAGGAAAGAAGGAAAGAAGGAAAGAAGGAAAGAAGGAAAGAAGGAAAGAAGGAAAGAAGGAAAGAAGGAAAGAAGGAAAGAAGGAAAGAAGGAAAGAAGGAAAGAAGGAAAGAAGGAAAGAAGGAAAGAAGTAAAGAAGGAAAGAAGGAAAGAAGGAAAGAAGGAAAGAAGGAAAGAAGGAAAGAAGGAAAGAAGGAAAGAAGAAAGAAGGAAAGAAGGAAAGAAGAAAGAAGGAAAGAAGGAAAGAAGGAAAGAAGGAAAGAAGGAAAGAAGGAAAGAAGGAAAGAAGGAGAGAAGGAGAGAAGGAGAGAAGGAGAGAAGGAGAGAAGGAGAGAAGGAGAGAAGGAGAGAAGGAGAGAAGGAGAGAAGGAGAGAAGGAGAGAAGGAGAGAAGGAGAGAAGGAGAGAAGGAGAGAAGGAGAGAAGGAGAGAAGGAGAGAAGGAGAGAAGGAGAGAAGGAGAGAAGGAGAGAAGGAAAGAAGGAAAGAAGGAAAGAAGGAAAGAAGGAAAGAAGGAAAGAAGGAAAGAAGGAAAGAAGTAAAGAAGTAAAGAAGTAAAGAAGTAAAGAAGTAAAGAAGTAAAGAAGTAAAGAAGGAAAGAAGGAAAGAAGGAAAGAAGGAAAGAAGGAAAGAAGGAAAGAAGGAAAGAAGGAAAGAAGGAAAGAAGGAAAGAAAGAAAGTAGGGGTTTTGACCCCACCTTTCCCACGGGAAATGGGTATTATAAATTGACGCATGTGTGGTCCATGTACCTATTATGGGCTAAATCCATCCTGCGGGGTCTTTTAGGGTGGTCTGGACCCAGCGGGGGCCCAATCTGGTAAATATGTTTTATATGAATTAAGTAACTTTAGGGGGCACACCTTATGTACGTTATGGGTTAAAATCATTAAATCTATTGCCCTTAGGCTCCCAGACCTTAGGGCAATATAAGGCAAATGGCGATAACAGTTGCGTTGATGGATCGCGGGAATGACTGCGTAGAGGTAAATGTTACACGAAAGGAATATTGATAAGAGACTTCTTTTTACGCAATGGTGTTTTTTCTTTTTATTTCAGCTTAACATCCCATGGGATTTGAAAGATAAAATGTCGTTTGTTCTTGGATGTGATGTTGATGGAAGTGACGCCCGATGCCCAGCGGACAACGGTGAAGAAGAGTGGCAAGTAAATAATGCTGATGACACAGTAACCGTTTGCTGCAAAGGGAACCTTTGTAACGGTGCATTTTACAACAAAACAGCTTCTGAACTAGATAACTTTTAGTAACAGTAGTTTGGTGGCGGCGGGCGGCTCACTTAACAATGACGCGGGAGACCATCGACAACAGGATAGGTTCATTCTTTTAGAATACATTTGTCATCATGTCGTATGATCATACTGTGATCGACCACCGTGTAATTGGCATGAGCATTGAGGTGGACAACCACATCTACTGATAACATTGTTTAGCCTAACTATTGGTTTCTGGTCACTAAGGTCAGATCTATTAAATTTGGCATCTTATTCCGTTTGTTCGCACACAAAACACCCAAATGCAATGAAGAATAACCAGTTTCTATGGTAATCATTTCAACCAAATTACTTTTCAAAAATCAAGGTCTTGTATCTGTTTCTCTCTTCTTCTGATGGCAAACGCTTCTACAAGATACTTCTTCTTCTACAGATTACATACTACAATCACCAGACTCTACCCGAAGTTCAAAGTTCAAATTTTGTAACACAACCACTTTCAAATGTCACACTTAAGGCTTCTAGTTCCATCCAGTAATTTATTCAAGGAATTATGCTAAGCCTTGGGCCCTGGGCTATGTTTGGGAGGGCGATGGTAGGGGTCAAAACGTGATTTTCCCTTAAAACGCCCTTGCTTCGTAGTGAAATGACCTAAGACTGTCAGTAGTCATTAAAGTCAACATATTCCTTATTGCCGTACGCATACTAGTTCCGTTTTTTTAAAATAAAATAATAGAAGTCAAAATGTAAATTTTCAATATGTTCACTTAAAATGCTTCTCAGAGGAAATAAATATTTGGTGTTATTATAAGTTAAAATAAATGTTGCTGTAGTTGTTATGAATTAATAACTTTAATTTTGAATTTCATATGGAGTTTAGAACGTGAGGTGCATTTTCCATCAGGTTTAAACATGGATTTTGCCACATGCATGACATATTGCGCCCCAGTGGCACATAAAGCGTTCATTGGGTTTCAAAAGAATGCATTCATTACATTATTTTTTCGACATCACTCTACCGGTATTGGTTCCTTCGAGTTTTCGTGCGCTGATGTTTGTTCCGATATTTTTGTTTTAAATCTAGAGGTAAGAAATAACATTACTATGCCCATACCCAAAGTTTCTTATATGTTTTCAAGTTTTTCATATCAAACAGTTTTAGCGTAATGTGTTCAAAAATGTTTCAGTATTTTGACACCTCGATCGATTAGATACGATGTTGCGGAGCGGAGTTATTGTCATTTCAATGGTCGTGGGTCCAGTTTCAAAAGTGACAATCATCCTATAGAAAGAAGTTTGCATTAACTGTTTAAAATGATCAGATTCGTGCTTTTCAATAGGGATGAGTGTCACTTTTGAAACTGGACCCACGATGATTGAAATGACAATAACTCCGCTCCGCAGCATCGTATCTCAACGGTCGAGGTGTCAAAATACGCAGAACAAAATTATGCACTTGGTTGTTTGCTTCGATTAATGCATACCCTTTCGAGCCGTTATGTATTGGATCATTTCTAAGTGTTTCGATACTTTTTGTGAGCAGTTTAGGTCCATCTGTTTACCCCAAACTCCAATCAGGTGTCCATCGAAGCATGAAAGTAATGCTGCCGACAGATCTGACAAAATGAACCGAAATGCTCATTGCTCCATTGAGATATAATAGAAGTGTGCCTGGACTATTTTCTATAAGTCATGTAACAAAAGTAACATTAATCTTTATGTTATTTGTTTATGAACAACAAAGAAAAAAGTTTGAACAGATTCAAAATTACTTAGTAAAATCATCATTAGCATATCCATGTAATTTGATTACAACGACAACACCACAATTACATCACAAAAATAATAACAACTTCAACAGGATTATCAATAATTTAATCGATAAATCGATAAATAAAAAATCCCATCATTTCTTTGTTGGTCTGAGAAACAAGGTTTTTTTCTCACTAGCCACACATTTGGTATGTCAATTAATCTTTATCTACATTTGCTTGCGGCCTCTCATGCAGGGGTTGCTTAGATCTGGGTAAGAGCGTGCTGAACATCTTGAACTCTCGAGTGTTCAATGTACACAGCATCTGAATTTGCAGATAGCAGCATAAAGCTAGTGCTAGAAAGTTTCCCCCCAAAATGTTGGCCGACCTTAAAGGGGCATTAAGAGATGTGGTGGAGGCAGCGCCCTCAATTACAAAAATATATGATAAAAACTGGGATTTGTATATTTTTACAATTGTATTACATGGTTGAACTTACACCTATAAGGATTAAGAAAAATCAGCCCTCTTTGTACGTCGATTCAAAAATGCTGATAGAGCCGCAACCAGCATTTTACATGGTTAAGGGTGGTATTCCAACATATTTAAAACATAGTTTTAATCTAGTTTTGCTTGGTTTTTTTTTAGTAGAAACAACAATAATGGCAATTTTTAATGTTCATCTTGAATTCTTAAGTAAATTAATTAAAATTAAAAAAATTAAACATGACATTGTGTTTAAGTCCCCCTTAATTAAACAGGCTCGTTGTGCGGGAAGAGTGGTGAACCAGCATTTTACATGGTTAAGGGTGGTTTTCCAACATAAATAAAACATTGTTTTAATCAAGTTTTGCTGGGTGTTTTTTAGTAGAAACAACAATAATGGCAATTTTTAATGTTCATCTTGAATTCTGAAATAAATTAATTAAAATAAAAAAACAACAACATGACATTTGACTCTTTTTATTCTGATAATGCATGCACAGTTTAACTCATAAAAACCGGGACAAAAACACGCCCGAGAGTTAAAGATATAATTGGAGCTAAATGTTTGCTCACACCGTCCCTTTATATTTATACATGTCCTTGTAACATTCCCATTTATATAAAAGACATCCCATGCGCATAGATGGGTCCGCGATGGGATGTTGAGGCACTGACATCATACCACCGCAAATTGCAATCACTTTAACAATAACATGTTTAACACATAACGTGTTCCTGCATGCATAGTTTAACTCATAAAAACCGGGACAAAAACACGCCCGAGAGTTAAAGATATATTTGGAGCTAAATGTTTGCTCACACCGTCCCCGTTATATTTATACATGTCCCTGTAACATTCCCATTTATATAAAAGACATCCCATGCGCATAGATGGGTCCGCGGTGGGATGTTGAGGCACTGACCACCACAATTCGCCAGAAATGTCAGTAATAAAGCTTAAAAGTACATACGATATGATAGTAGTGAAGATTGGTCAACTATTCCTTCAAAAATTCCACAACCTGTTCAGAAACGCCATCCTAAAATTCATAATTTCTGAGTTGAAGGCCTATATTTCTTATTTATTGTTGTTGTCACTTATAGTAGCGCAGTTTTTACACACAAATTAAATGCATCATCCGATTTCGTCACTGACAATGTTATTGTTGTTATCTTTAAGTTTATAAAAGGGAGGTCAATCTGGTGACTTAATGATTTATTCTGCCCCCAAGTCATGTACAGTACATTATCGTATACACAGCAAAGTTGCACTAGGTACTCATTGAATTGTGTGTGATTACTGTCATAACTGTCACACAAATCAATGATTTCCTATACCTAGTGCAACTTTGCCGTTGTTATGCGCGGTCATTGAAATCGCCATAACTTTAAAAGTATCCATTCGATTTTGTTGAATGAGGTATCAAACTGCGGAGAAGAAATTTGCTGATGTAATGTACAACTCATATTTTTGGTACCGATTATATATTTTGAATTAGCCAACCTCAAAGCACCTGGTCAGGGACTTTATGTGCTAGGTGTATAATACGAACATGTGCGTTTAGTACTCATGAATAATGCATAATGAGGTGGTATATGGTAATGAATATTTAGCGCAAAATCGCCTCCGTATCTCATAAAATTGGATCCATGATCATGTACATGTTACTCGCGCGGAAACTGCCGTCGACCAGGAAGTCTCAAATTTCCTGGGTCAACATATGCGGGCGCTATTATTTCCGGAAGATATCCTGAGCTACTCCGAGCCCCCACAAAGATCGAAGGAACGCGAACTAAACAGTCGGAGCATGGTCAGAGTAACAAGTAATGTCTGGACCCGAATATGAATTTTTCCTGCGGCAGTAGAAGCAAAATGTCCATGTCTGAACACAGCTTATGTTAGCAAAATAACTATCGGGCCTCAATCACGCAGTAATATAGAACAAAACATACTCTTCTAGAGCTCCTCCTATTGTCTTTTATCCATTGTTCTTCACGTCGAATAAATCTACGAATGCACTACCGGAAGTCTGAATCGTACGAGGACAACATAATTTTTTGTATGAATTTGATTATGCTTTGAATACAGAATCTAACTTATCAGTGTCACCACACGTGTTAATTATTCTCTATATTTAACATACTTTATACATACATTATATGGCCATGTGTTTTGAACTCGCCACCCTTCCCGTTGCATGTCCGGATTTTAGCATTTTACACCATCTGTGATTCGATTGAGCATATCGCAATAACCATTTCTTCTAGGCCTACCCCATAAAAAGTATACATTTTCTGAACGGTAATCTAACAAGAAATCCAAATATGCTATTAGAATTTATATAGGACCTGATGGTAACATGTTGTGATTAAAAATGTTTAAAAAATATCGTTTTTTTCATATTTTGATTAAAGCTCAATAATATTTGTATACCTATCCCAATCATAATTTTACTGTGTATTAGTTCCTCATGCAACTACCGATCAGAACATAATGGTTGTCAAGGGTAACTTGTTGAAATATATATACTATATCGGGAAGTGAATGCGCACAAAGGTTTTAATTTCATATTTTTTAGAGTTTACAAATATATTTGTTTGAGTATGCACCTGATCCTGATTTAAACGGCATTTTTATTTTTGAATTCTCCTATTTGAGAGCTTTCCAAAAATGAATAATTTACTATCATCGGTTGAATACTTTTGTTGTTATAGTCCTGTATGTGAAACCGATGAATTAGGGCAAGTTCACTGTATAGCGAATAGGGAGAAGGACAAGGACAATGTAATCGATTCATGATTGCAGTTTTCCTGGTCACACGCAATTGTTGATTAAGATTATTGCGTCAGATACCGGAAATGACCCGAACACAAATGTCTCTGTTAAAATATTAACAAATCATCATTGCATCAATTTTCTTGGACCTGAAGAACGCTGATGTGTCTGTCAAAATTCCCACTATATTAATTTCGCCATAACATGTAGTAAATACCTAATTTTAAACTGTAATTTACAATAGGTCTCCCGTTTCGGCATAGAAACGGGCCGGTTTTGGACTTTTGCCTCAAAGGGGGTAGGGCCAGACGTTATTTAGTGGTGTGAAACCCTATAGGGGACACTTTTTCATTATTGCCTCATTTTCTTAATCTTTTGCACTTAACATAATGCGTAGTTATGCAGTTGAAGTGTGACTTACATTATACATCATGCATGGTTACAGGTTGATCCCAGACTGGTTAAAAAACCCCATGAGGTTTCTTTGGGGCAACACAGAATTTACATGATAATAGAGTCATCATGATGGCAATTTCTTCATAGAAATCCGTCACTTTTTTATTATAGTCTATTCAAGATATAGCTGTAATTTATAACTGTATTAATTGACCGATAGGTACGTTTTGTCTCTTAGAATTGTCCGAATGAATAGCACTTAGCATGCTTAGGAGACATTTTGCTGTTCATATCCGTTTCCGTCGCACTATATATAAATGAGCGTTTGGTTTTTACTGCAGAAAAGTACAACCAGTACTCAGACCAATTGACCATGAATTTGTAGCTGAGATCCAAAGCAGATCGGTGCATACTCGAAGATTACTCGAAGATTACATCGGTGACAGTTATATTAAAGGCATATTATGTGATATTGTCCAGGGGGCGCCCTCTATTCATGATTTTTGTTATAATGTAGATTTTTTTGCAGATTTTCATTTCTGATCATAAATATATTCCGAGTTACAGAGCGATACGATTCCTAATTACTTCAAAATCATGGTTTTTAGAGTGAATATAGAGTGAAAATAAACTGTCCTGCAGCCAGCAGGGGTAAAAGCCCTGTCATCGCTAATCAGGTGGCTAGTTTGGGCGTAATCGATTACCCACGAAGTTGATATCTTGGTGGTTCGGCTGTCTTAAAGGGCAATACATTATGATAGCAGCTTTGAAGCGCAATTCTTGCAGTATTTGGATGTAGGAGCATAGAGATCATGGGATTGCCCCGGTCGAATCGCCGGCCATTTTTGCGAGTTTCTTACGCCCTCGTGTACAGAGTCATTGAGATGGGAGTAGCCCGCGGGTTGGAACAGCTTGGTCGTCGACAATATAGAGTCGGGGATATACCGCTAATTAGAACAGCTTTGGTTGAGCCATTTGAGCTGGTATTTGTGCTTGGTTGATACTACTACGTGTTAGGTTGGAGGAGGACAGGCGAGGGCGTATAGGCCTATTACGTCTACCAACATGTGTGATCAAATTCCATAAAATGTGATAATATCAACCAAAATATATGAGGAAAGTATAGTTTTAACAATGGAT
The DNA here is from genome assembly GCA_035610835.1 of Ophiura sarsii. Lineage (NCBI taxonomy): Eukaryota > Metazoa > Echinodermata > Ophiuroidea > Amphilepidida > Ophiuridae > Ophiura > Ophiura sarsii. Next base: position 36,113,120 of record CM069450.1, on the reverse strand, counting down.
GTATGTATTAGGCCTCTAGACACGCATATCATTTTCATACAAATAATCAACATGGGGGGGGGGGGGGGGGGGGGGGGGGGCTCATACAATCAGTGTGGGAGAAATGACTACGATAAATAACATTGATAGCACCGCCCCCTCTTAAGCATTTTAAACAATGTGGTGACCGACGCCTTAGAATCACAAAATCAAAAACAGATTTAAAGAGGCGTCCTCCTCAAGGTACGCAAAATTGATATAAATATGTACAAGGATGATTTATACTAACATTATTTAATAGGCCTCCTCCTTTTTGTTGTTGAAAAAGTCCCGACGCTAAACAAAATGGCATTTTTTTGCACGGCCTAATCTGACCCACATCACGATACTTGAGCTTCGATATGCCGATATCGCTGCACGACTGTCTGTTGTCGCGTAATACTTGATTTGTATATGCGCATGCGTTAAGTTGACGCCCGTTGTGTACATAGTCTGTGCAATTTCGCTTCAGTCTTTTATACTAAATTTTCATCTGCGCATGCGTTAACGACTATCGTGTCTAAGTCTACGCAATTACGCTACACGACAGTCTTGTATATAGTTTCGGCCCTACAGTATAAGATTCACTGAGTAAAGGGCTGAGCAGACTCAACAACGCTCGAACTCTTTGCGCTCTCACACATGCGTAGTAGTAATGTAGTAGCACACCACAACACAATGACACAGCCAGGCTGATTGTTCAACGTTGGCTGTTGGAGCGTTGTGGAAAGTCTGCTGGGCCATACATTATTATTGTAAAAATTGTCGCATCTGCTCGTATTTACACAGAGAACAATCCATTGTAAAGCTCTTTTTTGGGGGCGAAGCCACCCTTATAGCATGAGATTGCAAAAACTTACACATTTTGGTCTTTCTAGACATAAGTGGGGGTCGCCATGTTTGTAGTCTTTGTAAATTACATGTACCTATGCAGTTTATTTCAACAGTACCCGCAGTCTGTGCTGGAGTCAAAGCTATATTTGTTTAGTTGATTAGAGATGTGCTACTCCCAACAGAGAGACATAATAGCTTATCTTGTTTGACTAACTTATCTTGTTTGACCAAGGTCATATATACCTAGATTGTTCTTCAGACTGTACCCCCCCCCCCTCCATGCACACAAAAATCAACTTTATTGGTTTCCTGTACTATTTTTAGACTGCGGTGTTTTGATTCTTTTTTTGGTTTGAATTATAGAAAATACATACACACTTTTCCCTGGTATTTTGGTATGAAACAGATGTTTTGTTACAAAACATGCTTCTTTCTCTTGGATCGCCCCCATTCTATTTCAATGGAATTTTTATTATATCATCTATCTATCCACGTAAGACTTGAGATCACAGAGTATTTACTTTCTAGGCAGCGCTTTGGAAAATGTTAAGCCTCCTCCTCTCCCTACACTGAAAAACATAAAAAAACCAAGTTTTAGTCGTTTTTTCACCCCTTAAATCGCTTTATTCTCAAATACACACACTTACACATTGACTTAGAATGTATTTTTGAATTGTTTATAATATTAGTAATGCACTGTAAAAATTACAACTTCATACATTGCTCAGTTTTTGGCGACTTCAAGATTTGTGCCAGTATATTTCAGCTACATTTCATGCAAGAAATTCATCATTGCACAGCTCCTTGTATCACTGTATTCTGCACTGCGCATTCAGTCAAAGCCCTATATGAAAGCTATGAAGATTGTTAAATGGGTCAGTCGTCACAAACATGCACAAACACAATAGCCAAACGACCTTGCTTTTGTTAACACTCCCTACACAGAGGACTGCAGTGCAAATCTTTACGATTTTCGCTATGTAATCTCTATGGCGGATTTCATATGAAGCTATGATGGTTGCGTGGTCTTCGCTATCTCCAAGCAGACAGAGCAATACGTACATGGACTTTTTTGTAGACGAGGGTTCATTTCATGATTTGGTGAGGTTTAGAATGAGTCCTGTAATTTCGAAGACCACAGATTTTCAAAACGTGAATTTTCCAACATTTGACGACATAAATTTGGTCACAAAACGTGTTTAATACTATACATTTTACCGTTCTGCAGATGCTAATGACCCTCCTCTAAAATTCTACATGATTTTTAGCACGTTTCTCAGTTTTTGAGATGCCCAAATAGACCATTTTCCGAAGCTATTTCTAGCAAATATTGCAATCACTGAGACTCCATTTGTTTTCTTGCGTATAACAAAATCTGACACGCAGCGTGACCTCCCTGCTGGCTGAATTGGGGTGTGTGCGTGCACTGAAGTGGATTTATGAATAGGAATCCAAGGACACAGCAAACCATACTAAATGCAACATTTCACTCAAAATGTTACCATATGAAACAAATATTCATCGAACCGGTTGTGATTGAATGACATTTTATTCGACACTCATATCTCATAACACAAAACACAATAAAAACAAAATTGAAATCAGACATTTGCTAGACATGTAATTATTTCTACCAAAATGTCAATATTTGTTTAGGTTATTTAAACGTCAATCAATGTTTTCAGCTTTTTCGTATTATTTTGAAGGAAAAAACAATGTTACACATGAGTGGTGCTAAAGCTGGTTTTCATGCTAGACACGATACGAATTTGGTTGGTAGAAACCGGCTTTGGGTGCCCTGGATCCACGGAACAAAACAAACTATTGATGAAATTTACTCGGAAAATGATTTCAGAGAGAAAGCTTTACGTATGTGAGAACACTAAATCTGACTCAATGTAGGACTCTCGTATCGTAACGGATGGATGGCAGTCGATTAATTTGGGCCGGATTCTCCTGGATCCCCTTTCTGTCCTGGACTTCCATTTTGTCCCGGCTGACCCCTACTTCCGCTACCAGGGGCTCCATTTTTCCCCGGTTCTCCACGTTGTCCATCCGATCCTGTTAAATAATTAATTAATTAATTCATTAAACAATTAATTAAATAAATAATTAAATAATAATTAAATGTATTAATTTATGAATGAATTAATTAATTAAATTAATTAATTATTAAATTAATTAATTAATATAATTAACCAATTAATTAATTAGAATAATTAATTAATTAATTAATAAATAAATTTATTAATCAATTAATTGATTAAATTAATTAATTACTTTAATAATTAATTTATTGAAATAATTAAATGATAAATAAAATAATAAAATAATAATTTGAATAATTATTTAATTATTTATTAAATTAATAAATTAATAATTACGATATATAGTTAAATTAATTAATAAATTTAATTCATTCTTTAATTAAATTTATTTAATTAATGAATTAATTCTTTCATTCATTCATTAATTCATTAATTCATTAATTAAATAATTAATTTAATTAATTATGTAATTAATTAATTAATTAATTAATTAATTATTTAATTAATTAATCAATTAATTTTTTATTTAATCAATTAATCGATTAATTAATTAATACTGTCAGTCGGTCTGTCTGTTGGTCGGTCGGTCGGTCGGTCGGTCGGTCGGTCGGTCGGTCGGTCGGTTGGTCAGTCGGTTGGTCGGTCTGTCGGTCGGTCGGTCGGTCAGTTATTTTAGTGTTTTTATTTTATTTTTTTGAATATACCTTGGTCCCCTTTAGGCCCTGATTTTCCGTCAGCTCCATCAGTTCCGTCAGCTCCAGGGTTTCCTTGGCCCCCTTTAGACCCTGTTTCTCCGTCAGCTCCATCAGTTCCGTCAGCTCCATCAGTTCCGGGTGGTCCCGCCGGTCCCGGTGGTCCCTGTGAGCCTGTTGGGCCAGCGGGCCCTGCTGGACCTGTGTAAAGTAATCGGCAATAACTACGGGACGCACCATTACAGCTTGTCCCCCAAAACTGGGTCCTAAAACTGGAGAGCTTATAACTTAAAGGGGTACTAAGAGATGTATTGAAGGTTGCGTCCTAAATAAGAATCAAAACCGGGATTTCTATACATTTTTATTACATACACAGACTTACTGCTGTAAGGATTAAGAAAATCAGCCGTCTTTGTGCAATAAAACGTCGTTTCAAAATATTCCATCCCCGGCTCAGACAGCGTTTTAATATGAAAAACAGCGTTACGCTATTTTTCTTTTCGATTCAAATTTCATACGATATTACATAGAGGGTTTTTTTTAAAAAAGAAGTTGTTTTATCAAGTTTTGCTGCTTTTTTGTGAGTAGAAACAACAACAATGACCAATTATAATGCTTATCTTTAATATTAAGTAAATTTGGTAAAATAAAATCTTAAACATCTCTTAGTACACCTTGAAAGAAGTAGTAAACGTATGCTTTGCATTTAGGGATATGAAAGTAAATATAGTTGACCCTAAAGGCATATTATGTGATCATGGTTTTAGAGTGTAAAACAAAAGCGTGGTCAGAACCAATTTGTTCCATTTTTAGCAATACTAAAGTAATATCTGTGTGTGTTGTGTGCAAGTTTTCCCTGCATGGAGTTTATTTTCCGAAATAACTTATGTTTGGTCAAACCATAGAAATAGTAGATACAGAAGGAATAACAATGATCCATGATTAATGCTCCAATCTTTAACATTGATTGTAATTTATTAAATCCTATCCAAGCTTAGCGTAATGCGATAATCATGATGATGCCACTTTTGTATAGCCATGGAAATAGTAGTAAACACTGCACAAAAAGAAAGTAACCACTTTTTTCGAGACACCCTGTGTTTAATTCCTAGGGCCCTAACTAAATTCAAAATATGGGAAAGAATAGGAATATTCTTCCGCACATTTTGATACCTCATTTGTCACAATAGCACAAATATTGATGAAGCAGTGGCCATCTGAATGGCAAATTATGCAGTTTCCATTGTTGCACTTAACCCTATACCCATGAAGTGAGCGTAAACAAAACAGTTAATCTAAAGTGTATCTATTCTTTCTCTCTCTCCATGAAAAGACAATCGTAATCCGAACATCTCACATCATCATTTGTTTCTAACACTTCACTGTGTATGAGACTCATCCTTAACAATGACCAGGGTCATCATGATGTTTGTAAGACAGCACCTGTCTCTCCATAACCGTGCAATCTTCCTTTCTAACTCCAACTCGACGAGCAACTTCAGCTTCAGTTACAGAAACTCCAGAAACCTTCCATTGAGAACAAGCGGTACACATACTGTTTTGTTTACGCTCTTTTCCATGACGGGTATAGGGTTAAGTGCAACAATGGAAACTGCATCATTTTGTATTCAAATGCATTTAACCCTATACCCATGAAAAGAAGGTAAACAAAACAGTAAATTTAAAGTGTACCACTTCTTTCTCTCCATGAAAAGTTTCTGGAGTTTCTGTAACTGAAGTTGCTCCTCGATTTGGAGTTACAAGGGAGGTTGCACGGAAATGGAGAGACAGTTACAGGTGCGTTGGCCGATGATGGTCATTGATGGATCAGTCTTACACCAGTAGATACAGGTGTTGGAAACAATTTATGATATGAGATGGTCGGATTACGATTGTCTTTTCATGGAGAGAGAGAAAGAATAGATACACTTTAGATTTACTGTTTTGTTTACGCTCTTTTCATGGGTATATGGTTAAGTGCGACAATGGAAACTGCATCATTTGTCATTCAGATGGCCACTGCTTCTATCAATATTTAAGCTATTGTGACGAATGAGGTATCAAAATGCTTGGGAGAAAATTTCCGTTCTTTCCCATATTTTGAATTTATTTAGGGCCCTAGGTAATAAACACAGGGTGTTTCGAAAAAAGTGGTTACTTTCTTTTTGTGGAGTGTTTATGTCTGTCACACTGCATTTTGCACGGCTCACTGTGTGTCTTGCTTGATACGAATGGAATCCTATATGCAGTTTCTACTGAACTACTACAATTTAGAAATGCACATCATCAAAGAACATCATTGTCCGATTTGTTTGGCTATTGGAATCAATAGAACAAAAACTCTACAGTTTAAATGTTCCGTGAAAATTATCAATCGCTTTGTTCTAGCATTTTTTCACATTTTGTATAGCCTACATCTAAATCTATCACATTTTTCACAAATATTACACTACAACAGTATTTTATTAACATATGACGTATAAATTATATTAAGTTTGACCTAGACCTAAGCTTTGGGGGAAATGATATATTGTTCATTTTTCGAAAGTTTATAGGGCAACCTTGGAGTTCCTTGAATAAAAACACACCCGCAACCTGCCTACCCGCAACTACCAGAGCTAACCTCGGAGCTAAGCCAGGAGCTAACACGCATGTTATGGAATTGAATATGACGACATAGCGATACAATGCAGGGTGAGTCAAAAAGAAGTTTAACCGGATTGGTGATGTTTTAAAAAAAATACAAATGACACTCGAGAGTTCAGCAAAGCATATATGTAACAAGCATTCTCTCCTGCTTATTAGGAAAAAAGAATGACACAAATTGATCATTGCTAAGAGGAGTTATGCCTATTTTAATAAAGGTACTCATTTTGCAAGCTGTCCACGGAATACTTGACAAAACAAAATGTGAAGTAAGCATTTTAGCTTGACAAAACATGAGCGCTTTCAGTAAAACAGGCATCTTAGGAATGATCAATTTGCTTCATTGATTTTCTCTAATAAGCAGCAGAGTATGTTTGGTAAATAAATGCTTTACTGAACTTTTAAGTGTCATTTATTTGTTTTGAAAAACATCACCAATCTCAGTCGATAGGAAAGTACGCAGCTAAAATGCATACTTTACATTTTGTCGCTGTTCTGACATACCGGCACATCACAACAGAAATAAGTAAAGAGATGTGCCGGTATGTCAGAACAGCGACGATTTGTTTGGTCAAGTATTCCGTGGACAGCTTGCAAAATGGGTACCTTTATTAAAATAGACAAGCTAGGGGGGGAGGGGGGGGGGGGGGGCTGGAGCCCCCCAGCTTGCCCTCCCCCAAAATGAAATCAATCGGTGTGGGTGTGGAATGGAGCCCCCCATTATGAGCCCCCCAAATTCCAAGTCACTGGCCCTTTTTCAGTGGCGTAGCTCAGGGGGGGGGGGGGGGGGGGGGGGGCAGGGGGGCAGTTGCCCCCCCCCCCTGACAAGATTTTGTTGTGCCCCGCCCCACTTTGTGCCCCCGCCCCTCTCTTTGGATATAGTGCTTATATGTTTGGTAAGGCCAAAGCTCCTCTCCTGTTGTAAAAGTAATTTAAAAATGACCATTTTCGCCTTGTTTTTAAAAATAAATGACCATTTGTTTGGAAAAACTACTTAAAACCCTTAGGATCGGCCAATATTTGTTTACTACAGTGCTTTTTGGAGTGCGACATTTTGTGTCCGTGCGAATTTTTTTGACCGTGCGAAATTTTTTGACTTCACACCCCCCCACTTACGTGAAATTCACGAGGTGACTTACTGTGAAATTTTTTGGGGCAACCTTTTACGAAAATTTTAGAAATCTTGCCCCCCCCTGAAAAAACCCCGCGCTACGCCACTGCCCTTCTTGTCCCCCAAATGGAAAAGTCTAGTTACGTCACTGCCGCTCAGTCTCCTAACATGACGCATGCTGTGCTGTTGCCAACGCATGCGCACAAAAGATAACGAGGCCGACTTTGAGGGGACTGGTGGAGACAGTCTATAACAGCCTAAATAATAATATACGCTTTTACCTACCTGGTTCACCTGCACTAGATCCCCGACCTCGACCGGCTCCGTGACCCGCTCTTTTTATTATACCTACATTATCAGATATGATGAAAACAAGCAGTAAATTAAGAATTATTTATACATAGTAACTGGCAGTTTCATGCACACCAACCACACAGGGTGGTGGCAATCTTCAGACTGAAGTACATCTAATTATAAAATAGTCAACAGTAATAATATGGTAATACAGCATATCCAAGTTATTGACATACATAAGTGGAATATCAATAATCCATAATAGGTGTGAAAGTCATTCTCCAGATAGGAATTAGGAATTGAGCACTTTTGATACGGGCAGTGCATCATTTTGATAATTTACATTATCAGATAAATAGATAGAAAAACGTGTGCTCACAGAGACAACAGTTTTAATGAATATAAAACATCACTAACATTTCTTTTGACGGAACAATCTAGAGTGCTTCGTCCCATCATTAATAATTATTTTCTTTAATTCAATTTGTAGGGTGAAAGAAGCCTATTCGTCACATTTTGAGTAACGCCATGCTTTGTTTTATTTGACAAGTGTTTAGGGATAGTAGTATTGGGTGAATTAGCAGTTTCATTTTCACTTTGGAGGAAGTATATAGTTGGTGAGGTTAAACAGTAAGGGAAAGGGGCTAGTATATCATTTGTACATATTTAAGAAATTTTAAGAAATTCCACTCAAGTCTAGCATCAAAACTAGCTCATAGAAACAAACCTTGGGATCACTCATGTGTGACGATCCATTTTTACTCTTCAAATTGAATCAAAATTAAGAATTATTAATGATTTGAACAACCATATAACACAACAACAGTTTAAAATAGAAAGGAACAAAAGATATTAGCAGACATGATTGATATTAAGAGAATATTAGATTTTGTCAACCACCTTTTTTTGTTGCCAAAAAGGTGAAATCACCATGTTTTACACAATGGAGTGTAACTTCAGTGAAATAAGTCCGACGTTCATGATCTAAAATTCTAATGAAAGGGTACAGTTTATCGCATATGACAAAAAAAACCGGATTTAATTTCATTGATTTTGATGATGAATACATTTATTGAACTTTAAGCATTGGTGGGTACTAATCATTTTGGGACAGCCTGTACGTTGCGAGTAGAGATGACTTCCCTATACCAACATATAGGTCCTAACGGGGCTGACTATGGCTCCAGGGGAACATGTCTCCTGCTACACCGAGCATTAACGCGTAATTGATGTTTCTATCTATCTGTATCTATCACTGAAATGCGTTTAACGTTTGTAATTCAGATTTAAAATAATTTAATACCTACCATTACTTGCTCGAAAGGCATTAGCTTCAGCTAGTGCTAGCGCCAAAACCACAATCAAAAGCACTTGTAAAAACTTCATTTTGTAATCGTCGTGTCACTATAAGAATGGAAAAAGGATAGACAAACAAAAACGGATAAACAAAGATTAAACATGTAAACACTTTCCACGCGGCAAGCGTCTGCATACGACATTCCAAAATTTAAAAAATATCAACAAAATTATTGAACTTTATTACCATATTTTTTGGAATCACCATGAGAAATGCAATGACAAACAAGTCCTGGTATTGGTTCAGTAATTCATGAGATAAATCTTTGAAATTTGGGATGTTTCTGAAAAATCTATTTTGTATAATAAAACTAATAGCCGCGTTGAAAGTGTCTAACTACACTATAATTGTAAAAGAGTGAAAAGTCACTCAAAAATAGTGAAATGTCACTCTTACAAAGAGCCAACTGAGTGACCAATCGTTTTGAATAAAGTTCACTCTTCCAAAAGAGTGAATTTGCTAGCTATTTTGAGAGAGTGAACTTTACTCTAAACGAGTGGTCATTCCATCTCCAAACAATCACCCCTTTTGAGCTGTCTTTCACTCTTTTAAATTTATCATGTTTATAGCCTAAAAAAAATTCCATTAAAATGGAAAGGTGGCGGTCAAAAGGAAATTGCGATATAAGGCAAATAGAAAGAGCAAAAATAGCAACATTTGTAAATACGGCTTTTAGTTGCTAAAGTTATGTGGCAGAAGAAGCAGTCGCATAGATAATAATTGTGCAAGATTCTTGCATGGCATTACTGGATAGCAATATACGGTTAAACACGGTTTTGGCAGCATAAATAAAAATAATAAACAAAATACTGAATCAAATAAACAAAGCAAATAGATAATTAAATAAAAATGATTAAATAAATAAATGAATAATTATGCAAATATGTAATATTATAAATAAATAAATAAATAAATAAATAAATAAATATAGAAATAAATAGGTTTATAAACCAATAAATGAATTTAACATTCAATTTAAGTTTTAAATATATGTCATATGTATTCAATTTATTTGATCAATAAATAAATAAATACAGAAATAAATAAATGAGTAAAATATTTTTTTAAAAATACATTTAAATAAATAATAGTTGAATAATTTTGTTAATAAATAATAATATAAATCGAAAATAAATGAATAAATAAACTTAATGAATCAATACATAAATACACGCATATTAAAAATTGAAATATTAAAAATTACTTTTATTGCCTAGCTTCTTTTAAACGATGGACCCAATAATGGATCCTGAAAGGAATGCATGAATACTAATCTTATCAATTTGCCCGTCTGGGAAAGAGGCTGCCTATAACGTGAGTGTTGTTGGAGCAACCGGCGACCAAATCATGAGCATGGCAGCCTCGTAGTGGGGGAGCGTGCAGGGGCCAAGGGAAAGGCCCCTGTAGCTAACCCAGGCGCCCAATCTGCAGTCTCTTTCCTGTGGGTGCCTGTTTCAGTGTAACCGCCCCAAGTGGTGGGTGGGAGGGTAACTCAACATAACACCACCCGAGAAAGTTTGTTTTGTAGTATAGGCTGTGATTGCAGCCCAGCAAGTGAAATACCTCCGTAGCATTACTGGTTGCCACATACAACTTATGCAGAATGAATCCTATATGCTATATGAGGGCGCTGCTGTTCCAGTTTGTGAACGGAGGGAACGAAACTACTAATGCTATACAATAACATCACTTAGCCCTTTATGGCTAACATTTTTTAAAATAAAGAAATTAAAACAAATAAACATGAGAAAACATTAATAAATACAAATGAATAAATAAATAAATGAATAATTATGTAAATAATATAATAATATAAAAAGTAAATAAATAAATATAGAAATATAGAAATGAATAAATTTGACATTCAATTTAAGTTTTAAATATGTCATATATATTCAATTAATTTGATATCTTTCTTTATTGTTACACTCATAATTAGACCCCTGGTTGTAGGGTTGCACAATACATCTCCCATAGGTTTACACGTGAAATGCACAATTTTAAAAAGCCATGACGACTAACTCAACAACTCATATATGGGGGGTAACTGGCATATTTTTGAGCTAGAGCCTTTTCAAAAAGTACGAGTTGAGTTTTCCTGGTCACACGCAATTATTGATTTAGATGATGGCGTCAGATACCGGAAATGACCTGAACACAAATGTCTCTGTTAAAATATTAAAAAATCATCATTGCATCAATTTTTTTGGACCTGAAGAACGCTGATGTGTCTGTCAAAATTCACACTATATTAATTTCGCCATAACATGTAGTAAATACCCTAATTTTAAACTGTAATTTACAATAGGTCTCCCGTTTCGGCATAGAAACGGGCCGGTTTTGGACTATTGCCTCAAAGGGGGTAGGGCCAGACGTTATTTAGTGGTGTGAAACCTATAGGGGACACTTTTTCATTATTGCCTCATTTTCTTAATCTTTTGCACTTTACATAATGCGTAGTTATGATTTTTGATCAAATATACGACTTCAAAGTTGTAAAAAACAGTGAAAGACATTGTGCGCCATATTGGCTATGTCAGTAGAAAAGTAGATTTGGTTACCATGATCCTCGTCAAAAAGGCATACGGCACTATGCTAATAACTTGTTGTAAAACATTTTGCATGGAAGTATTGAAATTACAAGGACATTCTGTGAGGTTGACCTATTCAGTAGACACAGCTTAATCAATTTACCCCCCCATGCCCTATCCCCCCATATGCCCTATCCCCCCATATGCCCTATGCCCCCATATGCCCTATGCCCCCCACCACCGCTTACGTTCAACTCTTGCTTCAAATATGTCTTTTTAAATACAATTTAGATCATGTTAGACCCCGCGCCGTTCGTAAAGGGGGGTTCACGAAAGTATGCAAAACTTGTATTCAAATCTTTTTTTCTTCTCACTAAAGCGTAATTCGTTTAAAATTATATTTTTGATATTTAAGAAAAAAAGTTTGTCTCCGAATTTTGGTCCTATTAGCGACAATTAGACCCTCATATTTTGGCCATTTCGATAAATAAACATGTTAAACTTTAAGAAGGACTTTCTGAGAGATTCAGGCACTATGGGAAAATCTGTGCAGATGGGGGTCAGCCAATTTTAATCATATTTTGGTGATTTAACATGTTTGGTCAAATATCCACAAAAATCAGTATTAAAAATTCTGGCGTACACCCTCCCAGAAAATAGGAACCCCCCCTGGAATGGTCCCCTTGAACAATCTTCTCAGACCTGAGAAATACAGTTTTGTGTCAAATTTAGACTAGGGTTTCATACCTAAGATGAGGATCTACGAACTTCATCTTTTCGGCATAGGATGTTTTATCCTTTGTCTTTATCATGCATGCAGAAAAAAATGTTATCATTTGGAATATTCCATTTTTTAACAGGGGGGTGAGCCTATTTTTGATAATTTTCAAACATTAAAACAAATGAAATTTAGGTCTATTTTACCCTTGCATTGTACCAATCCCAGCAAAGTTAGAATATTGATCTTTGCTGGGAACAATGCCTCATCCAAGGTGATTGATAAAATGCATTCAAAACGACGGAGACTTTTACACTCTTAATAACTCCCCACCATTTATTACCCTAACTTTCAACATTAGTCAAATTCACCTGTGTCAAACCAATGGTAAAATCGTTGTATTTTCTCTCTATTACTCACTATTTCTTCAGTGAATTATCATGATATTGATTGCAAAATGTATGCAATACATTATAAAAGTATAATGATGTTGGATTGTTCCACTTTTACCACAGGGGTACCATTAAAATATTCAAAAATCAGATGAAAATTCATGTTTTTGTAGGCATGTCAATCATTTTCATTCAATGTGAAGGCAACACAGAGTATAGGAAGTAAAGATCCTGTTATTGCCTGTTGTTTATTGTTTCTTTTAAAATGTCAGGCACTATGGGAAAATGTGTACAGATGGGGGTCAGCCAGTTTCAAACATATTTTGGTGATTTAACATGTTTGGTCCAATATTCACAAAAAATGACTATTACAAAATCTGACATAGCCCCCTCCCAGAAAACTCGACCCCCACCCTAAAATGGTCCCCAGGAACCTACTTTTCAGACCTGAAAAATACTGTTTCATACCAAATCTAGTCTAGGGTTTGATACCTAAGATGAAGATCTATGAACACTATCTTTTGTACATATGATGTTTCATCCCTTGTCTTTATCACGCACACAGAAAAAAGTTGTTATCATTGGAATATTCCATTATCGTACAGGGGGGGGGGGGGGGGGGGGGCGGGGTGAGCTTATTTTCGAAAGTTTTTAAAATTTCGAAAACTCTGAAATGTAGGCATATTTTACAATGCCACTGTACCTATCCCAGTGTAGTTAGAAGATTGATTTTTACTGGAAGCAACCTCTCATCTAAGGTGGTTAATACAATGCATTCAAAACAAAGGAGACTCAACTTTTTATTACTCACAACCACTTATTATCCCCCAACTTGTTTATAACATTGGTCCAATTTCACCCGTATCATACAGGAAGTACAATCGTTGTATTTTTTTCAGTATTACTCACTATTTCTTCAGTGAAATATCATGATATTGATTTCAAAAGACTACAAAATATATAAAATACATTTTAAAAGTATAATGATGTTGGATTGTTCCATTCTTTCACAGGGGTACTATTCAAATGTTCAAAATCAGATAACAATTCATGTTTTTGTAGGTGTGGCAATTCGTTCAATGAGAAGGCAACACACTGTATGTATTCAATATGTGGAAGTCTTGGTATTACTTGTTCTTTATTGTTTGTTTTAAACTGTGAACGTCCTGTAGTTTTGACTATCAAATGGTGTTTTGCGACACTTACAGGTAGGCCTTGGTAGGCCTTCTTTAGATGATCAATATTGGCTAACATTTAGCCTAAATTGAATCTCACTGAAATTAAAGTGTGAATGTCATTAAGTACTCTTGGATTATTCCATTATATTAAATAGGGGTGTAGGTTTGACTAGAAAATGATGTTTTTCAACACTTACAGATACTTTAGATGATCGATATATTGGCTAATATTTAGCCTAAAGTGAATCTCTAACTGAAAGTATATGTTTGTTCAAACATGGATCAGAAGTTCCTTTCTCTTTATAAAAAACGAGAAATAACATACAACTTTTTTTAAAGAAATCTTTGAAAAGGGTATCATCCCGGGTATCATATTTGAGCAAACGTTTCGTTCCGGCATTAATTCATGTTGGGTAGTAAAACAGACTCGCTGTGCGGGAGGAGTGGCGAACCCCCCCCCCCCCCCCCCCCCACCCCCCCCACCCCCACCCCCACACAGCCATATATTACATGGGGTAGTCTGGCCCAAACGCTAATGAAAGAGAGATGCTCAGCGCGAGTCTTTACTTTTACTTTTTTTAATGGAAATACTTCATGACTGTCAACCCGGAGTTGACGCTCATGTGTGTCGCAGCTCTATTAACAATATTATGTGCAGTGATCATAACAGTAGTCTAAATATAGACAAAGTAGTTTTGAATAGGCGTTTTATGTCTTTGTAAATGAAAATCAAACAAACAAACACCCCAACAAATTTATTTATAACAAAAACACAGCTATCAAACCAGCCATAAAATCAAAGTTATATTATCAATTCTAAATCTTTTGGAGTTTGCATGCACAATATATTTATAGCATTAGGCGTATGTAAATAATTTACAGTATATTATCAACAAAATATGTATTGTATTGATTATATACATACTACACTATTTTGATAGTTGGGAGATTGAACCAACATGTCAGATAGACGGATCTTACATGGAAATAACTATTTCTGTAACTATAAATTCTCCTAGAAAACTATGGCATAGCATAAACAGTGCTGTCTTCAAAATATAAATTGTACAATGTCATCATTGGAACTGATTGGTCAAACGTATTGCAAATTCATACTGCCCGGATATAACAAAACACCCCTCTTTAATGAGTGGAATAGTCTCATTTTGGGCTATTCCTGATATTAATGGTACCCCCTCCCCACCACCCCCACATGGAAGGTATGTGAATTCTTCAAACTACTTTTTCGCTGGTGAGAATTCCCCAGAAAACATCCATGTCCCTTTAGAATGGTATAGAAGGTATAGGAATTTAACAAATGTTTTCCTTCTATATGGGGGGGGGGGGGGGGGGGGGGGGGGGGTACCATTAACTTATGGAATAGCACATTTCCATCACACTATTGTAAGTACATTTAAAGAATATTATTGTAATTTGCTTAATATTCTAGCACAAGTTTTATGTTACGATGCATCATCACAAAACCTGACTTTTCACATATTCAGGATTTTTTTTGTAGGAATTACCCATGAAAATAATGGAACAGTCCAATTTTATTTTATCTTATTAACTTTATTTGTAGAAATGAACAATATTGGTCTTGTTTGTAAGAAATAATTATTTTAACCGCAACATTCATTCAGTTGAGAGAACTAATTTACTAAATTAACGCCAAGTATGAAAATAGTAAAATCTGTATTTTCAGAAAATGGCCCGAGTATATGGTGTGAATATATTAGTAATGAACAAGTCTCCGTCGATTTTATTTGTTGAATTGTTTTATCTATGTCTATTGGTGCTCTGAGGAAAACAACAATAAAAACAATTCACTGGCAATTTTGCTATGCTATTGCAAACTTGACCTTCATTTTGCCTTTTCTCCATTTAATGAAAACCCTGAAAATGCCATTATACCCCCCTTCTAAAAATGGAACAATCCAATATCTTATTTTTTTATATTTATTGCATTGTAAAGACAAAAGATGAATGTTTGATGGAACGCATAACTGAAATGATATTATAATGTTGTCAGTAATTGGCACTAGTCTGAAAATTGTGAAAAATTACTTTTTTCACTTCTGAAAATGTACTATTAAGGGTCATTATTAGGGGGGTCATATATCTCCCAGTAGGGGGGTACCCAGAATTTTTCATTACCATCATTGTAAATCTTCATGGACATGTATCTTATCCCCAAAGTAAAAAATAAATTGGCCGACCCCCATCTGCACACCTCTGCCTGACTCTCTCAGAAAGTTCTTCTTAAATCGTTTAAAGCAATCATTTATGTCTATGGCACGTGTCCGAGAAGCGCCAATGTCGCATGATCTTGAAATAAATGACAGTGGGGTGGAGAAGATGTGCTTTTATACAGAGCTCTATGGAACAAACTTTACATAATCGTCGATATCTCGAAAAGAAAATCATTAATCAAACATCATATTTTTTCAAATTAACTTTTTAGGGCAGGGAATATACAAAAAAAACAAAAACAAAAAAAAACAAACAAAAACCTAGATAATGACTTCAATTAGTCAGATTGTAGCTTATTTAACCAAACGGACGGATCTTATATGATGAAACAGATGTGTATACTAAGAGAACGAAGTGTACGGGCCGTAATAATATGTGGTAGAATCAATTGTAACTAGAAGTCTAGTTATCATTGCCGGCAAGTCAGTTTAGACACCAATGCAGGGGTGAAAGTCAAAGCGCCTTGACCCTCTGTATAGGTTGCACACCACCAAATACATCTCCCATAGGTTTACACGTGAAATGCACAATTTTAAAATGGATATTTCTCGACGTTATAAGAAATTGGTATCTTGAAATTTGGTTTCAACATGAAGATGAAAGCCATGACTACTAACTCAACAACTCATATATGGGGGGTAACCGGCATATTTTTGAGCTAGAGCCTGTTCAAAAAGTACGAGTTGAGTTTTCCTGGTCACACGCAATTGTTGATTTAGATGATGGCGTCAGATACCGGAAATGACCTGAACACAAATGTCTCTGTTAAAATATTAAAAAATCATCATTGCATCAATTTTTTTGGACCTGAAGAACGCTGATGTGTCTGTCAAAATTAACACTATATTAATTTCGACATAACATGTAGTAAATACCCTAATTTTAAACTGTAATTTACAATAGGTCTCCCGTTTCGGCATAGAAACGGGCCGGTTTTGGACTATTGCCTCAAAGGGGGTAGGGCCAGACGTTATTTAGTGGTGTGAAACCGTAGGAATTGATGCTACCAATTGTGCTGCTTCTCAGTACTTATAGATGTATAGAAAACATCCACCTGACCACCAGCCCAGACCAGCCTTACATTTATCCAACACATTGACACAGATCATAGTACTCAGTACTGTGTATAGCATGCTGTGTACATAGATAGGTAATACTGATTGTCTAAAGATAAACCTTGACCCCAACCCCTGGCCAGACATTTGTTGTTTACTCTACACATGGACTTATCAGTCTGATAAGTTCATGCATGCTCTACCAACTTATATTTTGACCTTCATTAATATACAGTTATTCTGTGCACTTACACTTGGACCAATGAAAATGACGCTATTAAAAAATGCCAATACTATGACCATGTTCCATTGCGATTTCTTTAAATTACGATTAGAATTATATTCAATTTAATATGTCCAATATTCTTTTGTAAAACTACGGTTGAAGTAGAATTTATTTGTTTATAAAAGATAATTTAATGGCAGCCTCCATGTATATGTAGAAAGACCTAAATGTGCAACAATATGCAATTCCATGCTAATAGGTTGGCGGGCTTTGGCCCGCCACCCAACAAAAGTGGATTTGGTGAAGAAACGGTTGACACTTAACGGTGAGTACATTGTATGCGTAGGTCATAGTTTATAGCATACCAAAAAGTCGACAGCACACGCCTTTGAGTGAAAAAGAGCTAAGCTTGTATTGGCAGACGACATGGCAGCTATATGTGTTCGGCCTATTTACATGACCGTGTGTCTTCATCACCATGTATTGCTAAAAACTAGCACAAAAAGTCCCTGACCAGGTTCTTTGATGTTGGCTAATTCAAAATAGATAATCGGTACCAAAACTCTGGGATATACATTAAATGAACAAACTTCTTCTCCGCAGTGTGATACCTCATTCAAAAAAAATTCGAATGGATACTTTTAAAGTTATAGCGAATTCAATGACCGCGCATATATAACAACAGCAAAGTTGCACTAGAGTTTACACACACATTTTCACTGCGTAATCACACACAAATCAATTACATCCCATAGAAAACCATTTCTAGTGCAATTGTGCTGTTGTTACGCGCGGTCATTGAAATCGCTTTAAAAGTATCAATTCGATTTTTTTGAATGAGGTATCAAACTGCGGAGAAGAAATTTCCTCATTTAATGGTTATCTCAGTTTTTTGGTACCGATTATCTATTTTGAATTAGCCAACATCAAAGCACCTGGTCAGGGACTTTTTGTGCTAGGTGTAGAGTGCATTCATGTCGTCCTTGCGGCTCTCGAGACTTTATCTGTACGTGCTATGAGATATGACCTACACATACAATGTACTCACCAAAAAAGTTCGTCTATGTCTTGACCATAACCATTACAATGTGAAAGATAAAGATATCGCCAAATTAAAACACATCTGGCAGTACGTTCGGGTTTGCATAGTATGGTGGTATAGGCTGTTGGGCTATGTTGCTCCAATGACATATAGCACAACTGGTGGAAAAGATATCGACTGACCTTCGCAAAATTGTACATTGCATATTCATTGTATTATGGAATGCAAATCATTGTCGCGGTACGGTACTTTTAAAACCTGTCAGGGCCATGTGCTGTCTCGTGCGAAATACAGATACACTGCGAGGTACTCTGTCGTGTATTGGATCACTGATTTTTAAACCAAAATATTTAAATTGTCTTTTAAATGTCAGGTTTTTCTTGAAGATTCAAATTACCTCCTTAAAAAATTACCATGTTTTAGGCATTTATAAGGACTGCGCATCCTTATAGGATTTTGCATTTGTGACTATAACAATTAATTATTAAAAAACTGAATTTTTCAGAGAAGGTGTAGATAAGAGAGAATTTTCTCATAGAGAAATAATAGCGGTAATGAGATTATGAATATTAATGTGGCAAATGTCTATGGATTTTACTGTGGAGATTTTGACTTGTCTCGATTTATTGAGTTTTGTATAAAATGTGATGATCTTAACATGCAACAAATATGAATTTATGAAGAAGAACTATATAATGAACACATGCAACATCGTTACTAGTGAAAATATTCATATTATGTTCATAGAAGAGGGATTTTCTAGGATATAGCACTGCGCAAGGAGTTTAGACCGGTAGTGTATCTGCATAAGAATCCAAGGGATTATCTATACTTTAAAAAAAGAAGTTTGGCAAAACATATAGCATTATTGACAGAAAAATGAGGTTTACATACCTTGCCTGCTGTTGATGAAGAACTTACGCCCCTGAACAATCGAATCGTTAGATATTTGTGATATGAAATCTGAAATTAATTTCATTATATAAGTTTTATCGGCGGCGCAATACTTCCTCCAGATGGGGGCAGACCAGGAACAGACATTTTAATGATCACGTCTACCGTCTACCGTGATTAAATATTCATGCGTGCATGAAAAAAAAAACAGACGACGGAGGCCACAATCAGTGTCCGAATTAAGGAGAAAAAAATTGGTTGCCCGCCGGGCAACCTAGCAGAAAATTATGGTTGCCCGGTAGAAATTTTGGTTGCCCGTATTTTATGCGTTTATTTTGTTTAACTTAGTAATCTACACCCAATGTGATTATGCACCGCGTTAGAAGTTACAGTTGTGATACTGTGCACAATTATGACATTTATTTGAAACATGAATATGTTACTAATAACTAGTAATCACATCACAGTCACTCACACCATCATCATCTCGTATTACCAGGGAGCTTATATAATGGGAGAGGAAATTCGAATAACAGAATTGAAGCCTCCCAATACTGGGCATGTGGGCGTGAGTACGCGCGATGTAACTCTTGAGATGACGGCGAATACTCATTAGCATACTTAAGACGCGTGATGCATAATTTTTAATTTTGTAAATTGTTATTGCTGCTCTCTTTTATCATATTTGTTAGTTGTACGGCGCTCAGAGGCTTTTTGTATTAAGCGCCTAAGAAATGTCTTGTTATTATTATTATTATTATGTAACTCTTGTAACTTATTAGCATACTTAGAAGCGTGATGTAACTCTTGGAACGTGGGCGCTGTCACGCTAGAGGCTTCAATTTCGGCAACGGGAGTGGCACCGGTCTGGTATTACTGCTACATGTAATAGACTACAGACTACGGATACCACGCCTACGGTATAAGGCCCAAATGAGATCATGGATGTACAATTATAGATTAATATTTTCCGTATGAAACTTGGATTATGATTATTATTTAGCTGATTTTGTTTCATTCACAGATCTGTAAAATATTTAAATTCATGTGTTAACTTCTAGTAAGATGTTTGGTTGCCCACCGGGCAACTGCAAAAGTAAATGTTGGTTGCCCGGTGCTAATTTTGGTGGTCTCGGGCAACCGGGCAACCACTTAACGCGAACGTTGGCCACAATCCGCCAAATAAATTTTGAATTCGTATGCCTTGCTTTATCGTAGATATCAATCAATATACATAAATATGCATGCCAGGGGTGTTCCCATCGAATGCCACCATTTTAATGACTGCACGTGTTTTTGATTCTGTCTGCACAAATGTTCAACATTACGCGCATCAGTGATTCCTCGCTTGCGTGTATATTTTTAATTGTAATTGAATTCCGAAACCTTTTCCTAAGTTTGTTGGTTTTAGACGATGTTAGAAATCCTATAGATAATTGAATTACTGCTCGTCTACATCTGACCCGCATCTGACTCATTAACTCAGTTGGTAGAGCATTAGTCTAGAGTTCCAAAGGTCCCAGGTTCAATTCCTGGATGATCAGTAAAACATTTTCACTGACTGACTGAAACACCAGCCAGTTTGTGTACTACTCAATGGGCAGAATTATTGTGACCTTGTGTTTCTAAAATTTGAACCATCGGAGTTATGCAACCCAAACTTTGGAATGTGACAATTTTAAGGATGACCTCTCATGTAAAATAGAAAACATCAAGTTGAAAATCGGGCCAGCAATCTGAACATCTACCTTAAATATTTGGTGCTACAATGTGAAACTGTTGGGTTTCGCTTTCTTCCAATCATACCAACAAACTACGTGCTCACATTTTCCATGATGTCGACATAACGTCATAATTACCGGATCCCATATGGCACTATACTCTAAATAAGCCAAAAGTGGTTTGGGATTAAAACATTCCAAACAACCAATTCACCTTGCTTTTGCCTACACAAATTGCACATCGGGGTGCGCCGCGCACGGTTGAGTAATCATTCAAGGCGTACACTTAGTGCAAACGCGTGTTAAACTACCCCAATACCAATGTTTAAAGTTAGACACTTTTCAGTGAGTTAGACGCGTGTTTAGGTTAAACAAGGATTGCGTTTAGTTATACGACATGTTTAAAGTAAAGTCAAACGCGTGTTCAGCTTAAAACCGCGCTTAAATACGTTCGAGAATACGGCCCACAAAGTTTTAAATGCTGACACAGGTCTAAAATTTAAAAAAAAGTCTCATACACAAGCTGTAATAGCACACACATTTTTTTAGCACTTTGTCAAAAAAGGTGAAACCACCATATTTTACATAATAGAGTGTATCTTGAGTTTGATAAATCCGATATTCATGATCTAAAATTCTAATAAAATAGTACAGTATGACAAAGATTATGTAAAAACAACGGATCTAATCCCATCGATTTTGATGATGACAAAAATGATTGAACTTTGGGCATCGATGGGTACTAATAATTTTGGGACAGCCTGTACAACGCTCAGTTTGTTTTGGTGTGTATTTGAGTGTCACTATTTTGGTGAAGACATGCAGCAGAATCACCGTGTGTGTGAGAACGATTCCTTTATACATTATGTACGCTTCTTCTCGGTGAGATTTTTTAACCGCCCACAAGCCTGTACTGAGGCTCTGAGCGTTGCGACCCTCTTCAATTTGTGATGTGTTTATTTTTGAGACCGTTCCGTGACTTTGAAACCGTTTGTGTATGACTTTTAATTGTCTTAATACCGTTGTCAGTTTTGAAATGCATTCTTATGTTTGAAAATCTTGTGAGCTTTGACACCTTTTTTCCCTCGATTTAAAATCTTTTTCTGTATTGTTTGATATCGTTATTTAATTGTTTTTATATTATATGAGACCTTTTTTCAATGTTGAGATAGTTTTCATAATTTTAATTTTTAATTTTAGGGCCTTTTTAAAATTTGCGACATGTTTTTCATTTTGAGACTTTTATCATATCATAATTAAGGTCTTTTTGGTGTTAGAATTTTGTGTTTGAGACGTATATTTATTTTTGAGACCTTTTTATTCTTGAGCCTTACGACAGCTTTTAAGTAGCTTCGTTTAGGTCTATTATATGTTGTTACATTTTTGTCACCCACATTTCGTTGTGCTTTTTCAATACGAGACAAAAAGTATATATTAAATTAAATTTAGTATGAATGCGTGTATCTATTTGAAAATATTAGTTGGTTTGTTATTATGTTATGTTAAAGGGGTCATGTACTGCTATTTTTGCCTTTTTGATATTTATATGAGATCTATGGTTTTTTTTTATTGTACATTCCGTAACTTGATATTTTGAAGACTTGTCTTTTGGATTGATTGTGATTTCTATATCAAAATATAAAAAACAGTTATGTTTTGTTTTTTGTGGTTACGGTAAAAAGCCCTCCTATAGACTGAAACTACAAAAAGATTAATAAAAAGCAAACTTGAATTATACTGCCCTCTATTGATGAACTTTACGAGTTTGGTCCAATATTTGGTCCAATATTGGTCAGTAAAAGACATAACCAATCAAGATTGCTTTTAGTGGTATTTCTGTACTTTCGGACTATGGGAGGGCTTTTTAACATAACATCAAATTACGAAACATAACTGTTCATATATTTTGATATAGAAATCGCAATCAATCCAGTAGACAAGCCTGGAAAATGCTTTGTATGGTGGAATTTGGCACTTGGAATTGCTTCGAAATAGCTTATAGTAGCCTTTCCTCTATTTGTGAGCATTCACAATATGCACACACAAAGGTCCTCACTGAGTTCTTTGGTCTTCTTCGCCATGCTGACAAAGAGCTAGAGTGTTGTCCTATAATATCCTTACTGTCCCTCACTGTAAACTCAATAAGACACATTTGTAATGCATCCACATTGTATGCACACATCATGGAATAATTGCATAACAATATAAAAGCCAATTATACAATATAAAGAACGTTTGGAATGTCAACAACATGTGTATTATCACAAAAAAATTGCCTCAATCCTAAAACCTGACATGGGGTATGAATAATCTTGGACAGGCATAAAAACACAATTCTTGTTCAATTCTATTGTTATGCAAAAAATAATGAGCCCAAAAATATTGATTTGTACTTGCAAACTAACTGTGTTTTTTTTGTAAAGCGAAAGTTCCACCACTCCAGCTGGTATAGATATGAGAGAAATGCAAAAACCTCATTTTTATCAAAGGGTATGAATAATTGTGGGATTAAATGTACATACCAATGAGCTTTAATGGCCTTTCTCATAAAGCCGTGTCAATCACATACTATTTTTGAATCAAAACAAAAAGATAAAAATGTCGTATAACTTCAAACTGTAGAATGAAAGCGCAGCTGTTTCAAACACATAATGTTCATTCATTCATTCATTGATAAGATTTATTTACATAATCCAACAACATACAGGGTGTATCAAAAACATGAGGACTCTGTTTCATGACGATGTAATTCTTATTATAATCATTGGACCATGACCAATTTAGTCTCATTGTAAAGCCCAATTAATTATTATGATATCCTGAAAATATGAGATCAATCCGATGCAAAATAAGAAAACTAGCGTACTTTGCGTAAACCATGTCATTTACTGGTTTGTACAATGGGATCTACATGTACAGACCAGTAAATAACATGGTTTACGTTTCAATACGTTATAATAATTGTCAACATAGTATATCCAGGGAGGTGTCAACACCTCCCTGGTATATCATAATATATCAGTCAATAGCAAAGTTTAAGTTGGTAATCCACTTAATTCTGGCACAAATCAATACTGGCTAAAAAAATCCGCAAAACAGATGCATGCATATTTTGTGCAAATTAAATTTAAAAAAAGTTGTGTTAAACAGTTCTCGAGCCCACTGTGGATGGTTCATTGAGTTACAAATCGAGCGCTTTCATATTACTCGACTGTTAATTTTACTGTGTGAATTCCCATTGTACAAACCAGTAAATGACATGGTTTACACAAAGTACGCTAGTTTTCTTATTTTTCATCGGATTGATCTCATATTTTCAGGATATCATAATCATTAATTGGGCTTTAGAACGAGACTAAATTGGTTATGGTCCAATGATTATAATAAGAATTACACCGTCATGAAACAGAGTCCTAATTTTTTTGATACACCCTGTATATATATAACAATATACATACATTCATACATCCCATACATACATACTGTTATATTATACATAGCGCCCTACCTCGGGCAATAACGGTACAGTGCCCCTGAAACCTAGGGACATGAGTTTTTGTGTACACAGACCGGGATGATCCCCTACTTTTTATAAAGGAGTCTGTGAACTTTAACGTGTTCGGATTTTGCTTTTCTGATGCACGAGACCACCATTTCTACGTGACTTTTGAACCACGAGGCAATTGAGACTAAGTACCTTGCCTAAGGACACAAACATGTTGGCCGTAGCGGGGCTCGAACTCACAACCTTTGTATCGTGAGACCTGCGATCTATCCGCTAGACCACACACGCTCTCTATAACAAGATATAACATCAAGAAAACAATTGATAATCAGGAATGGTATGGTATCATGAAAGAGTTCAATCTAGACGATATAGTTGTATAATTTATAATTATACTAAAAAAGAATGATTCAAAGGATAAGCTAATAATGTATGTAATATTTCAGGCGATGAGAGTGGTCTAGAATGGTGATGTTGGAAAGTGTGCGGAGAAGCCATTAAGCCTAGTTTGGCTCCACCGCTGTAAATATCAAGAATTAAAAAAAACAACGTATATACTACAGCGGGTTGTTATGAATAAGTAGGGAGATGGTTTTAAAATAAAGAGAGAACAATGACAGTAGGCCGGAAATGTAAGTAACGACATAACAAAGCATGAACAAATATGAAACAAAAAACCTCAGAGATACTCAGCGATCAATTTCTTTTTATAACTATTTTTGAAGCGGTTTATATGAGCGTGTTTCTGCTGGGGCACTGCAAAAAGCAAGCGCTAATAAACGCTAAGTTTCAATCGGTCAGTTTTTAATCCCCCCTGTTTCTACTCGCGAAAAGTTACCGCTAAAGTTGATCGATCCTAGTCTATGGGCCACGACATTTGACCTTTTGTAATTCCAAACAATGCCACCGCACCGGAAAAAGATTGCTTCACAATAATGTGTATAACCCAGCGTGACACGGTTCATGGCGCAAACCGCTAAGAATCGCCTTTCTGTTTCTATTGGATTTATTGCCGATTATTGCCGATTATTGCCGGTTCCAAACCTGGTTTGTGAAGGTTTTTGGGATTACCAAAAATACCGATTATTGCCGGGTTCTGTCTGTTTCTACTGGGCAAACATAGCGTTTATTAGCGGTTTCTTCCCCAGCAGAAACATGCTCTTAGTGTACAACTAGTTAGAGTAGAGTCAAGTAAACTCCAGATTTAGGTCCATAATAGATTATTGAATGACGAAGTTTTTTAGATTTAATATTATCAATAATACAGTTATTAAGGTTACTAGTGTTATAATTGTGAAGATTTTTATGTTTGAGAAGAAACCCCCAAGAGAATTTGGGAGCGCGTTATTATTGAAACGAAACATATATTAAGTAGTTTGAAGTTTGTTGATATCGAAGATATTAAGGGTATTGAAGTTGTGAAATAAAGGCTTTGAATGCGAGTCATATGATGTACCAGCGCAGATACATGTATATGGTCGAATCCAACGAAAAGTGTACACGTGATGTTCAGGCCTATAATAAAATAATCTATATCTTGACTATTTTATTTTTGTGTTATACGTATCCGCCTCGATGAGACGCTTCGCGCCATATATAATATGACTAACTTCTATGCACAATTGGGCGTATGCGAGCAATAAACCTGCTATTTTTCACCCTTTTTACAAAATAGTTGTTAATGTTTTATTTTAGACATATAACCGTTTAGATGAAAACGAGCTTAAGCGGAAATAATTTTACCTGTTTGATTGGTGGATATCTCAAGAATGCCTCTTGTAATTTTTGTTACTTTTGATCAATCCCCTGAATTGTTGTGATTTTTTTGGCTGTGGTAAGTTTTGACGTTACCTACCAATACATGTTTTGTTAAATCTCACTTTCGGGGAAGAATTCACCTGAGGTAGTGTAATTTGTGCTGTAAGGATACCTAAATATGTTAAATACTTAAATGCATTGTCCACATTCAAGTCGATTTTTTGATAAAGCTGTTAGAAATTTTAAAAGCGGAAACGATCGGTTTGGTAAAAAAAATGCATTACCTCCGAATACCTATTTAAAACACTGCCATTTTAATATAAACACAGATTAGTGAATGATATCTATAGAATAAGCGAAGTGTGATACAATGTACATGTGTGCCAAGTTTTATCATTTTGAAGGCAACATTTTTTGAAATATCAGCAATAAAAGGCTGTATTCGTAGGCAAATTTGAAATATGAACTTTTACCTTCAAATACAAATAACGATACCGTGGTTATTCCCTCTGTTGTTACATACTTGTATCGACTGGAATAAAGTAGATATGTGTGCTGCGTTCGGCAAGCCACAGAGAAGTTTTGCATCAATCTTTCAGCTTTTGTAAGTAACTTTTCACAAAATTCTGTAGTTTGCGTACAAGTGCATCAATAATTTGTTGTTGTCTTAAAAGTTGATTGAATATAGCCTCCTTATGTCTCAATCTTGTTACTCCTATTAGTGTAGTTGTTTATGTTATTCACGCAAAGACATCCTCTGACAGTTGATTTAAATCGCAATGGGGGTGATTAATGTTTATATAAATAATCAGGAACAGCTTCTCGTGCATTGACTTCATGTTGCATTCGGAGGTAACATGTATATGTAGGCAACATTCAATAATATACACGGTGCATATTGGCCCTATATGATTTTATTGTACATAAAAGCAGTGCGCAATCATTCAATCTGACTGGATATATTATTATATTTATATTTGGAGGGAAAAAATTAATATTCCCTTATTAAATGAAAGGTGTTAATTTAAATAAAATGCATGGTGTAATCACACTGGTTTTGCCGATAACATATTTTTTGTTGGAGTTAGAGTGAATGAATGTTATTTATATCCATAGATTACACGTTGATCGTCTTAAAATGGGTACATTTAGTCATAATATCCATGAAATTTCGGCTTCATAATCAATTTTCTCATATTCCATTTTGTATTCGTAGGTAACTTATATATTAGTTAATGGGCATGGTACAATTCCTGCATTGTTTGTCGCTTTCATTCGCACCTAATATTATGTAAATATTATGTAGGAATGTATAAGACGGGAATAATATTGTTTGGTGCGTAATATTGTTTTAAGGTTGGTGTCAACCCTGTTTGGCGCCAAATTTATCAAGCACTGTAACTTTTAAATTATAAATGTGATGTACATAAAAAATACTCAAAAATCTCAATTTTGGCACTTTTTGGTCAATATTTTCAAAACAAACAAATTTTAAGCCCAAAAAAAAAATTCGCTCCTAGATAATTGACTTTAGATGATTTTGGTGAAATTTTGGAATTTTTAATCAAAAACTGATATTGTTAGGTTGTCTGAAAAATGTTGGTGCCAAAAAGGTGATTTTTGGGCAAAAATGTAAAAATCACTAATTTTAGTAAAATTTGATACCAAAAATGGATTCTCTGACTCATTTCATTACAAAAAATGTATACTTTTATGTACATCACATTTATAATTTAAAAGTTACAGTGCTTGATAAATTTGGCCCAAACAGGGTTGACACCAACCTTAAACCAGCTTGTCGATATGATGTATGCGTAGTTATCCAATTTCCCCAGGAATTGCAGAGCAGTGACTACTGAGGTACTTAATATTGGCCATTATTGTAGTTGTATTTGAAAATGGAATTCATGTGTAACAATATACAATAACTTGCTTCATTTTTGCTCTGGCAGGTTGTGTAATGTCACCGAAACGTATTTTAAGTGAACAAGAAATTTAGTAAAACCTTTTCATTTTTTTTAAAGTTGTGAGGGAATCGAGGGTAGGCCTATACTGATTTCAGTCTTAAATAAATAAAAATTGCTCATGAATAATGCTTCCGACATTTATTTCTTAGTGTAATTGAACTAAGCAGTGGTTGATTTTTAAAACAAATCATAATGAAAGGCACATGCCCGACAATATCTCTGTCGTGGCAAAACTTATTAGATTAGTGTTGTTAAATCAAACAACATTGTATTTCTAAACATAAAATTACTAGTTTGTCTACATCTGACAAAATATATCATAATGGTGATTCTATGTCAAACGGGGTCTGCCTCCGGTTGAAACTCGATAAAGTCTGACTATGTACGACATTCAGAATGATACAAATTCCAAACTAGGAAATTATATCTTAATTCTAATCTGACAACTGAATGTCTCATTGCAGAAAGTTGTACGTGCTTTATTCCGTTGTGGACTGAAAGGCAAAATATTTGAATGTTCTTTGACTTTGAACATGTTAGGCTCATATTAAACTTATATATATATATGGTCTGATATGAAATTATTTCAAAGTATATATTAATGAATCAAAAGGCGATCTGGCTTTCGTGTTTAAAACAGCTATTCAAAATGATAACCAGAAGACCTCACTTGCCTCCTTTATTTAGAACAAATTGAGGAAGGCAACCGGTTGTTTTATTGCTTAAAACAAATAACCTGACATTCAAGACTATGAATTACAGGCAAATCAAACTGTTTGCTTAAAGGAAACCGCTCGCTTTCTAATTAAAGATGGCTCGGTGAACTATTCAATAGTTGATTCGATCCAATACTTTGGATTCACACGGAAACTGAAACGTTCATTCTTAACATTCTAGAATGACCTATATAATAAACAAAGAGTAATTAAGTTCTATTATATATTTATCCTCGCGACATGAGAGACCTAAAGAACTAATTACACACAGAATACATCAAGAACCACTAAACTTGTTAAGTAGAGATTAGAGATAAGGCTGAATGATCACGAGGCTGAATGATCAGATGTTTCTTAATAAAGTTTTTATCATGTTTAGTTTTAATGATGAACATGCTTTTTACCAAATTAGATCAGTAATTATATTAGTATTACTAGCGAGTTAATTGATTGTTTAACTATACCTTTACGAAATTTTAACCCAGAACGATATGTATGTTGTCATCATCTTGCCCTAAATCAGATGTTAAATATTACACACTTCTGACTGTTTTGTAGAAGTTAAACGCACATTCTTAATAATTGAAAGTCAAGCAAGAAAGACACTAACAAAATTTGATGATCAGATACGTTAGCATAATAAAACATTTTCTGCCACAATTATCATGTGTAAAAGGTTAATTCTATTCAGTAGCCTATATGTCTATCACTAGTGAGAGTTACTGATGCTTAGGGTGTTTTCTTTTATATCTTAGAAATAAGAACATGGTTTTATATTATTTTAATGTTTAATTGGTTAATCTTGCTGTTTTATTCAAATGTTGAATATTATGCAATTCTGATTGTTTTGTAAAAGCAGCGCTGAGTGCACATTTTTAAATCTACTTACAAAGTCAATCAAGACACCATTTTGATACGATAATTCCCCCTCACACGCGATTCAGGGCATAAAAAACTACGTCGAGTACAATTTTGCCCTTAAACCTATGTCAAATCAACAGATTCAACTGTTCTTAGTCAACGAAGTTGAAGTTGAGTACAAATGTGTTACCTACGAATACTTTGATTATTGCAATGCAAGCTACTGTGTTTTAAGTCTTAACATGTTTTTCTCTTATAGGAATGCTTAAAAATGTTGCCTGATATATTGTTCTTAATAAACCTTTTCAAAATTACAACTGACAGTTAGATATTGTATATTTTTTTTAACATTAAATTAATATTCTAGTATCTATTTAAAGTATACTTCTGGGTATATGTTCATAATATTAGGATTTAAACATGTTTCAACATGTTTATTTAAAAAACCAAATATTGTTAACAGCCCTGCATAATTATTTCACCTCAAAATGTAACATAAATTAAGCAGAACATTAATTTATTACAGTTTTACTTCTCTTACCTACGTATACATTACCTGTTACCTTCGAATACCAAATTTCCACATTCCTCTATGTACTTAGGTTTTGGGCGCATGCTCAAAATTCTAAATTTTACAGAAAGGGTCATTCCCCCTCTTTGAGGTACATGAAAACAAATGTTCATTAAAATCATCTTGGTGAAAGTACACAAAGTGACTCAACCTCATGTTTCATGGTATTGAGAGTCTGCAAATGCTACCTAACTGTGTGAATCTAAAATGAAAACAAAAAATGAGCACCTGGACAAATATGATCACCTTCTATCAGCATTAGCATCTTCTGAATACAATACAATCACAAATTTGAATGAAATATGTAAATATGTGGAATAATCATCACTTGATTAAAATATGGTACTTGTATTTGTAGGTAACATTGAGAAGTGTACCTTCAACTTCATCATTCCGCCACGTGGTCAATTGGAGAGATTAGTGATGGCACTTTTTTTCCATACAAGCTTGATATGTTGACTTTGAGTTGGGAAAAGGAATAAGAGATTGAAGCATTTTGAAACTGGACCCTAAATATCTAGCCGTGGACACTTTTCGTTGGATTCGACCATATACGTAAAGCCTTCTTTTGATAGATAAATAATATGTCGATTTTTGTCATATCCGTGCTCGACCATGGGCTTTAGGGATATATGTTTGGATAGAGTAAAATGCAATGTTGCAATAAGATATGTATGGCAAGACAAGTGTATTATAACCTTGGATTTCATGTTGCTGAAAGAAGGATCGTATTTAACTTTTAAATTATAATTATGGTACCAAGAAACAAATTGGAACTTGACATATACACATGGAAAAAAGTATCGCACCACTGCTTTTTTGTTGAAAAGTGCAAATGTGGCCACGAATTTTGCCACCATGGTGTGATATTAAGGATTATTTGTTTGCGTAAGCTGTCCAACAAAATGTTGTGCAACAAAAGGGCCACATTTTAGTTTGTGACGTAATCGATGTAATGTTTTTTCAAGGCCAAGGGGAAAATGCATGATTTTGTCCAAAAACATTCATGAAACAAGTTTGGGTATAACGCGATATTGAATAGACTTTAAAAACTTAAAATAGTCATTATATTAGTCACCGTTGATTTTGTTTTTGTTTATTTGACCTAGGTCAACACCTTCGCGATATTGCTTTTGTCATTTGAACTTCTTTAAAATTTGACCTATTTTGACCTTAGACCCCATAACCGTGGGGCGTACGAAAAAGGGATTTTGTTGGTTTAATTTGACCCCAGATGACCTTTGACCTTGGAATACTTAATTATGTTACCAAAGATTACAACTTTAGAGATTAATCATCGGGCCTCTCAATATCGCGTTATACCCAAACTTTTTCCATGCATGTTTTTGGACAAAAACATGCATTTTCCCCTTGGCCTTGAAAAAACATTACATCGATTACGTCACAAACTAAAATGTGGCCCTTTTATTGCACAACATTTTGTTGGACAGCTTACGCAAACAAATGATGCTTAATATCACACCATGGTGGCAAAATTCGAGGCCACATTTGCACTTTTCAAAAAAAAAGCAGTGGTGCGATACTTTTTTCCATGTGTCGAAATACAAGCACTGTTCTATAGTAATACTGGTTTATATTGTATATAATATATGTTGTTAATTATGTTCACGATCCGATGACTGCATATTGTGAATACTTAACATTACCCTACCTGCACGGCGCCAAGTGTTGGAATTCCTCCTAAATATTTGTACATTCAAAACATGTGATAAGAAATAATTTCTGATACTGAAGTATCTTAAAGACACCTGTTTCCTACCGTTGAAATGTATTTTGTATAAAGGGCAACATGCAAATAATTGTCCATTTATTTACGCTATTTGGATTCCTTAAATGTATCTATTTAGAAATCCGGTTGTCTCCTGCTTTTGTCATGCTTTTAGAAAACTGTGTGATCTACCGTCAACCTAGTTTCATGTAATAACTTTGTTATTCCTGATATGCACGTCTATATTTTTCATTGTGACAATAATTTCTCTAGTGGAACATTGCTTTGCGATATGGGCCAGATTATAACTGTGTTTATAACAATTGTATGATATATCGCATCATTTCAAAGAAGAGTTATTGGATTACCATGACACACATTTCCATGTCCATTTAATCAACAATCAAAATCTGAATTATCTTCCCGCGATAGTTGCCTTATGGAAAATAAATCCGTATTCGAACACTATACAATTATTCGACAGAAACAAAATCATACAACACTTAGTTTGTATAGGACCTTTATTTAGAACCTCGCAATAAATCACAAAGGTTTTAGAAAGCACTGGACAAATATATCACAGTAGGAATTATATAAAACATGGATATGTAGGTATCATGGGGTAAAAAAAAATGCCCGTCCCATTTTACTCGTTGTAATTATATGTATGGGAAATGACGTTTTTGTTGCTGGCTTGTTGCACACTACGTGCAAATAAGAAAGCACTCTTAAGAAAGCAAGTGTGGAGTTATTATGTAATCAATTTTTATTTGTTGCTGGCTTGTTGCACACTACGTGCAAATAAGAAAGCACTCCTAAGAAAGTAAGTGTGGAGTTTTTATGTAATCCAACATCAAAGCGCCTGATCCGGGATTTGTTGTGTACATTGAAACTAATGGGAAATCAACATTTACGACCATTCATCTAATGTATCCTTTCGGGGGGGGGGGGGGGGGGGGGGGGGCACTGACATTGGAAAAGGGTATAGGTAGTGCCGCGCTGAAGACCCCCTTTTTCACCCTCTGCTGCTAGCTCTTATGACCCCCTTTTGAGCCTGAATCAGTTCTTAAGACCCCAATTTTATTGAAAATTCAAAAAATCGCGAAATTTTGCGTTCCAAAACCCTAATTCTTCGAAAATCTTGCGTTCTAAAGCCAAAAGAAATCGAAAATTTGCGTTCTTGCTATCAAAATTGAACTATAGGCCAGTTCTCAAGACCCACTTTGTTGAGATAAATCAGTTCCTAAGACCCTATTTTTCATCATAAAATCCACTCAGTTCAGTTCTGTAGCCCCCCTTTTTGAGACCCTGTGCAGCACACCCCTACACAAAAAAAAGTTGAGTGCCCCCCCCCCCCCGGGCCGATAACCTGTGCTCCTCTATGATCATTTTGGTGTAAACGGACCATTTTGTTTTCGTGAATGCTGTTATTAATGCAAACCGTAGTGATATCTTGTTTGGCAGTTTAGGTTGCGTCATCGTCAAAACCGGACACCATTGCAAGGAGCAGGATTGTTTCTTTTTCAACATTCAATGGCAATTACACGTGCGTTTTAGCAATAGATTGCAATATGGCGCCTTTATAGAATACCAGGATGCTTTCCTGTTATTTTTACACGGCTGAGGAATGTTTATTTGAAGGCCTCCTGTGCTTGACCATACACGTATAGGGTCTATGATGCTATGGCATTAATTCCCTCTGTAATCTTATCTTGCTAGTTACGAACATACTGTATAGCGAAATATTGTTTAAAATTGTTAAAAATAACTGCCCGAATAAAGATTAAGTGCTTCAAAAACAGTAGGGTTTACACACATATTTATTGGTTTTTTTTAACCAGTATTAACTCTTTTAATCGTTAGTTGGTAAATCGATCAAAATTAATGATGTACAGACATGTTTACGCTTCCAATTACTGAAAACATTTCAGTCGTGTCGGTTGAGATTGGCTCTGTCAAGGGAAACAATGAAATTATGACGGACAAAAGTACAAATATGGCTATTTTTCTCGCGCTATGCGCACATGTGCCCACAAAATAGATTTTCGATGTGTTAAAGCACGTTTAAAGCCAAAATAGCCCTCAATTATGGGAAATATGGTGTAAAATATTAATTTTTCGCACGCTACGCGCGCATTATTTTAGTCGGTGAAGTATTGTCTGTTAATTTTTAATTTTCGCCCCACCAATATGAAACACCTAGCTACGTCGCTGCATGCCCACGCGGAGAACATGCCCATGCTGACAGCATGCCCACACCCCCCCCCCGTCTCAACCAAAATCATAAGTGTGTATAATAATATAATTGAAGGGGTGTGTGCAATAAAGTGCTAAGTTATTGCACCCACCCCTTCAATTGTGTATCCTTATTGTATTTGTAGGCCTATGTGTGTGTAAAAAAACAGGGGGGGGGGGGTCATAACTTGTTTCTACATTCCATAGGGGGGGGGGGGTCATTTGTTTTTAGTTGTTGCTTTTTTCCAGCTACCGGCCACCTCCGTTAGAAATAATGAACGGTCCCTTACCGCAGCTTTTGAGTAGCTTCGTGTAGGTATATTTACATTTCTGTCACCCAAATTTCGTTGTGGCTTTTCAACACCAGACAAAAAGTATATATTAAATCTAATTTAGTATATGAATGCGTGTATCTGAGAGTTAGTGCTTCGATCATGGAATCGTTCGTATAACAAATGGACTTACTGAACTAACTTTCGTATTGAATGCGCTATGATCTAGATGGAATAGCGCTTTGAAAACAGTAGTCGGTTTATTATTGTATTATGTTAAGGGGCCATGTACTGCTATTTTTGCCTATTTGGTATGATCTATGGTGTTTTTTATTGTACATTCCGTAATTTACTATTTTGCAGACTTGTCCTTTGTATTGATTGTGATTTCTATATCAAAATACATGAATAGTTATGTTTTGTATTTTTAAAAAGCCCTCCTATAGACTGAAACTACAAAAAGATCAATACAAAGCAAACTTGAATTATATTGCCCTCCATCGCAATCAATCCAGAAGACAAGCCTTGGTAAATAGCAAATTATGAATGAAAACAATAACAAAACCTCCTAGATTTCATATACATACCTAATTATCTGACAATAGTAGTACATAGCACCTTTAATGGCCTTTCTCGTAAAGCTGTGTCAAGCACATACGCTTTTTGAATCAAAACAAAAAGATAAAAACGTTGTATAGCTTAAAATTGTAGAACGAAAGCGCAGCTATTTCAAACACATAATGTGGTGTGTTTAAAAAAAATCAAAACAAAAAGATAAAAATATCGTATACATTAACACATATTTATACATTTACCCTTGACCTAGTTATTATTTATGAAAAAAGCAGCTGTTTCGTGTTTAAAAAATCAAAACAAAACGATAAAAATGTCGTATACAATAACGCATATTTATACATTTACCTTTGACCAAGTTATTATGATTCACTTTTTTTCTTGTGTTTTCAAATTAAACAAGATGAAACAAGTCCGGTCCAAATCGGAGCATGTCTTCAATTTTTTCCCTTTAGAGGTCAATGACCCCTAGTGACCCCGTATGATATGTCACTTTTAATCACTGAACACTCTATAAATGCATGTACCCAAGAAATCTGTTGATCTGTATGACGGTCATCAGTCATTTCCTCTGAGACAAGAAGCATTTTGAGTGAACGGATTGAAAATTTACATTTTTACCCCTAGTGACCCAAATAATTTTGCATTTTAAAAAACCTAACTATTATATAATATGCGTACAGTCATCAGGAATATGTTGACTGATTCTGACGATCTTGGGTCATTTCACTAATTTGCAAGAGCGTTTTCAGCGAAAATAACGTTTTTCCCCTGGTGACCCCTGTGTGACCTTTGACCCCAAGGTCATGATTAACTTTTTTCTTGTATTAATGAATGACATAATATGTAACATTAACAAGTCCAATCAAGATCAGGGCATCTTCAATTTTACCCCTGTATAGGGTTTCACAATACTAGATCCCGCCTGGTCCTGCACCCTTTGAGGATATATTCCAAAACCAGCCCGCTGCTATTCCGAAACGGGAGACCTATCATTCTAAATTACAGTATTAAATAAGGGTATTTATTACATCTTATGGCCAAATTTATATAATGGTCATGTGTTTAAAGCTCGCCTCATTTCGCGTTACACACGGATTGTGGCTTTCGCGACATGATTTCAACTTTACACATTTATATTTGCTTGTATACCCCTCTGAGGTAGTAAATGTATACATTTTCTGAAGGGAAATGAGGAAACCAAATATGCCATTAAAATTATAGTACGGCCAAGAACTAAAATGGTATGGTCGGAAATGTTCGGAAAAATATCAGAGTTTTTTAATTTTTAATTTGAGATCCATATTTTTTTTATACCTACCCCTATCATTATTTTTTTTACATATTTGAATTTCTCATGAAATTACCCATTATCTATATAATAATACGCTACTCTCTGTCTGTCTGTTTGTTTGTCTGTTTGTCTGTCTGTGCGCGCTTTTTCGTCGCCTTCCCGGGGTCGGGCGGCGTTCAAACTCGGAGGGTGGGTCCGGCTCGGTCCCCGCAAGAGCAAGTTCGCATTCGCTAGAGCGTACGAAGTCAAAGGTCATCTAGGGATCAACTTTTTGAAGTTGGTCGGGGCGGGAAGCCCGAATGCGAGTCGAGCGTGGAAAAAATAGAACGCCTTTGCTTTTCTTGGGTCGTCCGGGGTCAAAGGTCATCTAGGGTCGAATTTTTAAAGTTTGTCCGATCGGGCTTAAACTCGGTGATGAGAAACTCGGTGATCTGTTTGTTCGGTCCCCGCAAGAGCAAGTTCGCATTCGCTAGAGCATACGAGGTCAAAGGTCGTCTAGGGGTCGAATTTTCAAAGTTTGTCCGATCGGGCTTAAACTCGGAAGCCCGAATACGAGTCGAGCGTGGAAAAAATAAAACGGCTTTGCTTTTCTTGGGTCGTCCGGGGTCAAAGGTCGTCTAAGGGTCGAATTTTCAAAATTTGTCCGATCGGGCTTTATGCATGCATTCTACAAACTACCAAACCCGAGAACCGCCAAACCCGGGTGACCGCCTAGTATGATATATAATTGTCAACGTTACTGCGTCGGTATGGTAACTATACCGGCTAGTGAATATCTCCAATTTTTATTTTATATATTTTTAGAATTGTCAGAAATATTTGTTTAAGGATGAACCCTTCCCTGATATAAACTGCATTTCTGAATTCCTCTAGTTACAAGCTTTCCACAAATTTATACTTTTGCTATCATAGGTTGAACACTTTTTCTGTTATAGTCATTTTTATAAATCCGGTAAATTGAGGCTGATTATTCATGTTGACTGTGTAGCGAATAGGAAGAAAGCTGATGATCATTGTCTAATCCATAATTAATTAGTTGTTACAAATAGTTGACAATTCTGTTGAACCACATACTTAAAGACTATTAAATAACCTTTGAAATGGGACCAAAATGGTGTTTGTAACATAGGGGATGACTAGTTATTGTAAAAAGAACAAAGCATGGGATTATCCCCATTAAGTTTGCACAGGCGGCACCCCTTCCAGCGGCACCCCTTCCAGCACCACCCCTGGTCCCCAAACATCAAACAGCTGTATCTCCCTTTCTGTATTAGCTAGGCCTATACCAATGCCATTTTGCAGGCAGATAGCTTGTTATAAGGGCTTTAAAATGATACCAAATATGTTGGGATAGCTTTTGTTGTTTTAAAAATATTTGAGGAAAATGACAGCATGAAGCTAAAAAATGTAACAGCACCACCCTATCGGGAGACGAGTTCATAACGCGTGACCATTGTGAATTAACAGACACATCAGCGTTCTTCAGGTCCAACAAAATTGACGCGATTATGATTTTTAACAAATATTTTAACCAAGACATTTGTTCAGGTCCGGTAGCTGACGCCATCATCTAAAAATCAACAATTGCGTGTGAACAGGAAAACCCAACTCGGACAGTTTGAAAAGGCTCTAGCAGAACAAATGCCGGTTACCCCCATATATGAGTTGTGGTGTTAGTAATCATAGCTTTCATCTTTATAGGTTGATACCAAACTTCAAGATACCAGTTTCTTATAACGTCGAAAAATATCCATCTTAAATTGTGCATTTCACGTGTAAACCTATGGGAGATGTATTTGGTGGTGTGAAATCATAGGTCAATGACCCCTAGAGAACAAAGTGGTCTCATTTGTTTCAAGGCTTCAGTTGCCTAAATTGAAAACGAACAATCGTAATTTTTGTTACTAGTTCGAATATTTTACTTATATATACTAAATAACAATTTAAATTACGGGTTTTGTGCTGTTGTTTGGTTTGTTCATGGGTATTGCGAGTGCTGCTACAGCTAATGTACAGTATGTAGGGAAGTGTGTGTGAGGGGGGGGGGGGGGGTGGGGGCGGGGGCGGGGGGGGGGGGGGGGGTGCGGGTGGGTGGGGGTTGTATTGTGTCAGTCAGGTGGTCACGTAAATGTACCATGTTTTATGTGCAATATATTTTGGGGAGGGAGGGGGTAGTGTGTATGGTGGGGGTGGGGGGGGGGGGTGGGGGTGTGTGGGGTATGTATGGTGTCAGTCATGTGATCACGTAAATGTACCATGTTTTATGTGCAATATCTTTTGGGGGAGGGAGAGGGGGTTGGGGTGTATGTGGTGTGGGGGTGAGTTTGCGTGGGTGTGTTTGAGGGGGTGTGGGGTCGGGCTGTGTGTTTCTCTCAGTGCTGCTTTTGTGTATTTTATCATGTAATATGTATGTATAATTCTTATTTTACTGCTAGTTTTTGTTCAACATATTTTTATCTAATGTATACATATTGTACAGCGCATTGGTCTTTTGGAAATGCGCTATATAAATCCTTATAATAATAATATTGAAATGGCGCCGACAGTACATGTATAAATTTCACATACACGTATGTGCCATTAAATAATATAAGTCGTAAAAATCACAGCTGGATAGGATTAAAACGAGAGACAAAGCATTTGTTATGATGAACAGTATGTTCAAGAAAACCCTCAACCAAAACTTTATATTTTGACAGAGCTCAGTTTTATTTTATTATAGTTGAATTCATGTTTATACAATTCGGAAAGCTTAGAATCGGCACACTTTATTTGTTAAGGTGTTTGGTGCACGTTAGAACCTATTGATTTTTTTTGCTAAGATTGCGTATAAATGAAGTTCCATCGATGTGCAACTCATTTCTAAAATAAAAAATAGGGGTCACCGACTTCGTTTTTCCACGAGACTCATTTTAAAAAACACTTTTTCGAGCAAAATAACACAGAGGTCTATGGGAAATACGGATTGTTTTACACGTTTTGCTTCGTAGCAAAAAAACTAAATTGAAATGTTATGCCGGATTTTTAAAAAAAGATGCGCAAGTATATGGCCTTTTTATTTCTTAAATAAAAAATGGGGGTCACCGACTTAAAAAGTGCTGCCGTGGAATACCGCGTATGACCTTTGACCTCGTATGCTTTAGCGAATGCAAACTTGCTCTTGCGGGGACCGAGCTGCACCCACCCACCGAGTTTGAACGCCGCCCGACCCCGGGAAGGCGACGAAAAGCGCGCACAGACAAACAGACAGACAAACAAACAGACAGAGAGTAGCGTATTATTATAGATAAGTCGTAACATTCACAGCTGGATAGCGGTAAAACAAGAGGGGAAAACCCACAACTTTTTATTTTGACAGAGCTTAGTTTTATTTGATCACAAATGAAATCATGTTGATACAATTTGGAAAGCTTGGATAGGATTAAAACGAGTGAAAAACATTTGTTATGATATAGTATGATCAAGAAAACCGTCAACCACAACTTTTTTTATTTTGACAGAGCTTAGTTTTATTTGATCACAAATGTATTTTGTTTGACTAGTTCGGGGGGGGGGGGGGGGGGTGCGGGTGGGTGGGGGTTGTATTGTGTCAGTCAGGTGGTCACGTAAATGTACCATGTTTTATGTGCAATATATTTTGGGGAGGGAGGGGGTAGTGTGTATGGTGGGGGTGGGGGGGGGGGTGGGTGGGGGTGTGTGGGGTATGTATGGTGTCAGTCATGTGATCACGTAAATGTACCATGTTTTATGTGCAATATCTTTTGGGGGAGGGAGAGGGGGTTGGGGTGTATGTGGTGTGGGGGTGAGTTTGCGTGGGTGTGTTTGAGGGGGTGTGGGGTCGGGCTGTGTGTTTCTCTCAGTGCTGCTTTTGTGTATTTTATCATGTAATATGTATGTATAATTCTTATTTTACTGCTAGTTTTTGTTCAACATATTTTTATCTAATGTATACATATTGTACAGCGCATTGGTCTTGTGGAAATGCGCTATATAAATCCTTATAATAATAATATTGAAATGGCGCCGACAGTACATGTATAAATTTCACATACACGTATGTGCCATTAAATAATATAAGTCGTAAAAATCACAGCTGGATAGGATTAAAACGAGAGACAAAGCATTTGTTATGATGTACAGTATGTTCAAGAAAACCCTCAACCAAAACTTTATATTTTGACAGAGCTCAGTTTTATTTTATTATAGTTGAATTCATGTTTATACAATTCGGAAAGCTTAGAATCGGCACACTTTATTTGTTAAGGTGTTTGGTGCACGTTAGAACCTATTGAAATTTTTTGCTAAGATTGCGTATAAATGAAGTTCCATCGATGTGCAACTCATTTCTAAAATAAAAAATAGGGGTCACCGACTTCGTTTTTTTTATGTGTAAGTAAATGTATTTCGATAACCTGTGCAATCGATGTGACGGACAATAGTTTGTCATGTCACTCAAACTTGCAAATTATTTTGACAGAGCTATACATCTCTAAGTGAAATCATGTTTATACATTCTGAAAATGAATCTCCACATTTTCTTTGAGATACGAGCCTGGGATACGAGGTTCAGTCAATAAGTCCTACCTCCTACCTCATAACTTTGCTATAACAAGTCAGTCTTATGACAAATTCCATAATTGTAGCTTTGATATCTCAGCTACAAATAGGCTACATAACAATCGTAAGAGGGGGGGGGGGGGGGGGGCCTCATCAGTGGCGTACCCAGCTTTTGGAAACTGGGAGGGCCCGACCATAGTTGTACCGACGAAAGGCATGATGTACCGACAATTTTTTTACATACTCCCCAAAAAATTTCGTAAAACTTGCACAATTGTTTTCCGTGAGCAGCTGAAATCTTGATAAGTGGTGGTGGTGGTGGTGGTGGGGGGTGGGGGGGGGGGGGGGGGGGGGGGGATGTGGTTGTCGCAAAACCGGCAAAAAAATCGCATGGTATACAAGCCCCCCCCCCCCACTTAGCAGAATTTCACGAGCTGACGGCAAAAAAACAAAAAATGGGGACCTTTTACAATTTTTTGGGGGTACCAATTAAAAATAACCCAGCCCCCCGTAAATTTTAATCCTGGATCCGACACTGGAATAATACGGCTATAGTTCTGGTAATTGTAATATTCTTGAATATTATATTATGCTGCTTCATGATTGCTTGGTGAGCTTATTTCAAAGCAAGCGATATGCACATTTTATATAATATCACACCTGCATAAATGCTCTGGCATTTCATGATATTAAGGCCTGCTCTATATTGAACAAAGAATACTAGAGAAAATGGTTTATAGAAAATGGGGTTAACCAACAAAACAAGCACATTTTAAGATGGAGAAGAACATAAAACTGAGGTTTTTTATCTATGTTTCATTGTTGTCTCTCAGGCTTTTGACTGCGTTCAAGTTCAACACAAGCATGACAAGCTTTGGAAGATAATATCAGACATAAGTTTCTCTGCGTACATCATTGACCAAAACACTACTCATCCTTCTACAAAGACCCAGACGCCACATTAGAACAAAGGATACTGATTATGGACTGTCTACAGTCGGTCAAGGCTCATGTCAAGATGTATCTTGTCACCCCAATGCCGTCTTAGCTCAGTATAAGACAACACACAGTAGACCCGCCATGGCGTTGACGCTCCCCAAATAGAAGACATAATTATTTCACTCCCCTGATATTTTCATTCCCAAAACCACGCCCAAACCGGGGTAGTGTTTAATGTTATTTGGTTCCCTACAATATCAATATTTGTGCGAATAGCCTGAACACCAGGGAACGTGACAACGTTAAACGGAGCTCATCCAATGTCATCTGTTGTCAAAAGCAAGTTTACAATTTAAGAGGTTTTATAATAATATTCATACAAATTGTGAATTGTTTTTCTTGTGTTTCTTTTTTCTTGATCCACAAAACAGACAAAGAAAAACAAATAAACTCTGCTAAATCGTAAACCGTGATTGTTCGATTGAACACCAGGGAACGGGACAACGTTAAACGGAGCTCATCCAATGTCATCTGTTGTCAAAACAAGTTCACAATTTAAGAGACTTTATAATAATATTCATACAAATTGTTAATTGTTTTTCTTGTGTATAAGGTGATCCACAAAACAGACAAAGAAAAACAAAATAAACTCTTCTAAATCGTAAACCGTGATTGTTCTATGCAAGAAAAATTGAAGCGGCCGCTGGATTTAACTACTTTTTGAAACAAACTATTAAAATACAACATAGAACACGTCTAGAATGCGATGAATTCAAGGACCATATGCCAAATGATTGTTTTTATCTTTTTGTGGTACGAGTTCACTAAAGATGAGATTGCTCACTCCAATTAATCATCCATACGGTAGAGTGTAATGAAAAAACCCCGAATTACAATCCCAAAGCATATTGGGAAATACTACTTTAGGCCGACTAGGCAGACACAATATGAACGATATGTAGAGTGAAATGTGCCATTGCAAAAGCTAAATTGTGCTTTGCGTCACCTCAAGTTGTGTTGTCAGTCACAAATGGTAACATTTTGGATTATAGTATTTTAAAAATGAAGGCGTTTACGACAGGACCAAATACGGAAACTATGAATTTTGCGAATGTGAATATGATTACCGTAGAAATTCGCCTACAAGCCTATAGTCGAATCCTGATGTATAAGAAAACAGTATCAGCGCCCTATTTGATTGAAACTGATATGTCGATAAATCAATAAGTTAGTATTATCTAAAAGTATAAGTAATATAACTATCTTCATAACTCTATGGTTATACGAATAGCTGGATCGGCAAGGCGTTAGATTTAGAAACGAATGGTTCGAGAGGTTCGTGGTTCGAATTTCAATTGCACCCTAGTGATATAGAAAATGTTTCAAACTTGACTGTAGAATTATTACTCAGTTATACTATGTTTTGGTCTGTCCAAGCGATGACTAACTACAATCTATTTTTTATACATTAACCCAAGGCAACCCCGGAGCCTTTCTTTTTTCAGGGTTATAGCAAATTTCTGTAACATTTGGCGATGAAGCGATGGATTTTAGGTGAAAAATCAAAATACAAGTAATACAGACCTGTTGCAAATCTTAAGATTATTTGTCAGAGAACAACCTATACGGAAGAATGCATAGCGCTTAGGTGTAACCACAGCACAGAAACAGCGATTCTCTGTGTCTACAATAACTTACTTCTCGCTGATGACAAGGGCCATGAAGTCATTTTTATTCTATTGGACTACTCCGCTGCTTTCGACACCATAAATCTCCAAATTCTGTTACACCGTTTCTCAAATAAATATGGATTTACCGTATCTGCGCTTTCACGGATTAAATCATACTTAACCCATCGTTCACTATCTGTTATAATATCATGTTCCTGAAGAGGGTGTTCCTCAAAGCTCTGTACTTGGCCCTTTAGGCTTCAAGATGTATTCATCTCCTTTAGAAGATATCATTGATTCGCATGGCATTTCAAAAAAATGACTTACGCTGATGACACTTAGATATACATTGTTTTGATAAATGATGATGACAGAGTAGGGGCAATATCGAAACTTGAAGCTTGTGTGAAAGATATTAAAACCTGGTCCACAGCTAATGACATTAAACTGAATGACGACAAAACTGAAGTTCTGCATATTACATCTCGCTTTAGAAACAATTCTGTTATTTCATCAATAAACATCAATGATTCTCTAATTGAACCAGCTTCTAATGCCCGCAATCTTGGTATTATACTTCAAAATGATCTCATGTTGGATGTCCATGTCAATAACATTTGTCGTGCGGCCTCTCATGCTCTTTACAAGATATCTTGACCAGTCAACAACTGAAAGACTAATCCATGCTTTTGTGACATGTTGACTTGATAATTGTAACAGTCTGCTATTTGATCTCCTTGAAACACAGATCTCAAAACTTCAACGCATACAAAATTCAGCTGCTCGATTTGTTACTCTCTCCAATAGTTGCTGTCACATTTCTCCTGTGTTTTGTGACTTAGCCTACATTGGTTACCGATCAAATCACGCAT
Source organism: Ophiura sarsii (assembly GCA_035610835.1). NCBI lineage: Eukaryota > Metazoa > Echinodermata > Ophiuroidea > Amphilepidida > Ophiuridae > Ophiura > Ophiura sarsii. The sequence goes on along the minus strand of CM069450.1, from coordinate 36,068,591 downwards.
TATGTTCAAGATTCTTCTATCAACTTTTAAATGTTCTCGTGGTCTAGCACCTATATATCTCCAAGATCTCATTCAACAATACAAGCCCACACGCAATCTCCGTTCTTGCTCACAATATCTCTTGCACATGTTTCTTCACCTTCTATATGGACGCCGTTCTTTTCAAGATGCTTCTGCTGAACTTTGGAATCATGCCAACACTCTTGAACAGTTCAAATCATCGCTAAAAACTTACCTATTTAATGTTAATGCTTGATTTCCTTTTTGTTTTGTCTTTTTGTTACTATTAGTTGTGTATTATCTGCGTTCTGTTTTATTCGTTATAGCGCATAGGGACTTAACATTTTTGTGCTATGCGCTGAATAAGCATGGTTTGTTATTATTATTATTATTATTATTATTATACAGTCAGTGGTAAAGAGCCAAATTGGCGCCTTACCTCTGTATAGTTAATAATGAATCAATCAACTCTAGTGGGCGCATTGTATGAAATTCTAAAAAGTACCTTGCTATCAAAACAAAATACTAAATAAAGGTCCAGTTTCAGTAAGTAATTCTAGAGGGCTTTTGCAATTGTTTTTGAAAACATAACCCAAGAGGTTTTCTTACGAAAATACCCTTGTGTGTTTTCAATCCATAGCAAACAACTTTACATGTTTCACGACAAGAGGAAATCTTACTATTTTAGAGGAAAAAGGAGAATTGTTTATTGTTTTTTATCTATGACTACTCTAGAGGGCGCATTTAACTTTTTCGGAAAACCAAAAAGTAAAGCAACTTATATAGTGTAAGTATTATACAACTACAGAGGGCGTTATGCTTCAGAATAGAGTGATTGGTAAGAAACGGCTCATGTAAGAGCATTTTCTAAATTGCTGCCTATTGTCGATAAAGCTATATTAAAAAATCATTTGTCTAAAGCTCCCGCGCGCGTTAGTTAATTTATGCGGGTTAGAAAGATTTTTTATTTTCTTTTTATTTTATTGATTTTTTATTATTTTTTTGATTTTTTAAAAAATCCCAAAATTGTCTCAAAACTCCCGCGTGCGTTAGTTAATTTATCCGCGTTAGAAAGGTTATTTTTTTAATATTTTTTAATATTTTTAAATATTATTATTATTTTTTTAAAATCCCAAAATTGTCTCAAAGCTCCCGCGCGCGTTAGTTAATTGATGCGCGTTAGAAAGAATTTTTTAATCTTATTTTTACAAATCCCAAAATGTCACCGATTTTTCAGATTTTCATTAATCACATCATTTTAAATACAAAAGATTTTTTTAATATAGCCAAATATTCATTTGGCCTTCTTTTACAAACACTGGCCTAAACAATAATATAACATGAAAAACACATGCAAAATAAGTACCAACGAAAGAGACACTCATTATTACATCCATTAGACACTGTTGAACTTTATTTTGCAGGACAAATAATAGTTATATTGTATTTTATTTGTTATAAATATTTTTTTAAATTTACTTTATTTTATTTTAGTTTGTTTGCGATTTATTCTCCATATATATTATTTTTGATTTCTATTTTATTTTACTTGTTTATTAACATTTTTTCTTATTTTAAAAATATTTTTTAAGAATTTAGTTCGTTTTATTTTTATTCTCCTGATAATTTTCTTAATTTTGTTATTTATTATTGTTTTATTATATATTTTATTATTCAGGTTTTTAGGTCTGTTCCCCTTTTTATAATCTACTTCGTCCGTACGGTGCTTGCTTTTAAAGACTCTTCTTGTCTGTAACACCATCGCGCATAAATTATTATCCGATCAGAAACGAATTTAGCAATATTGACCTTTTACTCCGACCATTTTGAGGACATCACCAGGTCAACACGATAGTGTGATAGTAAATAAGTTCACTTTCGCTATAACACCAGAGCATCCAAAATAAGAAATTTTCATCACTACTGAACAATTTCAAGTTGCAAAAGCGCAATTTGTTATTGAGAATAATACGTAAATCTGTAAAATTGTATCGGGAAAATGGTAGGAACTAGTAGAAAGTGCGGAGCAAATTAATGTTAAAACACAGCGCTCTGTGAGCAGTGTCGCCGCCGGCATGGACGGCAGTCATGCATGCAGTGGGCCCGCCTCGTGTATGGTTGGCCGAGTCCGCCATAACGTATATCAATACACGTATTAATATACGTACTCGATTTTCGAACACGCGTGATCGAATTTCAAACCACGTGGTTGATATTGACCAATTCCAATCGAGTTTCGAGCACGTGCGATAGAGAATCGATGCCGTGGGATAATATTTTCCAATTACGTGGTACAGACATTTCGAGCCCGCGTAATACAGTCCTGTAATAGTAAACAGCCTCGTTCAGGGAAATTTAGGTTATAGTTAGGCCAAATATCAACATAATAAACATGTTTAATAGTGGATGGCTTATTGGCGAGTTGTGAATGGGATGGGAGATTTGATGTGTAGAAAGTTGTACAGTGAGGTGTAGGGAGAAGATTGAAGATTGACGGTAAATCACGCCTTTCGTCGGTACCATTATGGTCGTGCCCCCCACCCCGTTTCCAAAAGCTGGGTACGCCACTAGGGGGGGGGGGGGGGGGGGGGGGGGGGGGGGGGGAGTTGTGGAGCGATTTGAGGAGTGAGTTGTGTAAAATTAATGTGGGTGAGCCAAATACAATTATTTATGGAGTGAATACAATAACTATGATTATATGTTGAATATTTAAGTGCAGCGCGCGTCCTATAAACTTTAAATTACAGATTTAGTTTATCTTGATTTGATTAGATAACGATTGATATTTTGGAAGAAGAGGTAGCTAACCATGACCCTGTCATTTAAAAAAAATGGAATATCGGGGGGGGGGGGGGGGGGTTGAATCTCCAATCTCTGACTGATATAATTATTGATTCACTTGTGCCTTACATTTATCCGGGTCACTGGAATATTTAGGTTTAAGTGTAGGCTAGGGTGGGGGGTGGGGTGCAATTCCCCAGTCAGGAATCCTTGGAATGGGGGTGGGGTGCACTTTTCCCCAGTCAGGAATCTTTTCCCCACGACAATTGTAAATGTTGGACCTGTGACCAGGGGCGTAACTTGGAGGTGGGTAGGTTGCATCCCCCTGATGCCCACCCCCAGATGAAATGACAAACTCGATTTGTTTTATATACTAACAAAATAGCGGCTATGCCCCAGATCACAGACCTGCCCCCCCCTCAATTGAAGACCCTATCTATGCTCATGCCTGTGAGCTTGTTGAGATAGGCAATTCAAAAGAGGTCATCATGCCATCTCCTCTTCTTCAAACAGAATAAAAATAGTCACAGTATTTTCTCCTTTGTACAGTAGGCCTACAACCCAAACATACATTGTGCAATGTGCATTGAATGAAATGTACGAAAAGGCATTTATTTACCAGGGTTTCTATTACCTGCCATGGTATACCGAGGCTATACGATGTGTTGTGTACGACAATGCCAGTATAGTGAATGCAGGAGTGAATGTATCACACGCGGCGGTCATGCAGCGCTATAGCACAAACACTTAAATACAGTTTGCATATAGGGACCTAAATATATACACATAAATTCAGGAAAGAAAACATCGCATGTTATAATACTTTAATTTCCATTAAAAAGATAATTGTAGTTGTGATATTTCATGTTCATATACGAGGATACTTTTCGAATGCGTGTATTTTCCCCGCAAATTCAATTCTCTATCCAACGTACTCAAAACTCGATTGGAATTGGTCAATATCAACCACGTGGTTTGAAATTCGATCACGCGTGTTCGAAAATCGAGTACGTATATTAATACGTGTATTGATATACGTTATGGCGGACTCGGCCAACCATACTCGTGAGCTCATTACGATATAGGCGTGTATCGGGTGGGGCGTGCACAACAACTTCAGTCGTTCAAGTTTACGGACCATGCGGGGATTTATAACGTTTTTACAATTAGTATTTCAATTATAGAATGTTATATATTCACTTCTTTTAAGAACGAGTCGATCTTTTTGCATTTTGATGCAGATTCACTTTGTTGTCGCAAAATCGCGGGTGAAAAGTTGCGTTTGTTTACCCTCTCGTTGCGGCGACGACTAGTATTCTCCCATCATGCATTGCGCAAAACAGCAGTTTTTATCGCTGCAGCGATCGTGGATTGGTGAATTTTGACCAAATTTGCCAGATTTTCATGGATTTTCGTGATTTTCGGTCATTGAAAATTTAATCAGCAAAAGAACACACCCCTTCCCTTCCCTTCCCTTCACTAATTCCCATCAAGATAGGCCATACGGATCTCCAGATTTCTTGTCTCGTAGGTCGGACAGACAGACGGACAGACAAAAAAGTGGCCACTAAGTCTCTTTCTGAACATAGTTCAGGCGAGACAAAAAAACCCTGTTATACATTTATACAAAGGAAGCCTCTCGAAATGGCACGATGGATGGCAATTTTGGAAACTGAAATAACGTTAATATCTGTACACGCATACGACAGCATTTATAGTCATAACATTGGAAACTTGTTGCAGAAGATAAACAGCTCAACAAAAGAAAGTTCATACACTTTGTTAACATCGTATAGAGTGACTTCCAATTATCTCTTGACCAAACAGGTTAGACAGATATTTGAATGAATCTTTTTGGCACAATTTGGTACCACATTTGGAACAAAACAACAAAGATAAGCCAAGGGTACCACTTATAGAAAATCCGTGACGTTTTCAAATTCGCATTTTCAACACACTACGCGGAGAGGTAGTCACCTGTCCAGTCATCCAACACCAATGACCAGTAGTTTGCAGTCACTTTCCCGAAACGAACCATGTTGTATTTGTTTTATTACACCTCCTACATATATCATTGTCAAAACTATTAAATTGACACTCGAAAAGCTTCAATGGGTTTCCGCATGCCGTACATGCTTACTTGCTTTAAATAGTAGGCCTAACACGTAGCGTCAATCAACTCTAGTGGGCGCATTGTATGAAAATTTGAAAAGTACATTGCTATAAAAGCAAAGTACCGAATAAAGGTCCATTTTCAGTATGTAGTTCTATAGGGCTTTTGTAATTTGTTTTGAAAATAAACCTTTCTTACGAAAATACCCTTCTGTGTTTTAATTCATAGTAACCAACGTTACATGTTTCACAACAGGAGGAAAGTTTACTATTTTAAAGGTAAAAGGAGAATGTTTAATTGTTATTTATATAACATTTCTATTACTCTAGATGGCGCATTGTACTTTTCCAGAAAACCAATTATTATAAGCAACTAACGTGTTATTTGTATTATACAACTACAGAGGGCGTTCATCTTCTGAATAGAATAATTGTTAAGAAACAGTAATAGAGGATATCGTAGCAGTTCTGTTGTTCATTTTTAGATATGGCAACTTTTACCTCGTTTTTTTAATTTTCTATAAAACAAAAATGTCGGGATTTCTTTTTAGGGGGGGGGGGGGGGGGGGGGGGGGGTTAATTGCAAAATTTTTCATAATTTTCATTTAAAAAAAACAACTTAAAAATACCAACATTTCAAAAAGAACCCCCTTTTGTCGCATAATATTATAACATTGCATTCACAATTTAAGAGCCTTTTATCATTATCACTGCAATTTTTTGTATTTATGTATGGCTTGTCAAAATACAAGCACTGTTCTATAGCAATACCGATTTATATTATTATGTTGGTAATTATGTTCACGATCCAATGACTGCATATTGTGAATACTTAACATTACCCTACCTGCACTGCGCCATGTGTTGGAATTCCTCCTAAATATTTGTACATTCAAAACAATGTGATAAGAAATAATTTCTGATACTGAAGTATCTTTAAAAAGACACCTGTTTCCTACCGTTGAAATGTATTTTGTATAAAGGGCAACATGCAAATTGTCCATTTATTTACGCTATTTGGATTCCTTAAAATGTATCTTTTAGAAATTTATTTAGAAATCCGGTTGTCTCCTGCTTTTGTCATGCTTTAGAAAACTGTGTGATCTACCGTCAACCTAGTTTCATGTAATAACTTTGTTATTCCTGATATGCACGTCTATATTTTTCATTGTGACAATAATTTCTCTAGTGGAACATTGCTTTGCGATATGGGCCAGATTATAATTGTGTTTATAACAATTGTATGATATATCGCATCATTTCAACTTTTCAAAGTTATTGGATTACCATGACATACATTTCCATGTCCATTTAATCAACAATCAAAATCCGAATTATCTTCCGCGATAGTCGCCTTATGGAAAATAAATCCGTATTCGAACACTATAAAAGTATTCGACTGAAAAAATATCACACAACACTTAGTTTGTGTAGGACTTTTATTAAGAACCTCGCAATCAATCACAAAGGTTTTAGAAAGCACTGGACATATATATCACAGTAGGAATTATATAAAACATGGATATGTAGGTATCATGGGGTAAAAATGCCCGTCCCATTTTACTCGTTGTAATTATATGTATGGGAAATGACGTTTTTGTTGCTGGCTTATTGCACACTACGTGCAAATAAGAAAGCACTCTTAAGAAAGCAAGTGTGGAGTTATTATGTAATCAATTATTATTTGTTGCTGGCTTGTTGCACACTACGTGAAAATAAGAAAGCACTCCTAAGAAAGCAAGTGTGGAGTTTTTATGTAATCTAACATCAAAGCGCCTGGTCCGGGATTTGTTGTGTACATTGAAACTAATGGGAAATCAACATTTACGACCATTCATCTAATGTATCCTTTCGGCGGACCGATATCCTGTGCTCGTCTATGATCATGTTGATGTACGGACATTTTTGTTTTCGTGAACCGTAGTGATATCTTGGTTGGCAGTTTAGGTTGCGTCATCGTCAATACCAGAGAACATTGCAAGGGCAGGATCGGTTTTTTCAACATTCAATGACAATTACCCGTGCGTTTTAGCAATATATTGCAATATGGCGCCCTTATAGAATACCGGATGCTTTCCTGTTATTTGTGCACGACTGAGGAATGATTATTTGAGGGCCTCCTGTGCTTGACCATACACGTATAGGTAGGGGTAGGTAAATAACGAGATTGCGTTTTTTTCCTACCCCTATGTAGTACCGGGGTAGGTAAATAACGAGATTGCGTTTTTTCCTACCTCTACGTACTACATAGGGGTAGGTAAATAACGAGATTGCGTTTTTTTCCTACCTCTACGTATAGGGTCTATGATGCTATGGCATTCATTCCCTCTGCACTCTTATCTTGCTAGTTACGAACATACTGTATAGCGAAATATTGTTTAAAATTGTTAAAAATAACTGCCCGAATAAATATTAAGTGCTTCAAAAACAGTAGAGTTCACACACATATTTATTGGGTTTTTTAACCAGTATTTAACTCTTTTAATCGTTAGTTGGTAAATCGATCAAAATTAATGGTGTACAGACATGTTTACGCTTCCAATTACTGAAAACGTTACAATTTAAGCAATATCTGTTTAATTGAGTGTCATGCGCGTTAATTATCGTCAATAATGGCGGCGTGAGCACTCGCTAACAACATTGTGGAGAAATAATGTTCACCAATAAGTAGGTTTAAGCTTTCTCAGCTTATATCAGATTCTAAAAGGGTTGTGTTTTTCAGTATAGATCTTTCTAAAACGGCTTTTGTTCATCAACAAATAATTAATTAGTGTTATTTCAACGATAATTGATACTAAAAGAGCGCGACTGGCAGTAGTGCGTTGATTTGTGTGTATTGATGATCGTATACGATAATACCGTTGCATGCATGCTATGACTGCAGCAACATGCATGTGTACAGTACAGTACGCCATTTTTGGGTTGTGGTATCACTATATCAGGATCGGAAATAAATTTAGTGTCGTGTAAATACGAACGTATTGTGACTAATATCTTGAAAAGCCTGATTTTTAAGCTGAGCTTACTTCAACAGGGCTGTCAACTTTTGGGATTTGCTGGGAGGGAGAGATACATACTCAAAAAAAAAATCGCAAATTGCCCAATTTTTTCCGGCAGCAGCTGAAATCTAGATAAGTGGGGGGTGTGGGGGGGGGGGGGCGGGGCACTCAATTTCTTTTGGGTAGGGGTGTGCCGCACAGGGTCTCAAAGGGGGGGGGGGGGGGCTACAGAACTGAACTGAGTGGATTTTATGACGAAAAGTAGGGTCTTAAGGCTGGCTCACATAGTAGCGGTAGATAACCAACGGAGGGCGACGGACGTGAAAATCACAAAATGTTGGCGGCAAAACGACGGCAAAAGGGCAAAAGCTAGATTCGCTGACGGGTGGGAACGACCTTCAGCGACAACACGACGGCAAGGGACGAATGGCTGCGGTAGGGAACGGAGTCTAGCGACCAAAATCGGACGTTGTCTGAGCGGCGAATGACGATGTCTCGACGGAGTCCGGCAACAAGGAACGAGGTCAGACGGCTGGCAGCGGATTGGCTGGCGGCAAGGAACGGCTAGTGACGGTGGGTTGCGGCGACGATGACGATGTGTGTGGGCGGGTCGTATAAATAGTCGATTTGGCGTTCCCACTCTTCACAACGTTCTGGTCATCCACTCAGACATACGCTGTGCTAGGCTGGAGAAGAATCTACTCACTAAAAGTTTAAAATCGTGGACCATCGTTACAAAATCGTAACCCATCGCAGATGACCGTTGCAATGCCGCAGGTACTTGCAAACGACCCGCCATCAACAGTCATCACCCGTCACCTCCGGCCAAAATTCGCAATCCATCGTCGCACCAAGGTCGTTACAATTTCGTTACTTGCCGCAAGTGTCGTCAGGGTTCGAGAAATTGTGACGACCTCAAAACGACTAGATACGGCCTCGCACGGCATTGGAAACATAAAGGAAATGAGGGTTACGGTCCCCAACGAAATCTGAACGGAATCACAACGATTTTTTTGCCGCCACAACATTTTCAACATGCTGAAAATTTGCCGACGGACGCGACTGATAATTTCGGCCGTCTGCGGTGGCTAGCGGATTCGTCAGCGACAACTGACGGCAACACACGATGATTGGCGGGAAATTCAAAATTGCAATCCGCAGCTTGCCGTAGCTTGCCGTTGACCCCGCCTTTAAGGCTAGCTCACACTATGACGGATTTTTGTGATCACATTTTGTGATTTTCACGTCCGTCGCCTTCCGTTGGTTATCTACCGCTACTATGTGAGCTAGCCTTTAGGAACTGATTTTTTCAAAAAAGTAGGTCTTGAGAACTGGCCTATAGTTCAATTTTGATTAGCAAGAACGCAAATTTTCAATTTATTTTGGTGTTAGAACGCAAAATGTTCGAAGAATTGGGGCTTTGGAACGCACAATTTCGCGATTTTTGAATTTTCATTGAAATTGGGGTCTTAAGAACTGATGCAGGCTCAAAAAAAAAAGGGGGGGGGGGTCATAAGAGCTAGCAGCAGAGGGACATACCTATACCCTTTTCCAATGTCAGTGCCCCCCGGTTGAAACGTTGAACCTAATACCCGCGAAGCGCGCAAAAATTGTGATTTTAACACTAAAAGGTACAGTATGACGTTTTTAACGTCACCCACGTTGGTGTGGTCTGAGGGCCATTAAAACCTCTAGAAAACATGCGCGCGGAGCTCGCAACATTTTGAATTTTTGAACTAAAATGGTCATGAAAAACTGTCCTAAAGCCATCTTGTTACGATTAAATAATGAAATATTGAAACTAATACGTGCGCGAAGCGCGCAAAAAATTGAATTTCTAACACTATGATAATAACATCCCCCACATAATATTTAGAATTTTTGGTGTGGTTTGAGGGTCATTATAATGTTAAAACCTGTATACGCGCGGAGCGCACAAAAAATTGAGTTTTTGAACTAAAATTGGTCATATGTAAAACTGTCCTGAAGCCATCTTGTTAAGCTCAAATAATGAAATATTGAAATTATTATTTCTAACACTTAAATTGTCAAGTATGATGTTTTTAACGTCCCCTCACATAACATTTAGAATATTTGGTATGGATTGAGGGCCATTATAATGTTAACTTATAGAAAATATGCGCGCAGAGCGCGAAAAATTGTTGAGTTTCATCTAAAATGGTCATGGAAAACTGTGCCGAAGCCACCTTCTTTAGCTTAAATAATGAACGCCAACAAATTGGTGTGGTTTTTGCATTAAAACTGAAGATATGAGTATGATGTCCAGTATGATGTTTTTAAGGTTCCCCACATATTTCGAATATTTGGTGGGTCTGAGGGCAAATATAAAGTTAAAACCTGCAGAAAATAATCGCGCGGAGCGCGCAAAACTTTTGACGTTTCAAACTGGAAAACTGTCCTGAAGCCATCTTGTCAAGTTGGAATAATGAAACATTGGAACTAATGAACTAATGCGCAAAAATTGACATTTCTAACACTTAAATTGGTCCAGTATGACGTTTTTAACGTCCCACCCAACATAATATTTGGCATGGTTTGAGGGCCATTATAATTTTAAATCCTGTAGAAAATATATAGGTCCAGAAAAAACGTTCCTGAAGTCCTCTTGTTAAGCTTTAATAATGAAACATTGAAACTAATACGTGCAAAGCGCGCAAAACTTGGCATTTTTAACACTTAAAAGGTCTAATATAACGTTTTTAACGTCCCTCAAATTACAATTGTGGAGACGTTACCCCGTAACCCCTCCACCCATTTGCGCCTCATATGTCGCTACCCTTCCTCCTCCCACGACCCCATTTTCTTCCTCCTTCTTATCCTCTTCCTCCTACTCCTCTTCCTCCTTTTTTTAAACTCTTTTTTCATTTTTCAATGTGTGTGTATGGGGGTGGGGGGGGGGGGGGGGGTGGGGGGGGGGGTGGGGGGGGGGGGGATTGGCCTGCTGGGCTGGATAAGCCAGCCACTGGGGGTGAGGGGTGTAGCGATGACGTTTTCCACAAAGAACCGCCCGAAAAAATAGCATGGTCAAAATCGCAAATGTACCGACGGAAGCTTTTATAAAGGTGTTGAGAAACATTTTAATTGATACATTTTTGAGGCGGGAGATTTTATATGCTAGGCGGGAGTGCGGGAGAAAGAGTGACTAGGCGGGAGACTCCCGCCTAATGCGGGAGAGTTGACAGCCCTGACTTCAAACCCAAAAAATCTAAAAAGAAAGAAAGAAAGCAATCCCAGTAATAAGCCCCTTACTACTGCAAACAGCAGTTTGGTACAATGTGAAGAACTGAAGCAACCTCTGTTTTAAATAGGCCGTGTTTTAAACAATAACGGTTTAATCCTATAAACTACCTAGTTGTATAAGCGCTTAACTTGTGGATGATTAAGGGCGTCTTAATAGGCACCGTGTTGAATATTTTAACAAGCATTGGTTTTGCCTTTTAAACAGCGACAGGAGTTACAGCTTTTAAGCAATAATCATTACGCTACAAGGCCCGCTTAGCAGCGCTATAAATTGCTGCCCTAAAAACCGGCAACAAATTTAAATATTCGCCTCTATTAAAGCTGGTTGCTAAATGACATAATTATCGTGTGCAACCAACCGGCAGTATTGCAACACCCATTGAGTAGTTTAAACGCATTAAGCGTGGATGTAATTTGCAACATAATGGAAACTCAACCATGCAGTTAGCAAACAGTACCGTCGTACACGCCTCGAATTTAAATATACAACCAGGAAATCCTCTCGTAGTAAGTGATAACAATACACTGACAAAAAATTGGTGTCACAGCGACACCTTCTTGGAGTCAACTGTAAATGACACTTACATAGGTGTTATTTTGACTCCAAAATTGGTGTAATCGTCAATGATATGGGTTTGCACATAATTTACGGTGACGGACACCTTTCAGTGATCATTTAGTGATTTACACCAAAACTGGTGTCAGATTAATTGAAATAACTCCAAGGGCGTCAATAGTTGGCGGGAAAGCTCACGGTTTTTAGAGGTGTCGAAGCATAATGACACCAATTGGTGTAATTCTGACACCAAATTGGGCGTCTATCAACATATCAACGCATGCGCCTTGGCACGCAAACGTTTTCTCGTCGCCATTTCGTCCGCATGTTACGCGCCGGTAAGACTGGTAAGTACCGATCTGCTCCATTTCCAGACATTTTTGATAATAATTACGATACAATTAGCGTAATGTAAGCCTTGATCATGCTGTTTAATATTGCGCCAACTAACTGATGAAATAAATTACAATTTCATAGTCAGAGACTAGCATTTTGTTAGCCTGTCGTGTCAGGACTCATTTTGGACTGTGTGTCAGTATATGGACCTACTAGTACTATGTGTGTGTTCGTCATGCATGCATACGATAATACGTGCAACATTACATATAGCCCGATTCATCTGGCTCAGTGGTCGTCTTTTTTACACGGACGTCTTACATTATACGCTAATTGTATCATAATTATTTTCAACAATGTCTGGAAATTGAGCAGATCGGTACTTACCAGTCTTACCGGCTCGTTAACATGTGCTAGAGGTGACAAATACTCATTTTCCCATTTCCAAAAATTACACCCCAATTAGGGTGTTTAATGTATCTCAATATATGAATATGACACCCATAATGGTGTCAATTTGACACCTTTAGGTGGCCAACTGAGGACCCATTTTTTGACACTTGTTTTAGTGTCAAAATGACACCAAATTATTTGTCAGTGTAGGTTTTCTAGACCGAATTAATAGCGCTCCTAAGCGGACAATTTATGTCATGGTTCAGTGCGCGCCATGTAATAAATGCCTCGTTAAAAAGTCGTTTAAAGATTTCGCTATCGCCAAAGTAAGAGTGTGCTACTAATTAATTGTTGATGTCATCCCAAAAGGATCCCAAAGAGAGAAATTATGCTTAACAATCTTTATCATTTTTATTTATTGAGGACAAGAACAAACATTATTATTATTATTGTTTTTGGAATATTATATTCAAAGCTTTTAATTCTGTATGTACAAGATCACATATGAGAAAGAAATATCCATACGTCATTTGTACACGTGTTAAAATACCGCAAATGTGTGTCAGACTGTGTTCTTTTGACAAGATATCTGCTAAATTAAATGATACGGTTATGGACATTTTGTTTGTGGTGGGATCCTAATATAACGCTTGTCGTAAAAGCAGACCAAAACAACACCCTTAATTGTGAGTATCTAAATACCAGAGAATGTTAAGCTTAAAAAGTAATAGCAAATACCACTGAATCGACACACTGCTTCACGTGGATAATATGGCTATTGTAAGATACACTACCTCAAGTGTATACAAAGAAGTAATAAACGTGGCTTGTTATACACAACTTACATCATGTGTGCTTCGTAACTATTATATGGTGTCAGAAAACACGATATTGACATCAAAAAACCAGACTCTCATCAAGTCATCAGGGTGAATGATGTCAATAAAAGAACTCAACTACCTCCACAAGGAAGGTTTGACGTATAAAAAAATTAATTAAGCCTGTACTTTAACTTTGAAAAGTTGAAGCAATGCACAAAAATCGCCAAGGTGCAAAATTTTGAACCTTTGTCATGTCAACAAGTGACGACCACCAGACGACCGTACGCAAGCTGGTGAATGGAAACAGTATCTGCTGGCTATTAGTAAGCCTAATCATGAACTAAAGGACCCTAAACCTATTCAGAATTGATTAAAAAATCAACTTTGTATAGCATTAGAGAAGACTCTGACCTATTTCACGCGAAATCAACTCGGATTGATTTTATTAATATTGTAATAGTATACCTTGAATTGAGGCAGAGTAGCAAAGATACACCTCGATCGGAATATCGAGGCGCGTACATGAAATGCGACATTACATTACGCGTCATTAACACAGCAGATTACACCTCAAACGCACGCATGCTTGCTGAGGCGCGGACACGCACTGACATACAAATAGCTGTCTCGGTTACGCAGACTCTAGAATAATATTAGTTTTACCAGCACAGTTCAACATGGCATCGTCAAATAAGCCCACTATGAACTGGAATGCCGGTGATTTGCCGAAAGAATGGAAGCGCTTTAAACAGCATAGCCAATTTACTTTCGACGGCCCATTGTCAGATAAAAATGAAAAAGCAAAGGTTAACTATCTCATGACATACATCGGTGACAAGGGTAGAGAAATCTATGAAACTTTCACTTGGGCCCCAGCCGTAGAAGATCAAGCAGCCGAAAAAGACACACTCGCGGGAGTATACGCAAAGTTTACAAATTACGTAGCACCAAAGAAGAACGAAATCAGAGCAACGGTAAATTTCAATAACCGTAAGCAGGCTGAAAACGAAAAGTTTGATAATTTCGTTGTAGATCTAAAGATACTAGTCAAAGATTGTGGCTACGCTGATAACGACAGAATGTTACGGGACTCAATTGTATTGCGATCGTTTCATGAGGCCGTACGCGAAAAATGTCTAGACAAAGGCGACACATTAACATTAGACATGGCGGTAGAAATAGGGCAAAATCATGAAACTGCACAAGAAAGCATGAAGGCTATAAAAGGCGAAGATGCTAAAATACATGCTCTATCCAAATCCTCAAAAGGAAGGAAATATCAAAACAAAACAAATCCTAAACAAAATAGAGCTGGCTATAACAGAAACTATAGACAAAACTCGCAGCGTACTGAGCGTAACAATGGTGCAAAATGTTACAAATGCGGATACAATGAACACAAAACGCATGAAAAATGCCCAGCCATAGGTGAAGAATGTGGCTATTGTCACAAACCAAATCACTTTGCCTCAGTTTGTAGAAAGAGACAAAAATCATCTCAATCGCAGTCTAATTACGTCGATGATTATGAAAGCGACTACAACAATTCAGATTATGATAGTCAACCTGAAACTGATGATGATGAATATGCACACTCAGTCCATCAAAATGATTTGATAAATGCTATGGGCAACTCTGAAGATGAATGGTATGAACAAATTGAGATAGAAAACCAACCCGTCACAGTTCAAATAGACACAGGAACAAAAGAATCAATAATGCCGTTGAACGTCTATGAGTCCCTAAAATGCAAAAAGAAACTTAGAAAAACACAACATCAGTTTGAAAGTTATTCAAACCATGCCTTACAACTAGTAGGAACAGTAAAATTGACAACAAAATACAAAGATCAACACATAGACATAGACTTCTATGTAGTAAAAGCTGAAAAGAAACCGGTTCTTTTGTCAGGAAGAGCCAGTAAAGCACTAAGCTTAATTGCCAGAGTCAACAACATTGACCAGTATCCTGAATTGAAAAATCTCACAGGCACACTACCAGGAATGTTCTCACTCAAAATTGATCCAACAGTGACACCAGTCGTGCACGGTCCTAGAAAACTTCCACAAGCGCTTGCACAAAGAGTCATTGATAAGCTTAAAGAAATGGAAGCTGACGGTCACATCAAAAAGGTGACTGAACCTACAGATTGGGTTAGTTCGATGTGCACGGTAGTGAAAGGTGACAAAATAAGAATCTGTCTGGATCCTAAAGACTTAAATCGAGCAATACGTCGTGAGCACTACCCAATTCCAACGGTAGAAGAAATTGTCGCAAGTATGCCCGGAGCAAACACATTTTCAGTCATAGATGCAAAATCTGGTTTCCTGCAACTTAAACTTGATTATGAATCAAGTCTTCTCACTACCTTCAACACATGTATCGGTCGCTTCAGATGGCTTAGATTGCCATTCGGTATAAAGAGCGCGCCAGAGTTATTCCAACGTGTTATGGATGAAATGCTTCATGATATTGAAGGAGCGCGAGCTATTATGGATGATATAATTATCACCGGTAGGGGTGCAGAAGAGCACGATAAGATCATGCGTCAAGTCGTTAATCGCGCGACAGAGTGGAACCTCAGACTTAACTTTGACAAATGTCATATAAAGCAGAAGTCAGTGAAGTACGTAGGACATATTCTTACTGCTGAAGGACTGAAACCTGATCCTGACAAAGTAAGAGCGATCAGAGAGCTACCAAAGCCAGAGTCCAAGGAAGAAGTAAGAAGATTTCTCGGAATCATTACGTACCTCGCGAAATTTATCCCAAATTTAAGTGAGATAGATGGTCCACTACGCGACGTCATAAAGAAAGATTGCCAATTTCACTGGGACAAACCGCAAGAGAAAAGTTTTACAAAGCTAAAGAATCTCTGCACAAAGTCGCCAGTATTAGCCTACTATGACGTGAAGAAGGAAGTAACTATCCAATGTGACGCAAGTAGCTATGCTGTAGGAGGCGTACTTCTACAAGAAGGTCGTCCAGTCGCATACACTTCGCGCGCAATGACACACACAGAAAAAAATTATGCACAAATAGAGAAAGAAATGCTAGCAATTGTACACTCATGCAAGAAATTCCACCAATACATTTTTGGTAAAGCAGTAAAGGTAGAATCTGACCACAAGCCATTACAGTCAATTTTCGCCAAGCCATTACTAGCTGCTCCCATGAGACTACAAACAATGCTACTACGGCTACAGCCCTATGATCTGGATGTCAAGTACAAACCGGGTACTGATATTCCCATAGGAGACGCATTGAGCAGAGCAAATCTACCAGAAACGGAGCCCGATGAAGAACCAATCATGGTAAACATGGCTGAGTTTGTCGCAGTAACTCCGAGTAGATATCAAGACTTTCAAACGCGTACAGCAAATGAGCTAAATGAATTACACTCAATGATCATCAAAGGCTGGCCGGACACAAGAAATGACACTCCACACTCAGTAAGAGAATATTGGCCATACAGAGATGAACTCGCGGTGTCGGATGGGATTGTGTACAAAGGAATGCGAATTGTCGTACCACCAAGTATCAGATCCGATATGCTGAAACAGATACACGAATCACATCTAGGTATCAATAAATGTAAGCAGCGCGCACGCGAAACACTCTTCTGGCCAGGAATGAGTCAACAAGTTCAGAACATGGTTGAAGATTGTTCCATCTGCAACACATACCAAAACAAGCAGAGGAAGGAAACCATGACACCAAGCAAGATCCCAGACTTACCATGGTCTGAGATAGCATCTGATCTGTTTGCTTGGAAAGGAGATACCTATCTACTGACAGTTGATTATTATTCCAAGTTTATCGAAGTAGATAAACTCGTCGATCAGTCAAGTGCATCAACCATAGAAGTTCTTAAATCACAAATTAGTCGCCATGGAATCCCGGAGATTCTGAGGACAGACAATGGTCCTCAATTCTCATCGAGCGAATTTCAAAACTTCTGTAAGGAATACCAAATACAACACAAAACATCATCACCCCATTACCCACAATCCAACGGTGAAGCAGAGAGAGCAGTACAAACAGTCAAAAATATGTGGAAAAAGTGCAATGACAAGTACTTAGCGTTGTTAGATTATCGCACCACACCACTGACTAGTTGTGATCTCTCACCCGCACAACTCCTAATGGGACGCAGACCAAGAAATAAACTCCCTGCAGCAAGACATCTTCTCATACCAAAACCAATCAACCCAGAAGAAGTCAAGAGACGTCTCTCTAAGGACAAATCAACCCAAGAGCGTTATTACAACAATAAAGTAGGTGATCAAGATCTTCCACCACTTCGACCCGGAGATCCTGTAAGAATGACCCCTCTTCCCGGTACCAATAAATGGCTTCCTGCCAAAGTTATTCAACTTCACAGTCCACGGTCGTATGTAGTTGAATACAACGGCAGAAAATACCGCAGAAACAGAAAAGACTTGAGACTCTCAACCTTTAAAGCAAATCAAGACTATGTGGCTGTCCCCAATCCCAGAAACCAATATACAGCTACAGCTGAGAGACCTGCCAAGTCCTCTGACCCCCCACGGTCTACAACACCTAAAGACCACCCACACAAGCCAATACCCACACCAGCCGCTGAGAGACCCAGACCTGAGAAACCACAACCAGAGTCCAGAACCAGACAAGCCGAGTCCAGAACCAGACAAGCCGAGTCCAGAAATAGACAAGCCGAGTCCAGAAATAGACCACCAGAGTCACCAAGACCCAGACCAACATCCAGCCGCAAGGAGACACCACCGCCTGTGTACACTACCAGAAGCGGAAGATGCAGTAAACCACCACAGCGCTTGGATATCTAAAACCCCTTTGTTAGTTTGGATACTCAAATCTGAGCATTTCTTTTGGAAACTTTATTTGTTTACTTTAGTTATATTTAGCAACCTAAAATTTTGTTGTGAAAAGGCATAATACACATTGCAAGTCTCAGATCAAAATTAATGTGATCATTCATCATGTTGATGATAATCAGTCAAAGTCAATGCAGAACTCTTATACCCAACTGATTTTGATATTTCAGATCTGTTCTGATTCTGAATAATTTATTCAATTGCATCTAATTGAAATGAGAGAATTTCATAGACTCTAATATCATCTTGTGAACCTTAAGTTTTGCTATGGACAATACAAATGCAAGCTGTTCACTATTAATCTCTCATATGGAATTTAATATCCAGTTCACATCTTTCCATAAAGAAAGGGAGATGTAAGATACACTACCTCAAGTGTATACAAAGAAGTAATAAACGTGGCTTGTTATACACAACTTACATCATGTGTGCTTCGTAACTATTATAGCTATCACTATAATAGATATATTATCATTATTATTATTGATTATTATCGTTAGGCTTTTATTTATTAATCTACACGGGTATTTCATCCAGAACGCAGAAATCCGCTTCGCAGCAAGTGTGCCAACGACCAACCGGATTAGCACCTGGTCCACATTCCTCGCCATCGTCATCACATCCGAGGATAATGTTCTCCATGTTCATGTCAGGCATTTTCCCCTGCAATAAAAAAAACACATTCAAAAATGAGTTGCAATAAAATGAGCTATTCCATTTAAAGTCCATACACCGAAGACATTACCTTAATATTGCCAACAGAACGCTGTTAAGGGCAGTGTCAACCCGGCACTTGTTTCAAAAATTGAATTTCATATTTCTCTATTATTTTATACTTTTATATGTATTCTATCATTACCATCATAAGTTACTAATCGGAAGCTATTATTTCCCGTTCTTTTGGGTGATTTTAAATTGTTGTTTTGGTAAGTTTGAGTCAGGAAAAGGCGCATAGTTATTTGGCGGGAATTTAAGCGGAGTTCCGCGCTTTTCAAATGCTGCGACAGCTGTTCGATCACTGCGTCGCGCGCTGAAACTTCCCGTGCATAATACTAGACGCGCCGCTTAATATCCGCGACGTAGACGCGAAAAACAAAAGAGCGCAAAACAATGTCTAAATTGTAAACAAAGGCCAATCTTACGATCATTTAAATTTCAGTTTTCTTCCAATTTCTTCACATTGTGACAATATAAATTAAATCTGATAGTTTATTATGATTGTTCATAATAGTGTACTCGCTTTTTAGGTCACACGCCCGTGTGTTCCGTGAACATTTAGCTTTAAATGGTGGAAAATGTCAATATTTTTACTAAATCGATGTTTTCTAGAAGTTCAAATTTGAAGGAATTTTACGAATTTTCAGACAACATAACTAAAAATATTTCAAACTATCAGGTAAGCTTTTACTACCATTGTGTAGAGGACTTTCAGCGCTAGGAGGCAATTTTTTTATTTTTTCGATTATGGATTTTAAACTCGAGATATGCATCCATTTCTAGCGAAATGTACGCAAAAAAACACGACTTTTACACTTTTCCGATGTTTTTAGCAATATTTCCAAAACCAAGCTTTATTTTGGAAAAAGAAAAAATTACCTCCTAGACAAAATTGTTTTGTTTACAAAAACGTATATTAGAACAAATTACCATTTTTTATTTTATAGTTATGCTGTCTGAAAATTTTGGGGTAAAAAAAAATGGCTTTTTGGTTCATTTCTCAAAATTTAGTTTATTTGATATCACATTGATATCACCATCGGCTTCCTTATCAAATTTCCTTTCTAAAAATGTATACTTTTATGTACTTTTATTCAATATTCTCAAACTTAGAAGCAAAAGTTGATCATCAAAATAATAGGGTTGACACTTCCCTTAAGGCATATCAAACTGTTCCTGAGATATTAATAAGAAACAATGAAATCAATAGTTGTGTATCCCCTCGATATAGTTTTCCAAGATGACAGGACAAAATAGGTCAAAAGTCAATAACTTTCTCAAATCTTTGCACAGGGGTCAAATTCTCATGATGCTCTGATTTTATCATAAATAGTCTCACAATTTTTCTTATAGCTAGACCAAGTCTAAGAAGAATAGAATAGTCTACTACAGTGCTGCAGGCCTACAGTCAGTTGGCAGGACAAGCAAGGCGTCTTTAAAGTGTCGTACACCCGATATGCACCCATCTACATTTGTAAGGGTGACCCCGCTAAATTGGTTGTGAAATTAATTATCAATATTACGTGTTTTGTCGTCGTTAATTATATGAAATAACTCGACAACTCACCACCTATGGTGTCATCTTGCTTTAATGCTAAGTTAATTGTTGCTGGTGATATGAACGCTCGTACTGCTTCGGTTGCTGACTACATTGATGATGATCTAGACCAAGCACATCTTCCGAATTTTTATAATCTTGACAATTTTTCTTTACCAAGGATATCTTGTGAAAATGTTGTAAATAGTTTTGGTAGGATGTTGATAAATATGTGTAAATCACTTTGTATTCATATTGTTAATGGTAGAAAACCTGGTGATGATAAGGGTAACTTTACATATATTGGATCAAATGGTTCCAGTGTTGTTGATTATGTACTAGTCTCTTCATCCTTATTTGACCTTATAACCAACTTTCTTGTTGACGACAGAGCAGAATCTGATCACCTGCCAATCGTCTGTTCAATGAAATGTAACATTGTTCAACCTATATGTGATGTAACAGATTGCACAATTCCACAATATAAATGGAATGATAACAGCTTGGAAAAGTTCAGTGAATGTGTTAATTCTCAATTTGTTCGCAATGAGTTGGTTGATATCTGTAATGTATTGTTGCCTAACAAATGTAGTATTGATGATTCAATCGATCGTGTCTGCAATGTACTTTATAAAGCCGGGATCTCAATGAGTAATCCATATTATAAACAACAAACATTCAGAGTAAAAAAATCTCCTTGGTTTGATCAAGAATGTATTGCAGCCAAACATAACAAGTTAAATTGCCTCAGACTTTTCCGCAGAACTAGTGGTGTTAATGATTTGAACAAATATATAGCCAAAAAACGCATCTTTAAGAAATTGTGTAGAGCTAAGAAACAGTCATATCAGAACAATATTCGCCAACAACTTATATCTGATTGCAAGAATCCAAATTCATTTTGGAAAACTGTTGAAAATCTGAGAGGTAAAATGCAAACTGTTGCAAATATATCGATGCAAAACTGGTTTGACCATTTCAAAAGTGTTTTCCAATGTGATCGTAATACTGATAGTGATAAGACTTTTGACGAAGATTTTAATAGTCAATTAAGGAGTAATAGTGATATTGAAATACCTGACGTTAACTGTGATGCTTTGAATGACAAGATTACTAACAGTGAAGTAATCCAAGAGATTAAGAGACTGAAGAATAACAAAGCATGTGGTATTGATGGTATCCCAGCTGAAATTTTTAAGATGTCAGTGATTCCACTATCCCCCACGATTGGTCGTATATTTAATGCCATCTTTGACTCAGGCTATTTTCCCGAGCAATGGTCAAAGGGATTAATCGTTCCAATCCACAAAAATGGAGATAAAACCAATCCAAAGAATTATCGGGGCATTTCTTTGCTAAGTATATTTAGTAAAATTTTTACTGGTATTTTAAATAAAAGGTTCACAACCTGGTGTAATGATAATAACATTATCCCTGAATGTCAAGCCGGTTTCAGGAAGGGTTACTCTACAATCGATAATATCTTTGTATTACATAGTATAATTCAAAAACGTCTCACCAAAAAAGGTGCAAAATGTTATTGTCTTTTTGTTGATTTCTCTCGTGCTTTTGACTCTGTTCCACGTGCTAAACTATTATTTAAATTAATGTCAATTGGTGTAAGTGGTAAAATGCTTAAAATCATAAAAAGTATGTTCTCAGATGTTAAGGCATGTATTAAAACAAATGATTGTGTATTTCTGAATTGTTCAAATGCCCCCAAGGGGTTAGACAAGGTTGCATGTGTAGTCCACTCCAATTCTCCGTATTTATGACTGCTCTAAAGCATACTATAAACCAGTTTGGCGGTAGAGGGGTTCAATTGTATCCTGATAATGAGGAGGTTAAGATACTGAAGTATGCTGATGACATTATTCTTATTGCAGATACTCCGACTGGGTTAACACGTCATAGAAAAGGTGGTCGACTCAAACATCATGAACGGTGGTATCTCGATGGAAAAGAAATTGAATGTGTTAATTCTTACAAATATCTCGGGATTACTTTCTCCTCTGGGAATACCTGGGGCAAAGCAACATCTACTTTGGCTCAACAAGGTTTAAAAACTCTTGCTGGTATTCGTAGCATTTCTTATAAGGTCGGCAGTATGCCTTTTATTCCATATTTCAAATTAATTGATGCATGTCTCTCTCCAGTATTACTTTATGGTTCAGAAGTATGGGGTGGCTGTAATTCATACGAGTGCATTGAAAAGGTTAACATTAAAGCATGCAAACAATTCATGATGGTTTCAAGTAAAACTACCAATGCAGCCGTCCGAGGCGATTGTGGCAGATATCCATTGTTTATTACATGTGTAATTAGATTGATGTCGTATTGGTCAAAACTTATTCAAATGTCAAGTGATCGCTATCCAAATAAATGTTATAAGATGCTTTACTATCTTGATAGTAACGGTCATTCTAACTGGGCTACTAATATTAAAAATATACTTTTTAAACTCGGGTTTGGTATTGTTTGGATTATGCAAGATATTGGTTCTATAAATAACTTTTTACTACAGCTGTCAAATAGGATGTGTGACATTTCTTCACAAGAATGGCTCACTGAGATCAATGCTTTACCCAAACTACGTATTTATATAGAATTCAAGTCACTTCTTCGCCCTGAACAATACCTACTCGAGGTCACGATTCCATGTCACAGAAGAGCGTTGAGTAGATTAAGGTGTTCCAATCATTTACTATTGATTGAATCAGGTCGTGTAAATAACATTGAGTTACGTAATCGTGTTTGCCCTTTGTGTAATTCAGGTGAGATTGAAGACGAATACCACTTTGTCCTAATTTGTCCTTTTTATGTTGATCTACGAGTAAATCTACCAACTCACTGTACGCTGTTAATCCTAATCGCAATAAATTCAATTCATTGATGCGTTCAAACTATCCGCGCGTAATCAAATCAATTGCTTTTTATGTCTATAATGCTTTTTCACAGAGAGACAGATTTCTGAATGGGTGATAAATCGTTGTTTATATACTAATCGTTATATCGTTATATTATCAATGTTACTGTATATTTATATTATATGTACGTCACTACATGTATAATTACTATGATTTTGTAAATCATGCCAATTGTGGCAATATTTTGTGTATTTGGGCCGATGGCCTCATGTACTTGGAAATAAAACTAACTAACTATTTAATATATATTTTTATTATTATAATCAAACTTTTATTTAGGCTAGATGAATTTTAAGCCGAGAAAAAAGGGGGAACATTTAGGTTTTCTTAATTTAGAGTAAATATGAAACGTAACAGTAATGTTCGAGCTATAATTTGGTCTCAAATATATTAAGTTAACCCTAAGTCGCCAGGTGTGCTTTTGGGAATGAATCTATCACGGGAGAGGAAGAGGTCAAACCGAACCCTAACGAAGGCGCTAACTTTCTGCTCGAAAAAACGTAACTTTTCCTTTGCTATTTGATAGTCTGGCAGATTGTGCCATGAGATAGACCGGGGAAGCGTGTGGAAGAAGCAGCTATCAATGTAGGGATTTGTAGTCTGTTGGGCGGTTAGGGTTAGACATGTTAAAGATAGCGAAGGCTTTGGATAATCTTTAGCAACTACTTCACTTTGCTTACGACGATAACACTCCCATACTTCATTTACTTCGTATAGAAAGCTAGTAATAGGCCTTTACTGGAACGATTATATCTTTTTTTGACCGTAGCTATCATTCGTTTATGAAAAATGCTCATTAACATGGTTCAACTGATGCTTGATTTTACTTAGAATATAACTCAGTTATGCAAGAAGCTATAGCTACGGTAGGTTAAATTGTATGGCCTGTTGTATCCATCATAACAGTTTGAAGCCATATCATTAAAATCGGAGCATTATGAGCATTGACCTTTATACAATATATTTGAGAAAAAAATGACCTTTGACCTATTTTGCCCTTTATCTCGGACATAAACATTAGACCTTTCTGCTCTTTACAATGTATGATCTCACCAAACAGTTTGATATGCCTTGCAGCATAAGCCAAGCACTCTGCAATTCTACCTCTTATGACTGGTAACCTCTTATAACTGGTACATTCACTTCAAAAGTCTACTTGGGAGCCCACCACATATTAGTTATGAGGATGAGGAAATTGCCCCAATACTATCAAACCTGAAATGCTCAAAAGTTAAACGGGAAAAAGCCAGACCATTGGTCCATTCTCAAAATGGCGTTCAAGTTGGACGTCAACCACAGTAGGTCATATTCTTGCCCTCCGAAGAATTATTGAGGGAATTATATAGATCAAACAATATGCCAGCAATCATAACCTTTATTGACTTCAAGAAGGCATTTGACACAATACAAGCTGCAATTTTTAGTGGAGGCCTATGGTGTACCCGATCAGCTTACAAATGCGATAACACAATTAAACAAAGGCAAATGTTATATCACCTGATGGGGAAACTCAGGTATTTAAAATACTGGCTGGAATACTACAAGGTGATACCCTGGCTCTGTAAATCTTTGTCATTGGTCTTGACTATGCCCTTAGAGAGGCCACAGATGGCAAAGAAGAAGAGCTAGGATTCCACTTTACAAAAAGAAGCAGCAGAAGAATAGGACCAATCTCAGTAACTGACCGTGACTTTGCTGACGACATTGCACTGTTATCTTAGGAAGTGTCTCAAGAGCAATCACTGCTCAACAGAGTGGAGACCTTAGTGGGTAAAGTTGGGCTCAAATGCACACTGCCAAGGCGAAGCGTGACACATGATTGCAGGTAGAAGAAATCAAGACAAAAATCATTCGACATAAGTCAAGTCAAAGTCAAATCAAATTCAAGTCAAGTCATTCTTTGTCTGAAATAGGTGATGTTGTTACAATTTTACGTATTGTTCAGTCGATTTTCTTTTCAGAAGATGACGTATGCATTAGATACTCTTTATTATACCAAGATGCAGACAAACAATGCTCAATTCTGATTTTTAACTCTGACATACAAATAGGCCTACATGTACATGCTAGCTTAGCAGTGAAATATAACTGATCGCGAGTGAAATCTTCCACATATTATTTGTTTCGTCTTCCACGAAATCAAAGCTTAGAAATATAGATTACGATGTTTACTTACGTAACACTTGCTTGAACATCTCACATGGTCACAATTGTTTTTCAAATAGTCCTTGGGATAATCCCCTGTGATTCCTCCGAATTCCGCAACACGAACTTCGCATGAAAGACATATGGATATTCCTGTAAATAAATAATTAAGTACATGAATTAATTAATAAATACATAAGCATTTAATTCATAAATACATGAAAATATAATTAATTTATTTATTTAATGTCATACAATTACTCGAAAGAAGTAAGCTATTTTGTTTCAAATCATCAAAATATACACTAAGATTTGCATTCGTTATAAAACAAAAATCGACTGCTTTTCGCCCAGTAATCTGGGCATATAGTTTGGCTTTGTGGTTGGTATGGGGTAGGTCACCCGTTAACTCTGGTGTTAAAAGTGTACTTATTTTTGTGGCTAATCATGAATTAAATGGCAAAAATGGCAAAAACATGCCTATGTCACATCAGATTTTTGGTCGAACGAGGTAAAATGATGTTGTATTTCAAACGTTACAGAAAAATAAATAATAAAGTTGGATATTTTCCTGCATTGACTGGGTTTCATTGACTATCTGTTGACTATCACACCAGCACGCTTAGCGCCACTACCAACAGGGGCCTTTCCACAAAAACAAACAGTATCAAACATGTGCTGAATCAAGTGGCTGAATTAAGTAATTAACAGCTGGGGTCGTCTGGACTTCTAATACATGGTTCAGCATGGTCAAGATAAGAAGAATTTTCTTGAAGACCCTGTGATCTATTTTCTACACTCTCCAAATGTTATCAGGACAGTGTTGCAATTTCAACCACAATTATATATACAGCAGTAAACCAGGATTTCTAATAATATATTATCTTTATTGACAATGATGAATAGTGTAGGGGATGAAAATACGCTAAAAAAAACATAAACCAAAGCCTTCTTTTAAAATAGAATTCAATTTTGAATGAAAGTGACAATTTCACTAAGAATAGAATGGCACACACAAGCAACAAATTGTTTAAAGTTTGGAAAATGCTCAGCATACCATTTAAACATGCACCTACCGTTTGCCTCCATCAGCAAAATGTGTATGCAGTGCTTTCAAAACTGCAAAATCCTATCCCTACAATATCGTTCAATTGCATTCTAACACAATTAAGCATATACCCCAAATTTGTTATGGTGAAAGAATTACCACATGCAAGTTCCTTAACATTTAAGTGTAGAGTCATAGAATTCTAATGCAACATGTTATAAAAGATCTTATGTTTATGTATTGTCTGCACTTAAGGAATGTATTTATAAAACAAAATAAACTCACTAAAATGAATATCTCATTTGTATTCTTAGTATTATTTACAAACAAACATAATAAGTGCTGTCTTAAACTTGAATACCCCAAACCCAAACTGTAATACATCAAATCTTCAATCCGATGTCTCTATGGTATGAAGATTCTACGAGAGGCATTCAATAAATACCGGCAACCATTGAAAATCGCTGAACCGTGACACATGTCAGTAAAATAAACTTATGATACTTAAACATGTCTTACTCTTTTCTCACAGAAAATTTCGATCCCGTAGATCATTTTTATCATTACATTTCAGCACTGTGAATACCGTGATCTCAGGGCACTGGTTAGGGAATTAAATATTACAATAGCGGGAAATTTGAAAGACAAGTTTATGGTATGCATTATAGATACATGCGTTAACAGTGTTAATATTGGCACTTGATTTATAATGCTGATTCTTGTCAATTTTCAGTGCCCAGAGACCATGATGTTTATAGTACTGAAATAACATGATACAAATGACCCAAATGTTTGAATTTTCTGTGAGAAAGGGGTAAGACTTACAGTTTTTAAAAGTATCATAAGTTTATTTTATTGACACATGTCAATTAATTAAAGGATCTTACATACGAATATTGCAAATATAGTCTGAGAGATGAAGAATTGATCCTTCAAACACACGAACAAGTTTTTGTATAATCCATTGTCAGATGAAAATCTTACCGTTTTTAAATAAGTTTTCCAGATCGACAAATAACAACTCATAAGATTCAGACAAAAGAGCATTTTTTATGATTCGGAATAAGAACCTCATTTCAAATTTATACTGCAGAACCTGCTTTAATATTTTAATTGCAGACCTTTCTTAATAATTGGAATTTAAACATAATCATAATATTGGGACTCTCTTCAGATGATAGATTCTTCAGATTATTGAACCGTAGGCCTAATTACGTTAATATTATAAAACCTTAGTACTATAGAACCTTATTTTTCCGTTATACAGAACCCTTCGGACTATACAACCGTGACTCCGAACATGTCATGAAAATGGTCTTCACTTCATTGCAAGGAATTTTACTTGATACTGGGTTTTCCCTTTTAAAGGGAATTTTTATTATTATTAACTTCTGTTTCGGAGAAAAGCAAGCTTACGGTTTCCAGATTACTCGGGATAATATTTCAACACCTTTCCTTTGAAGCCGACCGTACTCTAATCTAGTTTTGACCTAGGGGGCATGAAACGTTATTTAGACATTTAAATGTTTGTTTAAAAAAACCCTCACCATCGTCAACAGCGTCCTCTGCTCCTGCTTCACCATGATCACAATCTGCTTGGACAGGTCCTCGTCCTCGTCCTCGTCCATGACCAGTTCGTTCTATATAATTGAAAATGTAACAGATTCTAAAACTATATACACATTTTGGTTTATAGTGAAATATATGTTATAAAACCATGATTTTGTATGTATTTGTAGCAATATATATAGTCTTTCCATATGCTAATATTTTAGATTCCGAAACCTACCGTATAACCATTATACCAACGTGGGGTGAACTGGTAATTGTAGATACTCCATTTTGAAAATGTAATGTTATTAACATAGCCATTATAATGGCCATTTCATTACCAATTACCTCCAAATGGTCAATACAATTACCTACAAATGGTCAAAACAATTACCAAGGTGGCCATACAAAAATGAAGTCTATACCATTCAATCACACCTTATCACATACAAATTCGCTTACTGGGTGGATTAAAAGCTATAGATATAATAATTTGGTCATTTCTAATGTAACACATTTATATCACAATGTACTAGTACACCACTGTGTCATTGCATCATGAGCATGCATTTGATCTAGAGTCACTGGGATGTATAGAAGGCGTGTACATTGAACCATGAGGATCTATGATTGAACATTCCCAAGTGAAAGCTCATCAGCTATAGATTGATCAGTTCCGAATGCCGTATTGGCGAAGCCTCATTACAGCAGCGGATGAATACATCGCATACAAGGACGCGAGCACACTTAAAGGCAACAAACGTACTGTGCATCATATTCGTGACGCGTAAACTGCTTACGTGTGGCCATAATCTCGCGCGTACGCTTGTATTAACTTTGCGCGCGGCGAAATAGAAACCGATTATTTCTCGCCAATTTGGAACCGATTGAACAATAGCTTTACACTGGTTGTACCCAGTTCAACAGTACCACCATGCTACCACCCACCAGCGTACCAATTGCGTACAGGAAAATGCAGTGCCCTCAGTCGAGCTTCGTTCTCCCGTCGGCGGCTGATGAATTTTCACTTCATTTTGGATGCTTTTATCGCACTAAATAAATAAGCTTATTGGACTTGTTATTATTGATTAATATCAGTATACGATACTACCCGATACAAATTTTAGAAAGCCTGATCAAGGCTACCATGCATGTGGCTAGTTCAACATAGACGTAATATACGCCCTCGTCTGTCCCTCCGGCCCAACACATATTAGTATCAACCAAGCACAAATACCAGCTCAAATGGCTCAACCAAAGCTGTTCTAATTAGCGACATATTCCTGACTCTATATTGCCGACTAATAAGCTGTTCCAACCCGCGGGCTACTCCCCGGGGCAACTCCCATCTCAGTTACTCTGCCCGCGCCTTGACGCGGACTGTAACTATTTTGTCCTATTTTGTCCTATTTTGTCTGTCTCACAAAATATATCATATTGATGATTCTACATCAAGCGGTATATGCTTCCGATTGAATCTCGATAAAAGCTGGCTCCATACCCGACATTTAAAATGATAAATTTCCAAACTAGGAAAGTATATCTTATTAAAATCTGACAACTATGTGTCTTGCTGTTAAAGTTGTGTAGGCTTATGTGCTTTATTCCGTTTTGGACTAAAAGTCACGCGGCGTTGAATGTTCTAGACTTTGAACATGTATGGCTCATATAAGTTGTACGACGTGTGATGTGTATAATTATGGCAGTATTTATCTTACGATAAATCAAAAAGCGAACTGGCTTAATGAGAGTTATTTAAAACGATGACAGAATGCCTCTCTTGCCTCCTTTAAACGATGATCGATGAAGGCGACTTGTTGTAATTCGACCGATAATTCAAGACTATGAATCTTCAGGTTTATGAAGCTGTTTACTAAAAGAAAGCTTGCTTGCTTTCGTAACTAAGATGACTCTGGGAAGATCAAAAATGATATTAATCTAATACTATTAATACGGAAAACTTATCATTCTTAACCTAGAATGTCTTCTTAACATTCCTAACTTAGAATGTCTTCTTAACATTCTTAACTTAGAATGTCTTCTCAACATCCTTAACTTAGAATGTCTTCTCCCCTGAGTTTTAGCTGCTAGGGAGGAGACAAATAAATTAAGAATGTCCTATATACAGAGAACTCTGTATAGAATTGATAGGCCCACCATGTTTAAGATAAAACAATGGTAATGGGATGCAGAATAAATAGCTAGACGCGTTTCGACTCTCGTGAGTCTCATCAGTAGCAGGCTGCTGTAGGTCAACTGACCTATGCCTACATGTACACACACAAGTTTTAATCCATACATGAAGTAAGTACATGGCTAAACTTGCCCATATTACTTATAGATACAAAAAATGTATGCAACGAGCGAGATCACTTTCGCTGATCGGAACCATACTAGGCCCTATTCTTCATATAATTTTAATATGAGCCATACATGTTCAAAGTCTAAAACATTCAACGCCGCGTGTCTTTTAGTCCAAAACGGAATAAAGCACATAAGCCTACACAACTTTCAGCAAGACACATAGTTGTCAGATTATAATATGATATACTTTCCTAGTTTCGAAATTTATCATTTTACATTTTATATATAAAATCAATAATACATTTATATATAATTTTTTTTAAATAAATTTTTAAATGTATTTAAAAAAAAAAGTATTCATTTTGTATACATTTTTTTCACAAAATATTCAAAAAATGGCGATTGAATACAAATTTGAGCAGTTTATATATGATTAAATCTAGTGTTGTCCAGAACACGTGATCTGCATTGCCGATCTTTTCTTTTAAAATAGTAAACTAGCCCACGAAAAAAACACCCCATGCGAACTACGAATTTTTTAGAATTGTTCGATTTTTCGTTTGAAATTGTATTATTGATTTTATCAAGAGATATGCATTCGTCGCACTCTACGATTCATTTCTTGTTTTAAGGGTCCCATATTATGAGCCCGCTGTCAGGGTTTCTCGTGGGGCTTCTAGCCTCTTTCTCCCATTGTGTTATTATTATTTTCTGTATACACATTGCTGAATAAATTGAATTGAATTGAATCGGAAGACCAATCAAATGAAAGAAGAAATAATGCCTGTATTCATATTACATTATGTGTCATCATTGAACTTACCCTCAAGAGAAACATACTCTGAATACGCAAGTGTCACGACCACCAGCAAAATCACAGATACGGCGGTGTTCATTGTGGAACGGTGGCGACGTCAAACTGTATAAAAGATAAATATTCCTTTAAAAAGGAAAAGAGGCGGTCATATAAATTTAAAGAAACAGACAGCAGAGTGTGATATAGGTAACAAAAAGAGTGGTTATGTCATAAGTTTTATTTATCAATATAAAACATGAATGGAAATCACTAACTAATGTTAATAATACTATAAAAAGTCAGGACAATGTTGACGAGTCAAAACATTAAAGGCTTTTGGAATCAAGTATGTTACATCTTAGAGCTGGTTTATCACGTTGGCATTTTACCACAGATAAATTGGTCATAACCTGTTACTTGTTGACAGTTTAATGGAGAAATTGTAACTTTGTAAATTCCTCAAAAGAACTGGGTATGGCTAGAAACCCACAGTGGTAGCTTGCCTTTAAAAGGTACTTTATTTCTGATATGCTTAAAGGTATAGTACGTTACCTTATAAGCATAATTAGTTTGTTTTTAAAGAAGGTAGATTTTCTTGCAGATTTACATTTCTGATCATAAAGCGTGAATATATTCTAGACAAGTTTATAAATCTATATGAGCATTATACAATATGTGTTTTTATGGTTTTTAAGGGTTGAAAAACAGATTGGTTGCACGAACAGTTGAAATGTTGTCTAACAAATATGATTCTTATATGATTGTTTCAATCTGTAACTTGGAACGTCAAATGAAGTGGCTTTGTTAAAGAATGTCTCGTATTTCTATTTAGCTTAGCACGTTCTATATATAAAAATGTTATTGTTTACATCCTTAAGCATTATTTTAACAGTAACAATACGTACATATTACAGATGTTCATATAACTTTGCCTTCATTGAAGGTATTATGTGATCTTTTCCATGGGACGCCCTCAATCAAAATTCATAAATATATTCCAAGATACGATTCCTAATAACCTCAAAATCATGGTTTAAAGAGTGAATTTAGAGTAAAATGTTTTCAAACCATGATTTTGAAGTAATTGGGAATCGCATCGATCTGTAACTTAGAGGATCTTTATGATTTATGATCAAAAATGCAAATCTGCAAGAAAATCTACTTTCATAGTAAAAATCAATGATAGAGGGCGCTACTTGGAAAAGATCACATAATATGCCTTTAAAAACATTTTTTGTTTGTTAGGGACATTAAGTGGTGTTGCCAATTTTAAATATTTACGTCAGAATTCAAGATGAACATTTTAATGTTAAAACATTTGCCATTATTGTTGTTTCTACTAACAAAAACACAGCAAAACTTGATTAAAACAATACCATCGCTATTTATTGAAAAACGCCCTCTATGCAAATATGGTTCGTGTTATGTATCACGCGTACTGCAGGGGGACCAGCATTTTTGAATCGACGTTTTGTTGTACAAAGAGGGCTTCTATTTCTTAATCCTTATAGGTGTAAGTTCATACATGTAATACAATTGTAAACATATATAAATCCCAGTTTTTATCATATATTTTTGTAATTGGGGACGCTGCCTCCACCACATCTCTTAATGCCTCTTTAACAACGGAAATTTAAAATTAACGGCCGTCCGTGTCCACCATCGTCTGCTACAATCACGCCCTATCGGTATAACGCCTCCAAGGCTATGCTGACGTCGCAAAATATACCATTTGCACGTAATTGATTCAATATCTTTTAACATCGGAATTCGGTATCTTAATTAATACCCAATCGATTTCCACCGTTCAAACGGGAAACTATACCAATAAAGACACGTTCTTTTCATATTTTGCATTTAAACTTTCCTAAAACAATAAAAAACGTTTATTTTTTTAAAGCACTTTGTCTTCAATCAAGATGTAATTATTGCTGGTCCTAACGGTCCATGAATTGCCCGCAGCTGTGTAAACAGACACCTCCCTGGTGCAAACAACTGTTATTTGAGCAGATATGCAGTGTTGCCAGACTACATCACAAATATCACCTAAAACACCACCATCTGTGCCTAAAATACCTTAGCCAAAGCCAATAAGTAGCCCAATTCAACAGATCCCGTTTAAGCACACGTTAAAACTGGCTTTAATTGAAAAAGGTCAAGAAAACTCGTTGGTGATAGGAATACACTACAACAGAGAGGATCTGTTTTATGTAGTGGGACATACGTAAAACATAAGGGATTTATTGTCGCATGTAAACCGTACGTAAGATGTCGTTTTCCCATTATGTCAAAACCTACCCATAAAGGAGGCGAAGGCCGTTGCCCCGCCTCCAAAAACACTAGTGGATAATGGAGGTTACTGTTGGATGCGAATGTTGAGTTAAGTCCACATTGGCTTTAACGTTAATATTGATGTTGATTTCATGATTAAAAAAACACAGTATGTTCGTCCTCTAATGATTTAATTCTTGAATCATGCTGATGTTTTAAAAAGGATGTGTCAAGTGGAAGGCAATTAGTAGGACAATAACCTCAAGTGTACGTAGCGTTTGAAATCAATTGGGTAGTAGTAGGCTGGGGGGGGGGGGGGGGGCGTCACTCAGAAACTTTTTTATGGTAGGGATGTGCCGCCAGCAAAATGAATATTGAATATTGAATATTTCGGGGGGAAACGGACCCATATATTTACCAGAGACCCATAATTTTCTTACATATTTGACAGATTTTAATAAAATGTCTGTGAAAAACACCATATTTAAGGAATTAAGACCCATAAATGGACCAAAATGGCTATGAAAAGGGTCATTCATTTACCGCACGGGTGAAAAATGGGACCCTATTTGGCGGCACATCCCCGTAACCTCATCTCCACTAAGTACCCCCCACCCCCTCCGGGGTAGTAGATACTACTACTTTTCTGGTAACATGAAATGAAAATGTCTCAAACACTGATACGAAAATGAAGCGCGATATCAGGGATTCTATTAATTTTTGGATAGGAAAGTCCTATACTGCGCATACGTATATATCAGGTCGCGTTTTCATGCAACAGCGCCACTTACGCTCACACACACAAAATAAGGTCACGTCAACAAAATGCAAGGAATTTATGTATAATTGCATCAAGTCCGTCAGACACAAACAATGACGGTATGGTGTAAAATGAGAAAATAAATTCAAATGCATAAAATAAACAATGAAACGTGAAGTATCATATATTTCAGGCTTTGTATAAACTGTCCATCACGTACGTTTTATCATAACTTTCAAAACCGCACATTTGGTTGGGAATGTTTCTAATGTTGGGAATGTTTCTAACAATTCCGCGCCAAACTTCAATTTTAAGTCTATACCTAAAGCAAAAGACAAGCAGCACCCACAGCGCCACCAAAGATATGCTCACAGAAAAAGTAAAGTAGCTTCTGATTGGTGTATAGTCATCTTCCGTCATTAACCGTTTGTATTTTGTCTAGTTTGGTTGATTACATAACTGCGTACGCAAGCCAAAATGAACTCTTTAATACTCTTGACAAAAGTCTATATTTCGTTAGGGGTAACGGAGAGAGACTATGAGAGATGTTTGTTTCGACCCAAAGATTGTGAATTTTTACCACGACTTAAAATCAGTCCGGGCAATTTAAGAGCTTAGATCTACCAATTACTTTGTATGAAAGTAGGCCTTATTTAACGCAAGTTCTTTTTCTTTCAAAAATAATGTTAGAGAGAATGTTTGAATAATGAATGATTCAACACATTACAGGATGAAACCATCAATTTTCTGTAAAGGATAATAGCCGAGTATTATACGCCATTCTGGGAAAATAAAGACCCAGGCGGAGCAGAGGTCATTACTTTTCGAGCAAGAATGGTATGAATAGCCTATACGATGCAAATATCCGACATGATAAACACTTGAGACCGAGCAAATGTATATACTATCATACCAATGCTATGAATAACCATACGATTTTATTGATAGAGTCAAATTAAAGTATATTACAAGATAACTGACTTGGAATCAATACTTGATTCATTTTGATAATACAATTTAATAGATGTTCTACAGCATAGGTATATCCATATCAGGTGGTATATCATAGCATTGTTTTGAATATCATATCCTTGGATATTTATTGCATTTATATTCATGGACTTTTCAGGAATAATATGGATGATCTTCAATTGCCAGTTAAAGGAAGGGTCCCGCAAACACAACATTGAGCATTATTTGTTAGAAAAAATAATTATCGAACCGAAATTACGTAATTATATAGAACAAAACACCATACTAGTCACAAAAATGAATAAAAACTGCCATCACTCAACATGCAATTTTTAAAATTCGCGGCGATCGAAAGTCCCGGTGTCGATGACGTCATGGGTATCGGTGCTGAAATTTGCGCATGTGCATTGTATAACTATGACATCATCGACACTGTGACTTTCGATCGCCGCGAATTTTAAAAAGTGCATGTTGAGAGATTGCGGTTTTTATTTGTTTTTGTCATATAAATGTGGTGTTTTGTTCTCTATAATTACAAAAGTTGGGCTCGATAGTTATTTTTCTAACATATAATGCACACTTTTATGCTTGCGGGACACCTCCTTTAATCAAGACATATTTGCCAACATCTCGACAACTGGGGATTTACTCGGAGCATTCAGTACTTGGCAGAAAAATGTAAGTGCTTTCAAAAAAAGAATAAAATGTAAAAAACAAAAGGATAAAAGCACTTTATGACTAGAGTGTTTCATAAGCCAATAAAAATCTCACAAAATAAAAAAACTTTATGACCAAAGTGCTTAAAAAGAAAAGAAATATACGAGCCTATCTTTATCACACAAAATAAAAAAACACATTTTATGACCAGAATGTATAATGCAGTAAGCCATATTTACATGGAACACATGCAAAATAGTTGGCATACGTGCAATTTTCAAGTATGAAATAATATTTTGTGGTAAAATCTGTCAAGCTATACATTAAACATGTTAAATTGAAAAGAAACCCACTTACATATGGTACCGCAACTAAAGTCTCCAAAATGTAAATCAAAGTCCGGTCCAACTTAGATTATACAGGGTGGTTCCAAAAAGGTTAACCCATTTTGGCTGCCATTTTTAGGTACTTACTAATACAATTTGGTAAATGTCTTTACATTTGATCGAAACAGAGGCTATTAAGCATTACTGGACCACACACATAAGACTAAGCTCATCTTGTTTATGAAATATGGAGCGTTAAAGATAACATGTGCAAAATCGGTTTGTCAACAGCTAGTTGCCCTTCCAATCTTAGTAGCCCTATCTTAGTAGCCTTACATTTGACTTCAGACATGAATCAAAGACATAGAAAATAGCACTTTTAGACCATGTTTTGTCTTATTTAATAATCAATAATCAAAAATAGGAGATTGCAATTTGCAATAGCTTAAATCAAGCATGATGACCACTGCCCTTATTTTCACCAGATATGACTTCTTTGAGAGAAACTTTGGAGGCATCTGTGGACAAGTCAATTTTGCACATGATATCTTTAAACTACCGCTTTTCAAAAACAAAAATAATCAAGCTATTAGATTTGTTGCCAAGTGATGTTCAATAACCACTGCTTTAATAAAACGCAAAAACATTTATGAACATGTTTTGAACCACTCTGTACTACCAACACTATTCGACTAGAAATAGACCAAAAACATATAAGGTACATAGGCTATAATTAAATCAAGAATAAAACAAACAATCCTTATTAAAGGCAAGCTAAACAAAATCAAATAGTACAACCTTAACTAGCAATGTAAAATAATAATTTTGGCATGAAACACACACAAAAAAGTAAAGGAAAAAGAGAAAAAAGAAAAAAAGAAGAAAAAAAAGAAGAAATAAATCCTTTACTAATTCTAAAATATATACTTAAAATAATAAAAGCCTAAATCAATGATAAACCGATCACAAAACAGTTACAAATTGCGTGAAATATTGACATATTATTGGACAATATAAAATAGGCCTATTTCATAATTGCCCCCATAATTGTTTCGTTTTGCTTTGTCTGTTAACCACCTTTCTCAAGATTTAGTCTTTCCACATAAAGTTAGTTGTCAATCCTAAGTTAAGAATAACTCTTGTTCTTAATGATAACTCTCGGTTACTCCTTTTTGTAATTCTCCATTCTTAAAGGTAGGTGTTCCGATTTCTGGACCGATTTTCAACTTGATGTTTTCTACTTCACATGATGGGTTATCCTTAAAATAGTCATATTCTAAAATATGAGTTGCAAAACTCCAGTGTGACATTACATTTGCCCATTGAGATTTAGTACACAAACTGGCCGGGTGGTTAACCACCTTTTGGTGGTAATTCAATGCATTTTGGCCTATAACGTTTAAATGGAAATCTGCTTCCAATTTAGTGAATTTTTCACAATATTTGTTTTCGATTTTCATCATAATATATATCGTACTACAATTGTATTCACTTGTACAGTGTTGCGATCGTAGCTGGGAACACTGTAAAAGGCGTTAACACGATGTTAAACCATGGCGTTCCATGGCACAGATCGCATACTATGCCTTAAAGACAACTTAGATGGTTGTTTATTTTCATCACATATAATTTTCAAAATGGTACAATAAAGGGATCACGATCGATATTCATGACAAGATAAGTACGAACTTCATCACCTGCAAACACTAACATATGTAATTTGTAAGATTTCAGACTATAATGGTGGAACTGAAAGTTAAAAGTAACAAATAATAAATTGAAACAGGGATATCACCGGCATTCTAATTGCCTCACAAAAAGCTCCTCTCGCATCTCATGATGCTGAAAAACTTACCTGAGTCAGTAAATCAGTTCTGTCCGATTTGAATTTGCTGGGTTTCATCACGCCTTTATATTACGCAGCGCATTCATTATAATCCACTTGGGCAATTCCATTTTAACGAGAGGGAGATAATAGATTTGGAAAGTTTTACAACGATGACGCCAACGCCGGGGATTGCGCCATCGGGTCAGCTCGAAAAAGTTATTGTTTGGAATCCAAATCCTTGGATCTTTATAACATTTATATTCATGGAATATTCGGGAGTAATGGTTAATCATCAATTGACAGTTTGCATATCGGAACTGATGAATCTCTTAAAAGAATTCGAATGTAAAGCCAAACACCGACATTTATTCATTATCTTTTTTCTTATTATTTTTCTAAAATATTGATGATTAAAGTTGATGGTGATTATATTCATGGCATCTCCCCTGGCAGAGAAATGTAAGGGCTTTAAAAGCCATATAACATATATTTTTATCTTTGTAGAATAAAAAATCCCATTAAGACCAGAGTATAATACAGTATACAAACTTTACATACAAAACCTTTGATATGCACATAAACTCATCACAAAAAGTATCGAGACACTTAAAAATGATCCAATAATTAACGGCCCGAAAGGGTATACATGGTATAGATTAATTGAAGCAAATAACCCAGTGCATAATTTAGTTCTGCGTATTTTGACACCTCGATTGTTGAGATCGATATTACGGAGCGGAGTTATGTCATTTCAATGGTCGAAGTTTCAGTTTCAAAAGTGACAATCATCCCTATAGAACCCTCCCTCAGTTGAGTTCCAGTATTGCGCAAGTTACTGCTACATCTCCTCCCGACACTAAATTTATCATCATGGGTGACTTCAATGTCAATTTGTTAGATCAATCTCATTATTTATTCACTAAATTAGCGAATTTTAAATCAAGCCATGGGTTATTCCAATACTCCACTACTACCAGTTTCTCACTTATTTACCACATCTATATAGTAATGACATCAATTAGTTAGGGATCACGTCAAAACTCGACCGCCCGGCAACCGCCGGTTACGGCCGGTTCCGTTCGGTTCTCACAAAACGTTTCGTCTGTTATAATATACACACATAAATGAGGTCAAATAGTAACACTCTGGTGAACACGACCGGTTGAAAGTGCCTCGTCACACACGTGAGCAATAACATCTTGAAGTAATGGGCTCTTTTAAGACTTAAAAGTCTCAGTTGACAACCAGTACAATACAGCTATTGATTTTCGCTGGGGTTGGCTTTTTCAATCTGTATATAGCTCAATTAACTTTTTAAAATCAATACCGAAAGTCTATGAATGTTTTTTTTTTATAGAACGATTATAGAGAGAGCTATTATGACCGCAAAGTAACAGATTGATAGTGTAAATTGGTCAGATTACAGCATTAAGTCAACCGACGGTTGTTCAGTGTTGCATGCGCGAATATTCATATACCAGTAAAACATTTGACCTGAAAGAACCGGGCGGAACCGCCCGTAACCGGCAGTCAACGGGCGGTCGAGTTTTGACGTCTCCCCTATAGCGATGTTAAAAACCTTTCTCCCCTTGGTGCCTGTCACCACACTGTTATCAAGTGTACTCTCATCATCACTTTATCCGATCCTAAACCAGCTGTTGGCAGACAAATTTGGTTGTACAACAAAGCTAACTGGGATGCTGCTAACATTGGGTTGTCCATGTATGATTTTGATGACAGTGTGAACATTGACACTGCATGGGATAATTGTTACATATTTTTCATGAACACTACAGTATGTCAATGTACATTCCGCAAAAGTATGTTAGGTGTAAATCCAAGGACCCCCCTGGTTGAATTCTGAGCTTCGTTATCTTATCAAGAAAAAACATGCATTGTTCAGGAAATGAAAAAAAGAGATTAAAAAACGATGCTTATACCAAATACAAAGCCATCAGAAATGCCCTCTCCAATCAGTTAAAATCTGCTAAGCATTCCTTTTTGATGGTCTTCTAAACAACAACTATCCCACTAAATCCTTCTTGGGTTATGTTAAGTCTCGGTCTGGTCAATCTTCCATCTCTGATACCATCAACTACAAGGGAACTTGTGCATCTACTCATCTTGAGATTGCCAATACCTTTAGTCATTTTTTCTCCGAGTGCTTTAACAGGGATACTGCTCCCGATTTTACTGCTCCCCGTTATAACCTTGATTCTTCTCTCTCTCACTTTAAGTGCAACCCCGGTGAAGTTATGAAACTCATTTGTAAGCTACAAACTCAGTCGCAGGTGTTGATGGCATTACTTCTGTGAAGCTAAAGAACACTGTCACTACCGTTTCCCCAATCCTGGGTAAGATTTTCAATCTTTCTATCTCCACAGGGACTACACCTAGCGCCTGGAAACTTTCCCGCATTATTCCAATTTTCAAGTCTTGGGATCGCCACTCTGCATCAAACTATCGTCCCATATCCCTACAACCTATTGTTTGTAAAACCATGGAAAGAATAATCCACCAACATATGCTTCACCATCTTAATCTCAACAAAGTTCTGACACCCCATCAATTCGGATTTCTTCCTAAATCATCTACTGCTGATGCCCTACTAACAGCCCTTCATCATTAAGGCCAAGCTCAAAAAGAGGAGAAACCAGTATATTCATACCAGTATATGAAGAGCTTTATTGCAAAAGGGCCACCAGACCACCCCGACATGTAACTCATTAGTGAATTTGTATTGACAAGTCCATGGAATTAATCAAATTATTGTATGGCTGTGTTCATTACTGTTTCTATGACTTGGATTAGTGCATCCATGCACGCCAATTGAGGCACCAACAATACAAGCCACATTCCACATAATGAATAGCCATCCATTTAATAATGCAAAATGAGTAAAAAGGCAGAAGTGGATGTAGGCCCTTTTGCAAAACAGCTCTTCATATAATATATATTCATACCAGTATATTCATACAACGCATAAAGTAAGAAAAAATGAAGAAGAAAAAAAGAGAACATAAATAAAAAGAGAGAAAAAAAAAGAAAAGAAAAAAAAGAAAGGAATAGTACAAATTGAAATAAAGAAAAATAATCACGAAAAGAAAATGTTAAAAAAAACAAGCAATACACGTTTAGGGGTTGTCTGAACAATATGTGATCACGCATTACATCATTATACATGTAGTATTTGAATGGCTTTATTAGCGCACAATGTTTATTTGTTTACCCGAGCTCTTAAAATACTCGAACATATTGCACAAAATATTATATGTTGGTTATACATGCCCATGTTTATCATCAGTGCCGATAACCATGATAACAGTTGTGCATAGTTGTAAAGCAGGAAAGTCACAGCTGGATCGGGCAAAACAAAAAATTGTGAAAGTAACTGTCTACTACCACTTTTATAGTGCATGGTATTATCGTTATTATAATATTGACTGTAGGTAGCTCCGAACACGGACTTATTTTGTTTGGATCAAGTGAGTCAAAACGTTGACAACAATTCTGGAGATTTGGGTCGTTATTCGCGAGTGTTGCGATGTCGCCGTAACTTTAATATTCTCCGTACCCTTTTCGCCCGTATCGTAAGGGGTATCAAATCGACTATTTTCAAGAAAAAGGCTACCCCCCTCCCCCACAAAAAAAAAGAAGAGAAAAAAGAAAAGACAAACGTTTACGCCGTGGTAAATGGCATATTGCTTTGGACAATGTTTGGCATCATTTGTCATTTTGGTACTGACCAAAATGTTCTGTCCCAACATCGTCGTGATGCTTACGGGGATGCTTACAGGTTATAACTTGCCACACAGGGCTCTGTGGTGGTAGCTCAATGTACACACGTAGGCGCAGGCCCGTAACTAGGGGGGGGGGGGGGGGGGGGGGCGGCGGACGCAAATCTGAAAGAAAAAAAATCCTTTTTTGTTGTTGTACCAATGTACCTTTTTTTGGTACCAATGTACCTTTTTAAGTACCAATGTACCTTTTTTTTTGTTACTAATGTACCTTTTTTGTTACTAATGTACCTTTTTGTTGTTGTGAAAACGCCCCACCCACCCCAATTTCCCAATTTCCCGAAAAACTGGGCTTGTTGAAGAGATCTGTTGACAGTATACCATTCTCAGCTTTCTGTATGGTTACATCAAGAAAGTGTGCCTGTTGGTGGGAGTAATCAGAAGTGAACTTAATGGTCCTGTGAAATGAGTTCATGTGATCAATGAATGTGAGGAGACTGCTTTCATCACTGATCCAGATAAAGAATACGTCGTCGATGTACCTCAACCAAATCCAAGGTCGACAAGGTGCTTCAGCTAGCAATTGTTCCTCCAGCCTAGACATGAAAAGACAAGCCCATGAAGGAGCCATCCTAGTACCCATAGCTGTGCCATGTACCTGCAAGTAGGTCCATGAAAGTGAAGTTGTTCTTGGTTAGGACATGGTGTATGAGGCATTCAATATCAGGTATGGGAGGACTGGAATGACTAATCTTAGCCAAAGCTGCACGGCTTGCTTCGATGCCTTCCTGATGGGGAATGTTGGTATAGAGGGACTTAACATCAAATGTGCCAATAATTGCGGTGCTTGGAACTTGGTTCTTGATGGCTTCGAGTTTCCTGAGAAAGTCCGGGGTGTCATGGATATAGGAGGGAACCTGTGGAACAAGAGGCTTGATGAAGTTATCGACAGGGATATATGCTCAGTTGGGGAGCCGTTGCCAGAGATGATGGGTCTGCCTGGGTTACCCGGCTTATGGATCTTGGGAAGGAGGTAGAAGCGGGCAGCACTGCAATCTTTGGGAGATAGAAACTCAAAGGCCTTGTCAGAGAGCTCATGACGCTGATGTATGTCATCCAGGGTATGCTGAATCTGTTGAGAAAATGTGTTAGTTGGATCGGAGTCAAGAACAGCATAATGAATGCGGTTGTCAAGATGACGCATGGCTTCATCAATGTACTTCTGTCGGTCCATGACAACTACTGCTGACCCTTTGTCTGCTGGCTTGATTCTCAAATAAATATGGATTCACAGGTTCTGCACTTTCATGGATTAAATCCTATTTCACCAACCGTTCACAATCTGTCATTATAAATGGTCGCGAGTCATCGGTTCATGTTCCGCATGAGGGTGTTCCTCAGGGGTCAGTACTTGGCCCTTTAGGCTTCACAATGTATTCATCTCCATTAGAAGATATCATCGATTCTCATGGCATCTCCAAAATGACTTATGCAGATGACACTCAGATATATATTGTATTGAAAAATGATGATGACAGAGAAGGTGCAATTTCGAGACTGGAAGCTTGTGTGACAGATATCAAAACCTGGTCCACAGCTAATGACCTTAAATTGAATGATGACAAGACTGAAGTTCTCCATATTACATCCCGCTTTAGGAAAAATTCTACGATTTCATCAGTAAAAATCAAT
The DNA here is from genome assembly GCA_035610835.1 of Ophiura sarsii. NCBI lineage: Eukaryota > Metazoa > Echinodermata > Ophiuroidea > Amphilepidida > Ophiuridae > Ophiura > Ophiura sarsii. Next base: position 36,025,190 of record CM069450.1, on the reverse strand, counting down.
GATTCTCACATTGAGCCAGCTTCCAGTGCCCGCAACCTTGGCATTATCCTTCAAAACGATCTTATGATGGATGTTCATGTTAACAACATTTGTCGTGCGGCTTCTCATGCTCTTTATAAGATAGGTCAAATCCGGCGTTATCTCGATCAGCCAACAACTGAAAGACTTATTCATGCTTTTGTGACGTGCCGACTCGATAACTGCAATAGTTTACTTTATGCTCTCCCTGATACGCAAATCTCAAAACTTCAACGGATTCAAAACTCTGCTGCTCGACTTGTTACGCTGTCTAAGATTCGCTGTCACATTTCCCCTGTCCTTCGTGACTTACATTGGCTACCGATCAGATCTCGCATTATCTACAAGATTCTTCTGATAACATTTAAATGTACTCGAGCTCTTGCTCCTATGTATCTGCAAGATCTTATTCAACAATACGAGCCCACTCGCAATCTTCGTTCTGGCTCAAAATATCTTCTTGCGCATGTGTCTTCACCTTCTACTTCATATGGTCGCCGTTCTTTTCAAGATGCTTCTGCTGAACTTTGGAACAATTTACCATATCATGTTAAATCCGCCAAAACTCTTGAACAGTTCAAATCATTGCTAAAAACTTACCTATTTAATGTTAATGTTTAATTTATTTTTGTTTTGTCTTTTGTTACTCATGTTACTGTGTGTTTTGTTTGTTTGTTTGTTTGTTTGTGATAGCGCATAGGGACTTAATTGTGTTATGCGCTCAATAAGTATGGTTTTATTATTATTATTATTATTGATGATGATGTCTGTCCGTAACCTGATGGAATTCAGTGCCTGGCGTTCCTCCCTAGGGACATTTTCATGAGATCTGAGGGAAACTTGCTCAGAAGTGTTAACCTGGGTGCTAACGACTTGGACATAAGTCTCAATTGCAGGGACTCTGTTCTTGGGAGGAACCCAAGTACTCTTCTTGTAGAACGGCTCAGGTACAGATGGGGCATCAAGAAAAAAATCTTTGAGACGTATCCTCCGATAATACTGAGTAAGGTCCTCGCTAATAATAAGTTTCAATCACCCAAGTGTTGTACAAGTATTTGTGTATGTGTAGTGCAATAAAATCTCAAAACGCAAAAAATTACGTCCATTGTTATATAACATTTTTATATAAAAACATATTTTAAAGCCAAAATATATGTTTTTTACTTTTTTTTTTATTGTTCTCATCGTAAAATGACATGGAGCAATCTGCATACTGCTTAAGTTCACGAGGCAAACGTCCGATTACAACAAATTACACAAAAAGATGCGATTCAAAATGTCTAAAGTATCATATTTTTAGATGTAATGTCTTCATTTTAAGGGGGAAAATCGACCATTTTTAAAACAAATTGTTATGGTCATCATTTGCGTATTGTTAATATTATGACGGATCAGTTATCGGAATTATTATGAAAAGGTTCATTGACACGTGCAGTGTCATTATATAAATGGTTTAACAAAATTAAGTAATTGCTATCCAGGTTTTTTTTTTTTGGGGGGGGGGGGGAGGGGGGAAACAATGACAAATTTAATTCTGCTTTCGAAGATTTTGTTTAACACCAGGCAGTTATATAATATATTTTTTGATTTTGAACCACAAACTACAAGTAGAATTGTTTATTCTGAAAGGTAATGTAAGAAGATTTTTTTCTTCTTCTCATTTATAGTTTTTTATTAATATCATTTCCTTTGCTGAAAAGATCACATACATCATAAAACAATTCAAATATACATGTGGTGATACAAATTATATTTACTAAGGGGTACATTTATGTATAAACAAATTTTATTTAGATTGAACGTATTGTAAGAAATTTGTTTGAAGTCCCTACATTTGCTGCTTATGGTCAAGCATTCATAGCTTAAATTAAGCGTGAGCTTCATAAAACCAGACGGATTGATATTGTATTGAATACATCGCAGCTAGTATCAGGGAATCAGCCATAGAAAAGAGAGGGAGCGGTGTTAGAGTAAAGGTGGGCCGAAGAACCAAGGCACCAGCATAGTGGAAAGATTTCCTTCAAAATTCAAACAACAAGCAGGAACTATTTTCACTTCTTTCAGAGATGAGGAATCGTTTCCGGATAACAAAGATATTAACATCACACACAGGAAAGCAGTCATATATAAATGTACTTCAATGACTGAACGTAACCATAAGGAGGCAGATACAAGAATAGTAAACTCGCTTGAGCAAGGTGACAAGGAAAAAAATACGCACAGTATAGATACTGACATCATTTTTATGGGTCACCAGTATTGAAAACGAAGGTTGCTCAACCTACCAAACCAAACCAAACCAAACCAAGAATGGTTGGTTGCCGTTAGTATATCAGGTATATTTACACGAGCATGACTTGGCTATTTGGCCCTGGAACCTAACAGCAGCATGGAATTGATGTTTACTTTTAGTGCAGATTGATGTTTACTTTTGGTAGGATTTTTGGTTTGGTTGGATTTGCCTCTAACAAACTTATATAGGGATCTGCATTGCCAAGTAACCGCTATCGTGGAATTTGGGCTTATTTTAGAAGTCAGACTACATGTATTTTCTATTGGCAAACAATAAATGAGTGACAACTTGAGCCTTGGTTTGGGAGTTTAAAGTGGCAACACTGAACCGCGGCACTTAACGCACGCTCACTCACAACTACAACAGAGAGACTGGAATGTACAATTTTAGCGTTGGTTAATAGCGTCCATGGAACGGCCTCACTGGAAATTGCGATTTTTCAACTTTAGAAATAGAAACTGACCAACATATTCCATATAAATGTTGGTAAAGGACTCATATTAGTGATGTATGTGATATTTTCTTAATTTAGGTGTTATTTTATGGAGTAATTCTCGTTCTAAATATGGAAAATATGACCTATAAAGAAGTCGTTTTTTCTTGCTAACTAAGACGTTTTCACATTTCTAAGTTGCACTACGGGAACAATTGAAGCCTTGTTTAGGTAAAATCTTGTGTACGTAAAGTCGTATTTACCGCCAGAATTGTATGGCTACCCGAATTAAAACTCGCCTAGATTTTGCGGTACGAAATAATAGCCGCCATTTTCGTTCGTGACCTTGTTCGACCTGTTCATTCCGTTGCTTCAATTGATAACCATGCTAACGCTATAATACGCCAATCCTTTTGACACAAAATGCGCCCAATTTCAAGTCACCAATTGAAACATGAATATAGCGGGGCGCGAAATGGGTGATAACAGTAACTCTATTCGTTCGTTATTTGTATCGATTATTCGGTCTATTGATTAATCTTGACCACTTGAGAAATCACGCTATGGTAGCATGTAAAGTCATGGTGGTACAGTGTAAAACCCGAGAAAAGTGCTTCCCGTAAGACATTTCGTGATACCCATCGTTTTGGAGCATGCGATTGGTATAGACATGTGGGGTATTGTCTTCTCAATAAGAATATCGCTGTTGGCAAATTAAAATCATGTGCTAATTAGCTTTAATTAAGCAAAATATTAAAGAGCCAATACCTAAATTGAGTGCAGAATGCACTATTCTAGCAACACTACTCTATTGAATTTATGGCGAATCCATTAACGCGTGTCTTTGTGTCGTTATTGAATTGAGTTGCCACCTCGAGTTCGATTCCCATTGATCATGAATATTTTTGAAGGAAACAGACGCTAGTCAGTTTTAGGAATTTACGCCGGAATGCAGCTATTCGCTCGTAAATCCAAAGTCATTAGTCATAGCACGGTATTCAACTATGTGTGCCGAAGTGTGGCACGGAGGGACTGGACTCTCTGGTGAATTGTACGCCAGCTAGTTACGGACGAGATCGGACTGTCATTTGTCTGAATAATTTTAGAAGCCTGATCAAGGCAAATTGAAGTGCTGTTGCAAAAGGTTCGGAGTGACATTTAAAGTTAATTATTTAACTATCTTTATTGCCTTTATTTCAAAACAAGTGGTCGCAACCAATAACGCACATCGAGGATTGTGCATTTAATTATTTTATAAGATATTATTAATGTGATATCCAAGTAATAATCCAGGGTAATAATAATACAATCGTATTCTTTGTTTGTTCATTAATATCATATCTGTTAGCATCAAAGTAATAATACGAGAGAAAGTTACGAGAGAAAGTATAAAGTATAAAGGAGTCCTAAATAAAAAATAAAATTATTAAATATGTTGCAATTCTCGGTTATTTTGGACGCGGGCGGGAAACAGTACGTCTAAAAAATCTAAACTCAAAATCAATTTTAATTGATCTAACACTTCATTATATTTATCCATTTTTTTAAAATTTGAAATGTTGTGTATTTATATTGTTTATACACATTCATGTTATTGGTAGATAGGACATCGTTTTATATTTAGTGAATAATTTGTTTCCCGTATGCCACCTATGCATTTTTGTAGCAATCTAAGCCACATTATATTAGTTTATTTGTGTGGTGGGTTTTTAATGTGTGTTTCTTTAGTTGAAGATCCTAGAAAAAAATCTTAAATGCTATTTTAAGACCAAGTAATGTGTGAAATAACATGTCAAGACTGACAATTGTTTAAAGAGGTGAACTTGTCTTTAAGATAATTAAAGCCCATACGCCCATACACGTGACTTGATGTGGCAGATCCCGAGTGCTAAAATCACAACTGCTAAATAAACAATGTAAAAACAATCCTTTTTCACATCGCAGTTTAAGGCAACATTGGACATTTTAGTAAATAAAACATTTCAATTTTCTCTAAATATGTCATTAACTCTCGATCTCTTAGTCCAACTACTTGTCGTTTAGTTTTAAGTTAAGTAACGGTAAATAATTACTGTGATATGGAGGTTATATATGATGACGATAGCAATATGGGTGCTATCTACTGAAGAAAGCAATGTATATAGTATATGGGTGATATCTACTGAAGAAAGCAACTAGGCCGCTATCTGCTGAAGAAAGCAATGTGTGCTATCTACTCAAGAAAGCAATGTAATATTGATGATATCTGATGAAGAAAGCAATGTAATCCATATACCAGTATACTGTAAATCTAGCTAAATTGGTTGTGTAAGAAAATTACACAACACTGTTTAATATATGAACCTAGCAACTATTGTTTAAAAAATACACAATTGTGTACATTTTCACACAATAAATGGCCGCATCTATATTTGTCTAATCATTGATATTTGCTACAAAAAATTCTTAAAACTTATAAATATCCCCACCTGTAAGACTTGGTACCGTTAATTATCATCATCACGACAGTGTTATGGCGTAGTTTTAAGCAAATTCGCTCAAGGCCTCTATACTGACATTTGTCCGTTGTTTAGGTTCTCTTGATTTCAATGACCTCCAGAAATGTATTTTTCTTTTATCTAGATTGGATATTGTTCTCTATGTCAGGGCATTATCTTATTATTATGTCACTTTCATTATCACTTTTAACTCATGCTTATTTGTGTTTCTTGTTTATTTTATTTAGCGTGTTTTCTTAGTTGCATGCACTTGAACCATAGAATAGACTGGCCATCAGACTCTTTATTAACCTCGTAGATGTCTGTTAGTGTGCTATTGTTCACGTTTGCGCTTTTTATACACAAAATACCAAACAAAAACAAGTAAAGTTATATAACGTTATACATGTATAGGCCTGGGTGGATTTTTGTTATCCTACAAAAAGAACTATATGTGGATTCAAAACAGCAACACCCCAATTCAATTTCCTTCTGGTACCGATCATGTTGACAGATTAGAGGATTGTATGATTTCAGGTATTAAACCGATTTCACTAAAAATGTGTTCAGCCAATATCCTGTGATTCAAAACTATAAAATAGCAACCCATCAGACCATTTCAATAGAGTCTTTTCAAATATAGACAACAGATAAAGGAATCGATATACAATTGACTTTCATTTGAATGGACAATGATGCTACATTTGGTATACGCTACAACTAAGTTTAGGTACTGATGTTTTGTTTTGCGTAATTAGGGTACTTAGCACACATTTTTAATATGCCAACAGCGTTATTCCTATCGGGGAGGACAAATACTACACGATTACATGAATCGCATGCTCCAACACGATGGGTATCACGGAAATTATGTTAATGAGCTACCTTTTCCTGCACCATGGTAAAGTGCAGGGATTGCACTTAGATATTTTGGTTAGATATTTTGGTTTGTTTGTTGGAAAAATCGCGTGATTGCAAATGATAGTGAAAGGTGTTTTTTCTCCATCGAAGCATAGACGGCTATGATCAAAGTGGAGACTGAGCTAGGTACATTATCATTATGTAGAAAATGGTAAAACAACCGATTTCTTTCAAATAAAGTTGCTATTGGAAGTGTTGTACATGTATGTACATGTATGTCCGGGTGATTCATTCTTCCCGGGTGTGGTGTCTGTCCTGTGTTAATTTCCAGTTAGCCCTAGATTTCAACCAAATTTTCAAAAGGCTGTTGCTTTTTTAGGACAGAAAAAGAAACCGATCCTAAATTATAACTATAATTTGGAATATTTAAAATTAATAGGGTATATGCAGGGAGGTGTTATATCATCTTTCTGGTATGCTTTAATTTTACTTTGTTTTGTAAAAATGTACCGTGCAAAATCCTTGCCAAAAAAAGCTTGACCTTAATTATAGCACTTCGTCATTAATATTCATTATTTTATTGTTAGATTTTTGATTTATAAAGACTGGTTTTTAATTTGCAGTAAATACTAAATACATGCCATAGTCTGACGAAAAACAAAAGCAAGGATTGTTGTTGTTTGTTTAAATATAGTGTTGTTGTAATTGTCAAACAAATAATGTTAAAAAATAGTATCAAATAGGAGGGATCCGCCCAGAGGAGCAGCGACGCAGCGTTAAAAATCAGAGCCGGCGCGAGCGAGAAACACGTCGTTTTTTGTTTCTTGGCCTCATCACACTACCTGTTGTGGGATCTGTTGCTATGCTACTGTGAGCGTATGCGTGTAGGCCTACGCCTATTTCCGGGGGCCTATTAATGCCTTCATTGTATGTTTTGAGAGGTGTAAATTATGCCTCTTTCAACAATGGGACTGACAATGGCCTAATTTACATATACAGCGTAGGGATCGCGATTTTGAATTTAAAGAGCCTCATACACCAGAGCATGCAAGTGAATACTTCGACTTGGACTTGACAACTTCCCATTCGTAATTCGTTGAGCGTCATCGTTCCGTTGCAGCATCGCTTTTTGTTTAGAATTATATTTTATCGGTTATCAGACACGGTTTGAGGTCTATTCAAGTTATAGGTAAGACAGTGCATGATTGGTAATATAATTGTTGTAATATTTTTTTTTATGAATACGGCAACTGTTTATTTGTTGATTGATTATGTGCGCTCTACACTTTTCCTCCACGCAGTAATGTCCTCTGCCACTGTCTATTAAAGTCATATTATGTGATCTTTTCCAGGGAGCGCCCTCTATTCATGATTTTTTTTAGAAAGTAGATTTTCTTGCACATTTACATTTCGGATCATAAATCATGAATATATTCCAAGTTACAGAGGGATACGAATCCTAATTACCTTAAAATCATGGTTTTAGAGCGAATTTAGAGTAAAAATAAGTTGTCCGACAGTTATATTTTCACTCTAAAACCATGATTTTTAGACGGACGCACCGGCGGAAGTTAGCGGAACTTGTAAACACTTTTAAAATTATGGGAAAAATATAGGAGTCATCTACATATAAGGTAAATATACAGTCATGTTTAAAATGTTTAAAATGAAATATCACTATCTTCAGTTGGGCTTACATTCTAACGCGCAAATATATGTAATATTCAAGTAGCCTACTTCCATTCTCCAAATACAAATACTTAAAGACATTTATCCTATATATATATATATATATATATATATATAATAATATTGTCCTGTCTCAGCAGTGAGAGTGCTCAATACCGCGGCAGTTGTCGTGGTAGAGCATAATATATATATATATATATATATATAAATCTGTTTCACATTTCACATATATATATATATAAATCTGTTTCACATATATATATATATATAAATCTGTTTCACATTTTCAATGCCTAATTGTATTGCCGTATATAATCGTATATATATCTTCCAAATATATTTCAACAGGCACAAACAAATAAGTTGACTTCAACATAAACAACCATTATAATAAACCAACCAACCAACAAGACCCAGTTAGGTTTTGTCCAAAATCATTTGAACATTCAAATCCACCAACCGCCAAACCCGAGAACCGCGAAAGCCGAGAACCGCTCTAGTTTATGGTTTGCATTTGGCACTGGTAGTTACTACCGATTACAGCATCAATTATGTAAAAAAAACTTGGTGAAGATAAATCGAGTTCCCTCCCATTCTACCATGCCTTGTCAGAATCAGATACTACTTCTGCATTTTTCGGCAAGGGAAAGAAGTGTTTTTGGCAAGCTTGGCAAACCTACCATAATGTCACAGATGCATTTCTTTCCATGTGCGGAAATCCCTTTCAGCAAGTGGACTTGACTTCAGACAACTTGAACGGGTCACTGTTATTCTGCATGACTCACACAGCCCATTGACATCGGTTGACGAGGCACGACGTGTTCTATTAACCAAGACCTTGAAAACATTCCTCCATTCGTTGACATTTTAAACCTTTACTAAATCATCCATCGTAATCCAAAGGTCGTTCACTTACTATAACAGTACTTCATATCAAATGTTTGAATCATGGCGTTATCATAATAGAGTAAAATAATATATTTCACTAATCTCTCATACAATTCAAGATCATACGCCATTCACCATCAGTTGAAATAATCATTCATATAAATTGTGTCATATATCTTGATTTCTAGGATGCCTTGCTGCAACACGTCAGACAATTTGTATACTAAGGCAGTATCACATGTCAGGATGCAAATTACCCTAGACCAACTGCTTAAGGTTTGAGATGGACCTTCAAGAACATGCGCTGAATACCATGACCCGACCCAAAGATGCCAACGCTTGATTAGAGCTCACCAAGTAGTGCGGATGCAGGAGTGAACGCGGTTTACAGTTTTCGAAAGAAATATGTTATGTTTGTCAATCTATTCATAATTTCGTGGATAAACAAGTGACATTTTTTATTATTTTCCATTTTTATTATACACGTGAAATAAAGGAAACACTAACCTAAAAAGATCCGTTCTACGTATTTATTTGTACCACATCTAATGTCATTTACCTCTTATCATGTAGAGTGTGTGGAGTCCAGTATGTTGGTGAGACCAAAAACCCACTGAAGAAGCGCTTCTATGGACACAGATCGACGGTCAACACCAACAAGCCACCTGTCGGACACCACTTTAACCTTCCCAACCACACTATGTCTGATATGATCTCAGGGCATTGAATCTTTAGGTAGCCGTTCAGAAGTGGTACGTCTCAGTAGAGAGAAGCTATGGATGAAGCGTCTTCTCACTATTCAGCCCCATGGCCTAAACATCCAGGAAAGGAACGATTAGACTCAAACACCCCTCCCCACCTCCTCCATTTGTATCTGATTAACCTATCACTTGTATTTTTCACCCATTTGCTTTTCTCCACCTTTTTTTTCACTTTATTTTTCAATTTTTTTTTTACTTCTTGTTATGTGTGATTCTATGTTTTCATTTTCAACATTGTCTCCTATGCACAGTAATTTTCATTACAACATGTTACAACATTTCCACCGTTTAGTTGATAGTTGACCGTGACAAATCAACAAGCACAATCAATTGAGGAAGTTCTCACCTTAGAGGAATACAGGAAGACGTTCTGATTGCTGGCCCGATTTTCAACTTGATGTTTTCTATTACACAGTGGTTTTGCAAGTATAAAGATACGCCTCAACCAGGAAAAAATAGCCATGAATCTTGAACCTTCAGCTTTTAGACTGATGCTCTACCATTTGAGCTAAATGGGGTCATGTTTTGTTTGTCTATGGCCATCACTTTTTCTCATATTATTCCTGGTTAAAATTTAGACTTACTCCACCAAACAACAAAAACAAGATCACCTAGGCCTATCATATGCCACAGTCTTAATTTAGTTTTGAACACTCTTATTTAACCAACCCACCAAAAAGGCACCATCTTGAGATCAAACTTCAAACACAACTACAGGGTGTATCAGAAAGAACTGTACCGTGTTTCTAAATTACATAAAAAATACAAAATGATTATTGTTTTAAATTTAAACACCAGCAATATACAGGTGAACATGTTTTCCACACGTTAATTTCATTGAGATATCTCTTTTTGTTCTCGTGTGGCAAGACTTAATCGAAAATCGATAAAAAACGTGTTTTCAAATTTGTTACCTCAAAAGCCATAGGCAAATCCGATTAACGCATGGTTAGGTCAACGGTTTGAGGCGAATAACCATTGTAAATTACTCACCAACAAACGTTTGATATCAAGACTTGGCCAGTCAGACTGACTTTTGATCTATTACAGGAACCGCGGAAACCAGTGTTTCCAGAATTGCAGGAAACAGTGTTGCCAAATCATTGGTAGATTTGATAACGGTAGTGGATTGTAGTGATTCCTACATGCCATCGTCTCGGTTCATCAAGTTGAGTTGCATCTCTTTTTGATCCACCGTTTTACACGTTCGTCCTTTTTATATACACAGTTCAACAAAAATAAGTTCACCTTTAGATTATGCCTGATATTTTTAAAATGAGTTACTCCATCGAAACGATTTTTGGCAAACATTAATGTACGTGCGCACAGAACACTAAAACGGGGATATAACTACGCAGGGGTTGTAATGCTTAAATGAGCACACATTTAATGATAAAAATATCAGGCATAATCTAAAGGGGAACTTATTTATGTTGAACTGTGTATATTATCGTAGCCTCTGCCCAGTTAGTTATTAAATGACTGTTTCTAGTAGCCGCATGATCCGATATAGACGACTTTGTCTGTTCCCTTTTTCTAACGCTTTCATTTCTAACTGCTCTGGTGTGTTTCCTTTATCACTTGGATTTTAAACATCCGCAAACTAGAGGATAATGTTACTTGGGTATTTGAAATCCCTTGCAAATGTGACTCATTCTACATCAATGAAACGGACCGATTGTTTGGTACAAGATTGTAATACTTTTAAAGGATATTGCAAAGGCATGTAAAGATATCAGAGAGGAGAGAAACATGTTGGAAAGTGAGCAGAATACGTCGTCTATACTCGGATCATGAGGCTAAAAAATAATCACGTAATCATAATAATACTATTAATATTATCCTACCAGTCTATTATTAATAGACTGGTAGGAGGCTAGCATATAAAAATGGAAGAATGTGTAATTGTAAAATGATGGATCCGAAAGATATGAACGGCAAAATATTTATATTTTTTGTATTTTTTCCTTTAATTGATTTGTATTTATTCATTTATGTATTCCTCACAACACATATATCTGGTAATGAATCACAACTCTGATAAGTCTGACTGACCAAATCACGATGAAACGTTAGTTGGAGAGTATATTTGTTTTTGATCCTCAAGATTCCTCACCATTGAATGATTGTAGTCCTTGCCGACAACATTCGGATTTTCTCTCTATTTTAGAAGCCTGTGGTCCAATCAGAACCATAAGTAAAGGTACTTATTGCCCCAAATGATTAAAGCTGGTATCTAATCCTGATTTCAGGACTAATATCTATACTCTGTTTGGCCATCTCGAGACAGTGACGTAACCGCGTATTCTACTAATTGCATCACATAATGCGCGCGCATACTCGCGGCGCTGGCGTACAAACACGAGCGTTGAAAGGCGGAAGATATACACGCGTGCGTAAAAGCTGCGCCTGTTTAGTTACGTCACTGTCTCGAGATGGCCAAACAGAGTATAGTCCATTTTGTAGATTTTGGGGTTATTTTGATCGAATATGTTCTGTCAACACTGCTCAATTATGTGATGATAAATGAGAGCGATACACCAGCTGTCCCAAATCGAGGCCTTTTTTCTAGGAGCTTTCAAGGTTTACAACTTTTGTACTTCAATTGATCACAAATATCATGAACTTGAAGATAAATGTAAAGTTAAAAATTCCAGTCGCTCTATAATCGAGAAAATCGACGTTTTGTATCACCCCTTTAACATGTAAAAGTATAGGGGCCTATTTAGTGGTGTAAACACTCAAGTGTCCTTTCTAGCATTCTCTTTTGCTACCGTACTTTAAATTTAACTTAATGACGACAAATGTGGCTACCGAACTAGTTTTTGACTTCTTGAAACAAGTATGATATATCACAACCTCAGTATAACCTGTGAGATATGTAGTTTGATAATTTAGGTCAAATCTACTAAAAGTGTGGATTATATAATTATCCATTTGTCAATAATATGAATATTGGCCCCTACGGCCTAGTTTTTAATCATATTAGCACATATAATTTTGGAACTGGTCACAGGTCACTAATAGGTATATCAAATAAGGTGGGGCCGTTTCAAAAAACCCTTAAAATCGTGATACTATTTTAAATAGAAGTTTTCAAAAAAACATAACATTTTTGGTATCATATTAAAGACAATTTATCCAGCTACAGAATAAAAAAAGGATTAAAGCCACATGTTTAGCAACAGTAAAGTTATCAATCTAAACGTCGAGTGAGTCAAGGGTGGGGCCGGTGGATGTGGCGCCCATAGGTTTCTACACAAAATAGCGGAAAACTAGAACTTTTGAAATTGATGCCATTTTAAAAGTATACGTAGGAAAGTTTTCAAACTTCTCATATGTGTTAATAACATGTGCCTGCTTCTATGAATAATAATATTGAATTGTTATCTAGACATTCTCTACTAGAATATGATGTTCAATTCAGGGAGTGTGTTAATGTAAAATATACACAGTTTCATTCATTTTATTGATTAAACAATAGCCAAATCGCAGTCTCTCTATTTCATTTGTGTGACTCTTCGGTCCTTTTCTACCCTGGGTAGTAAAACATTTAACTAAAAAAGCCAGAAGTGTTTCTTCACAGAATTGTTCATAGATTCATGAAGAATTTGCTATTTAGACCTATTCTGGACCACCCTGTATTAAAAATAAAAGGAACTTTAACGATATTCATGTAGTTCATTTTAATAACCATTTTCTTTTAAATTAAATAGTCCATGCTAACTAAATTTTATAGAATATTATATACAAACCTTCATTTTATGCATTATATCATCATCATTTTAGACACCCTGTACTTTTCCTAATATTACAAACTATCAGAATATTTTGTGAGGAGCAAAAACGATCAACTTTTTTATGTTCCACCCTTTACAAATTTTACACACCCTGTATATTTGATTCTTTTTGGCAAAAATGAAAAACCTTGAATCATAAGCTTAAACTTAAGTTTTGTCCCGTTTAATCAGAATTGGTGCATTTCTCGACATTATTAGAAGTGAAACTTTTTTTTGGACCAGTTTGTGACTTCTTGACCAACTGGTAGAATAATGGGATCACATTCGATATTCATGCCGAGTTCAGTACATTAAGCTTTATCGCCTGCAAACACTGACACATCTAGTTTTGTACGATTTAGGAGTAAACTGTTGCAACTGAAAGTAAAAAAGTAAAAAATAATATATTGTACAGTCAAATCACCGGGATTTCAATTTGCCTCACAGAAAACTCCTCTTCCTTTTCTAATGATGCAGAAAAACTTATCTGAATCTGTAAGTCAGTTCTGTCCGATTTGAATTTGCTGGGGTTCATCACGCCTTTATATTATGCAGCGCGTTCCTATAATCCATTCGGGCAATTCCATTGTAACGGGAGGGAGATTAGATTCTGAAAGCTTTACAATGATTTCCCGAATGATGATTGGTTGTACATGTATGTATATTAATATGGGTAGTAAATGTATGTGTGTATAATATGGATGTCTTCACTAAATTCTACAGTGGATTAAAGTTATACATTATTTTAACATCGTTTACTATTAAGATGGGATCAGCTTAAATGATTAATGTGACCGTCAGGACGAACGAAAGTTTCTCAGATAACCCTAACCCGTCACATACCTACAAATCCGATACGGTAGTGCTATCAAATGGTAGCGCGTGGTGAAGAGTAATCCCCCCGAAATGTGGCCCATTTTCTTCTCTGATACCATAGTTTAATTGTCAAAAACATGCCCGGGAAGTTAGGGTTTTAAAGTGCATTACAAGATAAATAACATGGATTCAATACTTGATTTTTATCAAATGAATGCATTTTATCACATACATTTTATCAAATGATAGTTGCTTGACATTCCTACCTGGTCTGCTGGTAGCAGTTAAGAGTAAAAAACGTAACTCGAAAATGAACATTTGATCAGAGTTCGAGTTAGATAAAACTCGTAAATGGAACTTTTTCTCAATAGAGAGTTTGGTTTATATTGAATAAATTGGAAAATAATTGATTTTTGTCTTCTTCTTGGTGGTATCCAATTTTAAAAGCTTTACTGAGCATGTTAGTTTTTAATTTGAAACATTTGATCGGATGAAAGTTGCTTGACATTCTACCTGGTAGCAGTTAGAGGAGAAAAACGTAATTCGAAAATGATAATTTTGATCAGACTTCGAGTGTATTAATGAAACTCGATCATGGGACTTTTTCCTATACCGAGTTTCATGAAACTCGAAAATGAAATTTTTCTAAATAATCGAGAAATATATCGAGTTTCATGAAACTCGAAAAGGAAATTTTCTCTCAATATTGAGTTTCATGAAACTCGAAACTCGAAACTCGTAATCTGAATCTCGAAACTCGATACTCGACGATTAGTAACACACTATTACCCCTAACCCTCCTGCACACTAAAAAACCCGACCCTGCGCACTATCGCCCGATCTATCTCGTACCACGCTCCGCCGGGTGTTCAACTTGTGTAACAAAGTTTTTTGAAGCAGACCCGTATCTCAGTCAGTAGAGTCTAGGTCTTGCACGCACGTGGCCCGGTTCAATCCCCGGCGTAGGCAGAGACTGATTTCCCCCCTCACATTTCACCCGATTTTCTCTGATTTTCTTTGAGCAAAATATATTTGTGAATTTGGCACATGCATTCTCCCCAAGTTTCCCCAATCGAGTGGCTCAGCAATGAAACAAATGAATGGTATAGGCTATTGTGTCATTCGCAAGATAAACACATCACGTGTCCATTGAAACGCAACACACTATGAACATATCACAAATAACACGAACAAAGGAGGCATATTGGCGATTGAAAAAAATACACATTTTTGAGGGCTTTAACATCATCATGTGTAAAAAAAGTGGGTCACACCGTCTCATCTGGTTCAAGGCTACAGTTGCCTAAATTGAAAACGAACACTTGTATTTTGTTTTACTAGTTCGAACATTTTACTTATATAATGAAATGGCACAGACTATTTTCACATACACGTATGTGCGATTGGCGGTTCTCGGGTTTGTAGCTACTTCCCTGGATGGATGGGGATTGTGGATGATTAATTACTGCACTTTTGCTGTTCCACCACACTTACAATCGACAGAACTTAAAAATTCGAACCCTAGATGACCTTTGACCCCGGACGACCCAAGAAAAGCAAAGGCGTTTTTTTTCTTCACGCTGGACTCGCATTCGGGCTTCCCGTCCCCGAGTTTAAGCCCGATCGGACAAACTTTGAAAATTCGACCCTTAGACGACCTTTGACCCCGGACGACCCGACAAACGCTAACCCGTTTTATTTTTGCCACGCTCGCCTCGCATCGAGCATTTTGATCACCGAGTTTAAGCACGATCCGACCAACTTGACCCCTAGATGACCTTTGACCTCGTATGCTCTAGCGAATGCAAACTTGCTCTTGCGGGGACCGAGCTGCACCCACCCACCGAGTTTGAATGCCGCCCGACCCCGGGAAGGCGACGAAAAAGCGCGCACAGACAACAGACAGACAAACAAACAGACAGAGAGTAGCGTATTATTATGTATAGATAAGTCGTAACATTCACAGCTGGATAGCAGTAAAACAAGAGGGGAAAACCCACAACTTTTTATTTTGACAGAGCTTAGTTTTATTTGATCACAAATGTATTTTGTTTAACTAGCTCGAACATTTTACTTATATAATGAAATGGCCCAGACTATTGTCACATACACGTATGTGCGATTAAATAATATAAGTCGTAACATTCACAGCTGGATAGCGGTAAAACAAGAGGGGAAAACCCACAACTTTTTATTTTGACAGAGCTTAGTTTTATTTGATCACAAATGAAATCATGTTGATACAATTTGGAAAGCTTGGATAGGATTAAAACGAGTGAAAAACATTTGTTATGATGTATAATATGATCAAGAAAACCGTCAACCACAACTTTATATTTTGACAGAGCTTAGTTTTATTTGATCACAGTTGAATTCATGTTTATACAATTTGGAAAGCTTAGAATCTGCATTTTATTAGTGAAGTATTAGTCAAGATTGTTTGATCGGTTTTCAAATTATGTGTAAGTAAATGTATTTCGATAACCTGTGCAATCGATGTGACGGACAATGGTTTGTTATGTCACTCAAACTTGCAAATTATTTTGACAGAGTCATACATCTTTAATTGAAATCATGTTTATACATTCTGAAAATGAATCTCCACATTTTCTTTGATATCTGCTGGATAGGTTATGGCCGACTTGACTAGCTTAAGGTTAGTCCGACTCAGCCTGACTAGCATGATTTGTTCTGCTGGACTAGTACGTCTGTGGCTGGACTAGCTTATTAGACAAGCTGGCTTGACTAGCTTTAGGTTAGTCAAGCTGGCTGGACTAGCTTTAGGTTAGTCAAGGCACTGAGATAAAATATCAATGGCGGCATGCAGACAAGACGTACGTCATCGCCGGTCCGGTTTTGCTAGCCAATCCAGACGTAATTTGCCGTAGTTATGTCATTGTGTGGCCATATTGTGTACATCATAGTGTTTGCCAACATCTGTAGACTATTTTATGCTACATTTTGTTTGGAATGACGACTCGGAGTAGGAAAAAACTAATGTAAAAACGACGGTAGCGCGGGCATCTCGAACGCTAACGGGTCAGTCATGGCTGACCCACTACAGTTTACACTGTAGCCAGCAGCCCCTCCAACAACATGGTCAATACGAGTGCTATGAACAGATAGCAGAGCAATCACCCGTGGCGAAACCTTAGTCGAGCAAAGCCGGACTAACCTTACGTTAGTCAAAATTGACACAATCTGGACTAACTTAAAGCTAATCAAGCGACTAGCCTAAACTAGTCCAGCTTAGGACTAACATCAAGCTAGTCGAGCGACTATCGTAAAGCTAGTCCAGCATTGCTGGACTAGGCTAAAGCTAGTCAAAATGAGCACAGTCTAGACTAGCTTCAAGTTAGTCAGGCTGACCAATTTATGTTTTCAGTGATGTATCACAGCAGGATCACTAGCCTAACTGTGACGGTGGGGAACAATATAAATTCCAGAAGACACCAAAATTAGAGGGAAACACAGATAAGAAATAGAGAACAGAGGAGGTAGAACTTATTGAATGACCCTCGTATAGGCCTATTACAATGCACATACACAGAGTCTGCCACTGGGAGCATTACACCAGTGAACAACAACATATGAAGAGCTGTGTTGCATAAAGGCCTACATCCACTTCTACCTGTTACTCATTTTGCATTATTGAATGGATGGCTATTCACGATGTGGAATGTGGTTTTGTATTGTTGCCTCAATTGGCGTGCAAGGATGCACTAATCCAAGTCATGAAGACAGCCATACAATATTTGGATTAATTAATCATGCAAAATGAGTAACATGTAGGAGTGGTCTGTAAGCCCTTATGCAAAACAATCTTTTCATATAATGTATGCAGCTCCACTTTGAAAAACATCCCTATATAAAATTAATTATCTCACATGAGGCACTCCCTGTAGGACAGTGAGCTTGTCATATATGGTAGTCATGACCTTGGACTATATAACCTTGATCCAGGTATAAATACTTATCATCAGGTTTTTTAGTTATGACTGTTTTTACCAATTTTTGAAATTGGCTCTGAACTTGAATATATTGGGCCGATTAAAATAAACCTAACCTGAGATGTTGTACTAAACACTTCAATCAATTTAGTGATATGCTCAGTTTTTGCATCCTTTGAGTGCCTCGTGTGAGGAAAAGACTGAGAATTTAAATATGGGTATTTAAGAAATGGAAAAGCTTGTTTAATTTCTAAATCCATCAATATTTTTCAATCAAATTGGGTATACATGTTATATATCTATTACCTTTCACTCTTATGATGGAAAAAAAATTGTCGGACATTGCTCATTTGCATATCAATGACTTGAATAGATAATTAGCTAATTTGCATATCTAATGAGCTTATGAAACTAAATTATAGTTTAAAAGATTGGGTATCGTACAGTTAGCCATAAAACCAAGTTTAATTACAATACACCATTCACATCTGGATTTATAACATTTACGCATATTAATTAGCTGGACTTCGTCACTTTTTTGATTGCAGTCAGTAAAACTGGTCAAAATGACCAATTTCACTAGGTTATTTTAGCTTAATCAATATAATTTTACCATATTTTTTAATTTAACATGGTATATAGATATTCAATTGTTAAAGAAATATGTGTAAATGGTGTTTTGAATGTTACATTATTAACAAATTGAGCTCTCTAAATCCTGATAAATTATATTTGTGGGCATTGTTACTGTTTTTGGCAGGTTTTCGGCCATTTTCCGAGTATCTCAAAACACCGTACCACAAGAATGCATTGACCGATTGTCATAATTCTTTTTGGAAAATAAATCTTTCATTGCAATCTTTCATTTGAATCCAATTTTGTACATGTCTCAATCATTTGAATGTTATGTGTGCTATGCCTACTATTACGAGCGTATTTTTATTGTTTAAATAAATGATATTCAACCAATTTGACGAAATGACAGTAACCCCTTTCATTACCAGTTCACCACTCAAAACTGTCAACAACTATTGATATAACTTTCTGATCTGTTTCATTTTTGCAGTATATTGAATACAATCGTGATTAGGCATATAATCTACACAATTTACTCAGTATATTTACAACATGCATGCTTAGCCGACGAAAACTCCCTGTTGCTCGGGCGAACGGACTTTTCAGGACGGGTCGGTCAGTCGGGCATATATTTTCACAAATGAATATTAGTGATTTCTTTTTCAAATTAGAAAAAATGAAAAAAGGACCGATTGGGCCCGTAAAACAGTTTTTTTTATCGTCGCCATTCCTCATTTTCCACATCCTTACTTCGTTATTCATTTATAAGGTTTTCTGGGATACGCTGTAATTTAAGAAATGGTGAATAACTTACTGCAGCTTTATCGTGGAGATGGCAAGGCCGTTCCATAGTCCCTGTGATAGTCTGCTCTTATAGACTGTTTTCATACTTGCATAATAAGACAAATGCATTAGGCGAACGTCTGAGGTATAGGGGGGGGGGGGGGGGGGCTGCTTGAAGGCTTGCCCCCTAGTGCCACAACCTCTGATTCCCCCACCCCAACTTCGATACAAAGCTCTTAAAGGTATATTATGTGATCTTTCCTGGGAACGCCCTCAACATCGAAAAAAAATAGAAAGCAGATTTTCTTGCAGATTTACATTTCTGATCATAAATCGTACATACATTCCAAGTTACAGGGCTATACGATTCTTAATTACTTCAAAATCATGGTTTTAGAGTGAAAATAAACTGTCGTGATAACACGACAGTTTATATTTTCACTCTAAATTCGCTCTAAAACCATGATTTTGAGGTAATTAGGAATCGTACCGCTCTGTAACTTGGAATGTATGTACGATTTATGATCAGAAATGTAAATCTGCAAGAAAATCTACTTTCTAAAAAATCATGAATAGAGGGCGCTCTCTGGAAAAGATCACATAATATGACTCATATGTTTAAAGGGTATCAAAACTCTTGGGACACCCTGTATGTGATGTAGACATGTGACAATGCATAATGTGTAAATGATGAATGGAAATAAATTTGGGGGTAGTGATGCGGTTGTCCCAAAACCGGCAAAAAAAATCGCATGGTACAAGTGGCAAATGTACAGACGGGACCTACCTATGCCTCTGGAAAAGGTAAAGTGGTACACAAAAAAAGGTATATTGTCACCCTCCGCCCCCAGTATCCGCCACTGTCTTTCCCTCTACTTGTTAAACATGCACAGATTGAGTCAGAATGATTTGGACCCAAATTCGTAGATATTTTCGGGCATTCCCGTATTGGGAAAACTATTAATGATTTCCAGCATCGATACCTTTTCTTTCTTAGGATTTCCCCTTCAAATAAATGGCTGTGTTTTCATTTAAATGACTAATTTTACTCCGTGCACACGGAATAGATTTGGCCAGAGAAATGGTTTTGAATGTGAAAGTTTTGAAATACAAATTGAATCGAACTGCAAACATTGGTTAATATCAAGTAATCCTTTATGACTGCCAAATGATACTCTTATCAGTCATTTCATTTTGTGTGTGAATCCGTGTTATGTGCCCTTTAAAAACACACCCGCTAACATGGAACAGCCTTGTTCGTGATGTAGTCCCATCTGCACGAGCTCAATAAAATTCGTTGAACCATTAAACTGTGGTTACGAGTGTTTTCAGTGTGAGTTCGTTGCAATTCGTAGCAAGCGCATTTCATCAAAATGGTACCATCGATATACATGTTTACCAAATACACCTAGCACATAAAGTCCCTGACCAGGTGCTTTGAGGTTGGCTAATTCAAAATATATGATCGGTACCAAAAATCTGAGATATACATTAAATGAGCAAATTTCTTCGTCGCAGTTTGATACCTCATTCAACAAAATCGAATGGATACTTTTAAAGTTATGTCGATTTCAATGACCGCGCATGCAACAGAAATGTTGCACTAGGTATAGGAAATCATTGATTTGTGTGTGATTTACCATAGACGGTAAAAATCAATGTTTTACCCGTCTATGGATTTACGCACTGAAAAACTCACAGCTTATCAGCTAAGACTTGTATTCTTCACAGCCAGATACACCCTTTGTCCCGCACATTGCGGTTATCACTAAAGACCCATTCATCTGTCTCGTTCAGATAGCACACAGTTATGACAGTAATCACACACAAATCAATGATTCCTATACCTAGTGCAACATTTCTGTTGCATGCGCGGTCATTGAAATCGCCATTACTTTAAAAGTATCCATTCGATTTTGTTGAATGAGGTATCAAACTGCGGAGAAGAAATTTGCTCATTTAATGTATATCTCAGATTTTTGGTACCGATTATATATTTTGAATTAGTCAACCTCAAAGCACCTGGTCAGGGACTTTATGTGCTAGGTGTATTTCAAACATACCCACCTATTATATTATCTGTTTCACCATTATTTAAACAATGGTTAGATATTATGGAAAGAGTGTACTTTAGATCCCAGATTCTCGACTGTACTAGTATCGTCCGATACTGGAACACCAAGTATCGGTCGATTCTATTATAATGTCAGTGGTGCAGTATTGGACGAAACTGGCACACATTTACTGGGACAAATCACATTGGTAGCATGTGTGCCAGTATCACCCGATACTGGATCAGAAAAACGTTCCAGTATCGCTCGATACCGGAACACAATATCGTAAAATCGTACCAGTATCGACCATCGACCGATACTGGCAATTTTGTTGTTACAATATACTGGTATACTAATATCTGGGACCTAAAGTACACTTTTCCCATATTACTTTTAATGATTCTATTAAATTGGATCCAAGTCATTCTGACTCTTCCTGTATGCTGAATGAACATTAGGACCATAAAGCTGGAACACCTAATCTTCAAACTTTAGTGAACTTAAACCTAAACACATGAGTAAAACCTGACTATCATATGCGCAGGAATTTTCTTTGCAAACTGCCTCCTTAGCTCAGTTAAATGCCGGAATACCATGCAGGCGACCCGTAGTGGCGTTGCCGGTCCCCTAAAAAATAAAAAATAATTTTTTTTCTCCCCTGATAGCTTCATTCCCAAAACCAGTCCCAAATTTGACCCAGGGTGCGATTTATTTTTTTCAAATCAACATTTGCAATTGGAACATCGTCGCCAGTGCGTGGTTCACAGAAGGTTCATTGCACCGTTGCACGCTATACTGATTCGACTTATACGCCCTTATTATTGTACTATATTATACGTGTAAACAAATCGGCTTTATTTCAGAAAAATTCAAATCGGATTAAAATGTCAACCCGGTCAACCAATTCCTCTCGTTATCTAATGATTCTAATTTCAGATGCTTTACCATGCGAGGTCTTGTGGCCGAATGGATTAGGAACTTGCCCAGTAAGCAAGAGGTTCTGGGTTCGATTCCCGGGCGAGATCGTTTTCCCATAATTGTCTCTTTTCTATCCACGACGGCGAACCTGTTTAAAATATTTATAATTTGTTTAATACCCGTCGTATATGCCGATTATTTCTATGGATTTTCCCTCTACAGGGAGGACGGCACTTGATTATTACACTTGTATAGGCCCTAGCCACTATGGGTAATACTTGTGGCAGGAGACTGGGAAACGAAATCGCTTAGGTTTGAATTTCAGATGCTTTACCATGCGAGGTCTTGTGGCCCAATGGATTAGGCATTTGCCCAGTAAGCAAGAGGTCCTGGGTTCGATTCCCGGGCGAGATCGTTTTCCCATAATTGTCTCTTTTCTATCCACGACGGCGAACCTGTTTAAAATGTTTATAATAATGGTGTATGTTACTTTAGGTTGGGGGTGTGCTGACATGCAAGCCTGTATATACAGGTACCACCATAAGGCCTGTAATAAGTTTAAAAAGTCAAGGCCATAAAAGCAAGTAGACAGTAGCTGGTTGGATTAGCGTGTATGGATAATCAAGTATTGACCAATCCGAAATCAGGTTTAATAAGAAATGTAACAATGCTGATAATAATACGAAGACAACACAGAGAACTTTAAAACAAAGCTATTTTGATTATATATGATACACACATTACATTCCATTTGCCTGTAAGGTTTGAGCCCAAGTTTGATAGGTTGAACTGGCCACGACGCTAGTATTAGTAAGTTCCACCCAAGAATGACCATGCTGGGGGACCTTGAGTGTGGCAGCGGTGGAACTAGAGACAAGCCTGAGGGGCTGCAGTATTGCCACATGACTTTCTACACGTGGTGATTTTCCGCCCGATTTGGGCTAGTTTTAAAACTAAAATCTGCTCTTTGGATAATATAATTTGATTTTATTTCGAAATTTGAACATTTGTTTTTATAAAATATGATATAGCACTAGTTTTTATGACAAATTGAAATTAAAAGTTGGAATTTGTTATCACAAGTACATTTTCAAAAGTAGTATATAGAGCTTCTAGTTATACCAACACTAAAGAGCCTTGAGCTATGCTTAGGATAGCGGTGGAAATGGTAGCACGCATGCTGGCAAGACACAGTTGGTATAAAATAAATCAGATAAATGGTGTAGACATTTTCATGGTTGTGCAACACTTAGGAGGCACCATATTTATAATTCAATATTTGGTAATTTATGCTCTGTTGCACTGTAGCAATATTTAGGTTACGTTAATTAAAGATGAGTAGCCCACTCACATACAATGGTACCACAGCGCTTATGTCATGACATGCAACAATGTTCACGTTTTAATCGATTGGTTGCCATGGAAAACTTGATTGACCATTTGGAAGTAACTTAGTCATCAAGATAGTCATCTTAGTATAGGCTCTAACCTTTAAATTGTCAAAATAATATCTGCACTTTCCAATCATACTTTGACACATAAAAATGAGTTTACTGGACTGGGTAGATTACAAGCTATATAAATTATTTGGTTATTATTAATTTAACACTATATACTAAGCTTAGGTTATTTTTACACTGACGACAGCCATTTTGGTAGCCATTGTGGATATAAAGTATGTTAACAAACTGAAAGAGCTGAACATGAATTTCTAGCGGTGTCATACATAGTTGTAACAATGGGATCAGTGATACAACTATACTTTCATTATATATTTGGGTTGATATAGTTCTTTTTTTATGAAATTTGACAATTATTGGCGGCATTTTGGACGCCATCTTGGATAACCGATTCAGAAAGCCAAAATTAACTTTAACCATGAGTCCTGTGGAGGGTGCACGGAAATCATCATATGACCTGTTCATATTAAAGTGCTTTATAGTAAAGGGTCTATTATTATAAGTGTACCCCCATAGGGATTAAAACAAATGCAAATTTTTGTTTCAAAATTCTGCTGGGAAGCTGTTTATAAATATATGTTCTTAAAGAAACGACATATCAAATCATATCATCAAAGTCATTGACAAATCAAAAGTGTTGATAAATGCACAATTGCAATTCTGCCTAAGTCAGCATTTTGAGTTAGGCAGATTGTAATAATTATGTAAAATGTTTAAAATGAGTCATATTTACTCGTATTAGGCCTATAACAAGCCACATTTCACTTAAAGGTATATCCATAACCAAATTATATCCAACAGGTACTGCTCCTGTTGGAATTCACCTGTACTAGTCATGGTGCTATTCAACATATCGTCAGCTTGCTTCGATAACTGCCTAACTCACTTTTCCTATTTTTGTTGTTTTCTCAAAACTAGAGAAAATGAGTTAGGCAATTATCGAAGCAGGCTGACGTTAAATGTAGAATAACATAACATAACATAACAATGAGAATTTTGAATACCGCTCTTACACATTATAATACAATGGTACCACAGCGTTTATGTCATGACATGCAACAATGCTCACGTTTATCATCGACGTTTGGTATTTCTACATTTCCACAGTGGCGTAGCTTGGTTTTTATACTGTAAGGGCTTATCATGCTTATGTATGTATTATAAAGAGAGGTCATAATATGCAACAATGCTCACGTTTATCATCGACATTTCGAACATGCCAGGTGTGAATACAACTTTTGAATTTTTTTGAAATTTTTAGGTATCACTGTTTTTCCTAAAAGATAATAGTAAATTAATAATAAGTTACATTCGTGAAGCGCATACATTGCAAAAGTTTCGATGCACTGTACAATACAAACAATAAAAAGTACACAA
The DNA here is from genome assembly GCA_035610835.1 of Ophiura sarsii. Classification (NCBI taxonomy): domain Eukaryota; kingdom Metazoa; phylum Echinodermata; class Ophiuroidea; order Amphilepidida; family Ophiuridae; genus Ophiura; species Ophiura sarsii. Next base: position 36,000,057 of record CM069450.1, on the reverse strand, counting down.
ATGTGCCCATAGGATTAAAAAGTACATCCAGATAAAAAAAAACCAGAGCATAGGCCTATACATTTTAAAGGAAACACATATCAATACAAACCATAATAAACGATTATCTAAAAAAGAAAAGAAGGTAGGGCCCTTCAACTGCAAACTAATGCTAATGTTTATCATTGACGTTTCGATCATGCCATGTGTGGATGAAACAGTATAGTATTTATGACATTTTAATATCGGGATGTTTACAACGGCGTAGCTCCGTTTTTCATATGGGGGCGGCAACAAATAAAAGTGAACCGACAAGGATTTGTGAAATAGTTAGTGAAGGGACTAACGAGTAGTTGGGGTCTGCGGGTAGACCCGGAGCTCTGAGGTTATACTGTAATGGATAGTTTTAAAGATTGGCCTTTTTATTTACACACTATATAGTTCGTTCGAACCTATGGTACTACATGGCATATACAATACATAGACGAGCAACCAAAAGTCTTAGGACACTTGCTTATGGTGTCAAAATCATCCCAGATATTACATTCGGACCGTAATATTTCTCTATGAGTTGAACAAATATGTTGCTGAATCATTAATAAATTCATGTTTCTTGCAATATCTGCTCATACCATTCCAAGAAATTGAAAACAAATATGTGCCTACGTTGAATCCCCATACAAATTTCCCATTGAAAATAGCTCAAGAATAATTCATTAAGCTCATTGTAGCCTATACAATCCTATGGCACGCCGTTTGGGCCAAAATTAACATTGTTTTTGTATATTAATTTGTGTTTTACATGTTTTTTTTTTTTAAATATCAATTTGTGTTTTTTACATGTTTTTTTGTATATCAATATGTGTTTTTACGTGTCAGGTTTTTTTTGTATATCAATTTTGTGTTTTTATGTGTCGTTTTTTTTGTATATCAATTTGTGTTTTGACGTGTCGTTTTGTTGTATATCAATTTGTGTTTTGACGTGTCGTTTTTTGTATATCAATTTGAGTTTTTATGTGTCGCTTAAGGGGGCTGTCAAGTGTCAGAAATAGCCTCCGTAAAACTGCCGTAACGTTGTCATTATTCATATAATCCATATAAAAGTAAACATTTTCTTGAAGGAAAGGGTTCAATAAATCTTGCCATGAACATGAAATTGCTCTAAAAAGGACCATTTTGGAGAAAATCATAAAAAACGAGAATTTTGACCAGTCTTCATTTCTGACAAGGTAACTAAAAAAATTATTTTCTGAAAATGTCTCCTTACACGATTTTTGTAATCTTAAGAAAATTACCCGGGACACGTATTTTTTGTTTTTGGATATCTGAAATATATTTTGATTTATTGACCAAATAAGGCAACAAAATGGGATTTTTAAATTCAACAATCGTGAATTTCCACAAAATGATTCGAAAAATTGGAAATAGGCCAAAAAAACAAAAAAACAACACAAACGTGTCCCGGGTAATTTTCTTAAGATTACAAAAAACTTACTTGCCGTCCATCAGATGCAGTTTTTATTGAGTTATCGTGTTTGAAAATCGTACTTTCTACTAAAAAATGAACATAAAGAAATCAACCGATGAAGGTGAAAAGTGACAATACCGCCATTTTATCATGGTTCACGGGAAAATACACGTGTTTCAAATCCTGTTCCTTATATATCGTGGGAAACATATAAATCCCTATCTTCGTGCAAAGTTTGATTACAAACCGTTCTTTTCTTGGTATCAAAATAACCTCAAATGTGTGTTAAAAAACACCTTTTTCGTGAAGTCGAGTGTGAAAAAGAAGCCATTACCTTTTCATGCGCATTCGAAGTGCGCCTACAATTTCCGGAAAGCGTAACGCATAAAAACGCGTGCGTTAATCGATAATGAGCGCGGACGCGTGTGGAATGTTTTGAGTTGGCAAAATAAATGGTGACGCGTGCGCGTTGAACCCGTTGACAAAGATTAGACGCTCGTGTATTACTTTCTGTGCGCAACATCTGCGGCTAATCATCAGAGTTTATCATTTAGGCCGTGGCACAGTTAGTGAGTAGTCTGGGTGTAAAAATCAACACCTATCGTAGATAAAGGACTTAAGTAAAGGAGAGAGAAAAATTGGAAACATTAGACAGAAAGCGAGAAATGGGAATGAAGATTTAATTATGACCTGTCGTTTGGTAGGCCTACAAGTTTTTTTTCTTCTTCTACTTCAGATATTAAAAGAGACGGAATCGGGTAAGCTTCTGATTTATATGAGTCACGTCACGAATTGTGATTTCATCATATAGTAAAAGGCCAAAACATGCCACCTGAACTTGACCCTCGTTATGCCAGCGCCACTGAAAAAGAAACTGAAATATATGTCTAGGTCTACCATTGAACACAATGTTTAATGATAAAGCAAGAAAATAAAATTAACGGTTTGTAAAATGACTCCTAGGAATAAATAATGGGTAAACTGTCAAACGAACGGGTAACAGAATAGCGTATCAGCAGAGTGTCCCCCTCCCTCGACGGATTTGACCGGGTAGAACAGCTCACGGGCTAAACGGTTTTATTTTCTGTAAATACAGTGGGTTGGAGGGAGCGAGGGCCCCAATTTCAGTCGGATGGGGTGGATTTTAAGGATACCACGTAACGACCCCCCCCCTCCCCGTGTTCAAATGTCGGACTCGGTGGCGGCAATCCTCAGCCTGGTAAAGTTAAAATCTACCGGGAAGATACCATTTCCCCTTCTGACAAGTGATCTCATCAGATACGCCACTGACAATGGATCACATTTCACAGCAGTTGAATGATGAGTATTTTCCATTAGAATGGACTTGGGTCCTTTAAAAATTGGTTTGCTATCTACCGAAGATAGTTAAATAGTGATTGTTCAGTGTTATAACAATAGCTCTATTAAGCATTTCGGTTGGATCTCTTTTAAAAGTAGTTTGCTAACTACTGATGATAACAATAATAACGGTGAAACATGGTCATTATTAACAATTAGGTCTAGTAGGCCTATATATGGTTTTATTATTTATTGGCTATTCCTATGAATTGCCTTGTCACCTACCTAGATTGAAACTTTTTTCATTGAGAGAAGGACACAAAAGTTCAAGGATATCAAAGGTGTAACCACACATTTAATTAGGCCTATTGTTTACATCTCATAACTTCGTGATAACCAAACCGATGTTACCCTATTTTTTGTTGGGGGGGGGGGGGGGGCAGGGTCGAGGGGCAACAATATAGAGCATCCTCTCTCACCATAATCCCATCCTTTTCGACACCTTGGCTTTCAGTTTTGAACATTCGGACGTTTTATTGATTCAAAAATATGAATGATGGGCCATTTAGCGATCGAAATGGGAAGACCTCTGTTCTTCAAAAAATTGCATTTCTAACACTAATAGTCCTGTATGATAATAACGTCCCCCACATAATGTTTAGAATTTTTGGTGTGGTTTGAGGGTCATTTTAATGTTAAAACCTGTTGAAAACATGCGCGCGGAGCGCGGAAATTTTTTGAGTTTTTGAACTAAAATGGTCATGAAAAACTGTCCTGAAGCCATCTTGTTAAGCTTAAATAATTAAATATTGAAACAAATACAAGCGCGCGGAAAAATTGGCATTTCTAACACTTAAATGGCCCAGTATGATGTTTTTAACGTCCCCACATAATATTTATAATATTTGGTATGGTTTGAAGGCCATTATAATGTTAAAACCTGTAGAAAATATGCGCGTGGAACGCGCAAAATTGTTTAGTATTAACTAAAATGGTCATGGAAAATTGTCCTGAAGCCACCTTGTTAAGCTTAAATAATGAAATATTAAAATAAATACGCAGTATGATAATAAAGTCCCCCACCTAATATTTAGAATTTTTGGTGTGGTTTTTGCATTTAAACTTTGGTCCAGTATGATGTTTTTAACGTCCCCCACATATTCAAAATATTTGGTGGGTCTGAGGGCCAATATAATGTTAAAACCTGCAGAAAATATTCGCGCGGAGCGCGTAAAATTGTTGACTTTTTGAACTAAAATGGTCATAGAATACTGTCCTGAAGCCATCTTGTCAAGCTTGAATAATGAGACATTGAAACTAATGCGCGAGGTACGCAAAAATTGACATTTCTAACACTTAAATTGGTCAAGTATGACGGTTTTTAATGTCCCCAACATGATATTTAGAATATATGGCATGGTTTTAGGGCCATTATAATGTTAAAACCTGTAGAAAATTTTTCAGTTTTTGAACTAAAATGGTCGTGGGAAACTGTCCTGCAATGCCATCTTGTTAAGCTTGAATAAGGAAACATTCAAACTAATGCGCGCTTATGTACATGTACGCACAATTGACATTTCTAACACTTAATGGTCCAGTATGACGTTTTTAACGTTCCCACATAATATTTAGAATATTTGGTGTGTTTTGAGACCCATTATAATGTTGAAACCTGTTGAAAAAAACTAGTTTTTGAACTAAAATGGTCCAGAAAAAACGTTCCTCTTGTTAAGCTTGAATAATGAAACATTGAAACTAATACGTGCAAAGCGCGCAAACATTGGCATTTTTAACACTACACTCTTAGAAAAAATTAAGCAATGTTGGGTAAAATACTACACTTCAGGATGGTAAAAAGGGAACATGGTTGTTTGTTGGGTAATAATGAACACAACAGTGGTTGTGTAGAATCTTACACAACACATAGTGAACATTTTATCCATCAATCGTTGGGTAAATGTTAACCCTTAAACGACCATGTTCCCTATTATGTGTAACACTTTACACAACATGTTTTACCCAACACTTGTGTCATTTTGGTACACATAAATTAATTTAAACAAAATGCAGGTATATATTTTAAGCCATTTTGGGTGTCATATTTCTTTCGCAATTTTATTATCCGCGATATTAAAGATTTTTAGAAGAACTTACCTTAACTTGACCGGAACGGAGCTCGAACCCATAACCTCTGTATTTTAAGACTGACGCCGTATCCACTGTGCTAACGAAGCACTTGATATATGGAAATATTTTGTGTCAGTATAAACTATTTTATATGACTAAATATGACAAGATAGAAAGAAATTGCTGAAATTAGTTGGTCAATGTTGAGATTGGCATGAAAAAAACATAAATATAATGAAACTAGTAAATTATAATGCTACTAGGCGGTCACCCGGGGTTTGTCGGTTCTCGGGTTTGGGCGGTCACCGGGTTTGTCGGTTCTCGGGTTTGGTGGTTTGTAGAACGCATGCATGAAGCCCGATCGGACAAACTTTGAAAATTCGACCCTTAGACGACCTTTGACCCCGGATGACCCAAGAAAAGCAAAGCCGTTTTATTTTTTCCACGCTCGACTCGTATTCGGGCTTCCCGTCACCGAGTTTAAGCCCGATCGGACAAACTTTGAAAATTCGACCCCTAGACGACCTTTGACCCCGGAAGACCCGACAAACGCTAACCCGTTTTATTTTTGCCACGCTCGCCTCGCATCGAGCATTGTGATCACCGAGTTTAAGCACGATCCGACCAACTTCAAAAAGTTGAACCCTAGATGACCTTTGACCTCGTATTCTCTATTTTTTCCACGCTCGACTCGCATTCGGGCTTCCCGTCCCCGAGTTTAAGCCCGATCGGACAAACTTTGAAAATTCGACCCCTAGACGACCTTTGACCCCGGACGACCCAAGAAAAGCAAAGCCGTTTTATTTTTTCCACGCTCGACTTGTATTCGGGCTTCCCGTCACCGAGTTTAAGCCCGATCGGACAAACTTTGAAAATTCGACCCCTAGACGACCTTTGACCCCGGAAGACCCGACAAACGCTAACCCGTTTTATCTTTGCCACGCTCGCCTCGCATCGAGCATTGTGATCACCGAGTTTAAGCACGATCCGACCAACTTCAAAAAGTTGACCCCTAGATGACCTTTGACCTTTGACCCCGGACGACCCAAGAAAAGCAAAGCCGTTTTATTTTTTTCCATGCTCGACTCGTACTCGGGCTTCCCGTCACCGAGTTTAAGCTCGATCGGACAAACTTTGAAATTCCACCCCTAGACGACCTTTGACCCCGGAAGACCCGACAAACGCCAACCCGTTTTATTTTTGCCACGCTCGCCTCGCATCGAGCATTGCGATCACCGAGTTTAAGCACGATCCGACCAACTTCAAAAAGTTGACCCCTAGATGACCTTTGACCTCGTACGCTCTAGCGAATGCGAACTTGCTCTTTCGGGGACCGAGCTGCACCCACTCACCAAGTTTGAACGCCGCCCGACCCCGGGAAGGCGACGAAAAAGCGCGCACAGACAGACAGAAAGACAAACAGACAGACCCCCTAACAAACAGACAGACAGAGAGTAGCGTATTATAATATAGATATTATCTTAACACTTTCCACGCGGCTATTAGTTTACCATATACAGAACATATCTTTCAGAAACCTTTCGCAATTTTCAAAGTCTATCTCAAGGATCACTGAACCAATACTAGGCATGTTTGTACTTATTTCAATGCATTTCACACGGTGTTTCCAAATATGGTTATGAAATTTAACAATTTTGACATTTTTGAAACATTTTGTGAAATTTTGGAATGTCGTCTGCAGCTGCCTGCCGCGTGGAAAGTGTTAAGGGAGACCGATGTGTGAAGGTCAGGTTGCCGGCAAACAGTTGTTGAAAAATCGACCTTGATAATAATGTGCTCTCGCGACACTACTATACGCATAGTTTACTTTACCTTGTCTGGACAATAGTTCCATCAATCTGTAACGCGGCTTTCTACACAGACATTTTACCCAACAAAGTTTAAAACTACAATATCGTTGTGTAAATGTTTACCCCAAAACGACCATGTTCCCTATTTTGACCCAATTATGTGTATTGTGTAACACTTGACACAACCGGGGTTGTTTTACCCAACACTTGTGTCATTTTGGTACACATAAATTGGGTAAATTTCCGTTACCCAATAATTATGTGAAGGCAATTTACCCTTTTGTTATGTAACACTTAACACTACATTATGCACATTCTTGTTATGTACATTTTACCCAACAATCTTACACTTTCATGGTGTCAAATCATGTTTTACCCAATTACGGGCACTTTTCTACACTTCCAGAGTGTAAATCTTGGAATTCAATAGTAAACTATTGCATGTGTTAAATGTTATTTTACGAAATCGATGTTTAGCACAATATTGGGTAAAAAACTACACATTTATTTTTTACCCAGCAAAATTTGACACTCATTTCTAAGCGTGTAAAAAGGTATAGTATAACGTTTTTAACGTCCCTCATATCAAAATTATGGGGACGTGACCCCGTACTCCCACCCCCATTTGCGCCGCATATGTCCCTACCCTTCCTCCTCCCTACCTCCTTCTCTTCCTCCTTCTTATCCTCTTCCTTTCCTCCTTCTATCCTCTTCCTCCTTCTCCTCTTCCTTTTTAAAACTCTTTTTTCAATGGGGGGGGGGGGGGGGGGGGGATGGCCTGCTGCCCCCTGGATACGCCCCTGCACGTTTGCATGACTAGCACGCACCAATATCATGCAATTATACATTCATGAGAGCATGAGCAGCATACAGTCACATATCCATGTGCTTAATTAGCATATGCATTGACCAATAGCATCATACATACAATCGACTGGTCCTGTTTCTCATTGCAAATATTCTGTTGAAATACCTATCTGCGTTGCATCTACAGTTACATGACTGAAATGTATATATTATGAAGAAAATTCAAATGAATATCCAATATCGGACTGATTTGAGTAGAAGAAGGAAGTGTCATGCTTGCTGTAAGTATTGGATGCACCAGATTTTACGTAAGCCTTTTATTATCTGTCTGAACCATATATTTTATATATTTAATTGTAAGGAACTACAAGAATGTATTAGACTATTCAATTTAGCAATCGTATTATGTTCCCCATGCACAGGCAGTGTGAATTTCAAATAAGTTACCTTCATTGTTGAGTACATTTGAAATCTACACTCCTTTAATGTCGTGGAAGATTAAAAATCACATCTTGCGTAGGGGAGTAGGGATTTCATCCATCGGAACAAAAATGAATATCCCAATAGAGAGAATCCACTTCATTCATGCGTGCCCGTAACCATGATAACAACAGGTTTTCTTTCCCGTAGTATTCGTTGTTCAGATCAATTCAATGCACGACCTTCAATATTTGGTGGGCACCCTGGATACGCCACTGCTCGCCTCCTTTCGCGTTACACACGGATTTTGGCTTTCGCGACATGATTTTTACTTTACACATTTATATTTGCTTGTAAACCCCCTGAGGTATTAAAAGTATACATTTTCTGAAGGGAAATTGCACAAGGAAAACAAATATGCCATTGCAATTATAGTACGATTAAGGAATAAAATGTTATGATTCACAATGTTCGGAAAAATATCAGAGTTTTTTTAATTTTCAATTTGAGATCCATATATTTTTAATACCTACCCCTATCATTATTTACTTTACATATTTGAATTTATCATGAAATTACCCATCAGATGATATATAATTGTCAAAGTTTACTACGTCGGTAAGGTAATTATAGCGGCTAGTGAATATCTCCAATTTTTATTTTATATATTTTTAGAATTTTCAGAAATATTTGTTAAGGATGTACCCTTCCCTGATCTAAACTGCATCTCTGAATTCCTCTAATTACAAGCTTTCCAAAAATGTATACTTTTGCTTTCACAGGTTGAAATCTTTTTCTGTTATAGTCATTTTTATAAATCCGGAAAATTGAGGCTGATTATTCATGTTGACTGTGTAGCGAATAGGAAGAAAGCTGATGATCATGGTCTTATCCATAATTAATTAGTTGTTACAAATAGTTGACAAGTCTGTTGAACCACAACTTAAAGACTACTAAATATCCTTTGAAATGGGACCAGAATGGTGTTTGTAACATTAGGGGATGACTAGTTATTGTGAAAAGAATAACGCATGGGATTATCCCCATTGAGTTTGTACAGGCGGCACCCCTTCCGGCACCACCCCTGCACTCTAAATTGTGCAACAGGTTAAAGCATTTGTATACAAATGCTTCTACATATTTCAACGGGTTAAAGCATTTGTATACAAATGTATTAACCAATTGTTTCTAAAATAGTGTTTGTTAACTATCAGTAACACCGTTTTATGTGCTTGTTTACAAAATTGAATTATCCAAAACGGATAAACCGTATAATTTCTAATAGTTAATATATGACAGCAATCAGTTTAACTGATTGTTTCTAAATATGCGTTAATAAACACGCGCTTGAAGTGTTTGAATACAAACGCCTAATTGTCCATGCAATAGTGCAACGGATAAACCGTTTAAAAAATTATACCTGATTGTTGACAAATAGTTGAACCGATTGTTTAATATAACCATTTTGTCATCAAACGGTTCATGTGGTTGTTTGTAGATATGCGTTAATTAACACGCGCTTTATATGTGTTTAAATACAAATGCCTAGTTTTCCATGCAACAGTTCAACGGATAAACCGTTTAAAATATTTCTACCTGTATGTTGACAACTAGTTGAACCGATTGTTTAAAATAAATATTTTGTCATCAAACGGTTCAACTGATTGTGTGTAAATATGCGTTAATTAACACGCGCTTTATGTGTTTACATACATATGCCTAATTTTCCACGCAACAGTGCAACAGATAAACCGTTTAATAAAGTTCTACCTGTATGTTGACAAATAGTTGAACCGACTGTTTAAAATAATCATTTTGTCGTCAGACGGTTCAACTAATTGTTTGTTAAATATGCGTCAATTAACAAGCGAGTTTATGTGTTTGAATACAGATGCCTAATTTTCCATGCAACGATTCAACGGTTTAAACGTTTAACAAAGTTTTACAAATAGTTGAACCTACTGTAAACATTTTGTCATCAAACGGTTCGAAGGGGTGGGGGTGTGTAGGCTAAATATGAGTTAATTAACACGCGCTTTATGTGTTTGGAAATACAAATGCCTATACCTTTCCACGAAACAGTTTTCAATTAAACCTGTAGTTGATACTTTTAGTCGAATTACCGACTGATGTTGATACTTTTAGTCGAATATATCCGACTGTTTAAAATAGTCATTTTGTTTATCCTTACGGTATTACAGTGGCGTACCGGCCAGTGTGTCTTCACTAAAAGGGGATGGGATAGGGGGTCAGGCCTACTCTCTTAAAGGAATATGAAGTGATGTGCTGGAGGCAGCGCCCTCAATCATATTATTTTATGATAAAATCTGGGATTTGTACATTTTTATAATTGTATTACATGTATGAACTTCCACCTGTAAGAATTAAAAGAAATCAGCCGTCTTTGTGCAATAAACGTTGTTTCAAATATTCCATCCACGGCTCGGACGGAATAAGTGCAGAATTCGGAAGATATGCTGTCGTTTTACTCGCGGACATTCGCGGCAAATCTCAACCCGGAAGTGCCGTTATTTGCTTATTTGAGCATGAAGGCGATGTCGGAATTGAATGAAATTTTGGATTTGGGCTATGTTGATGATTATCTTTAATATCGAAGTTAATCTAAAATCTAAAACATCTCTCAGTATTCCTTTAAATGAAAAGATTAACAGTCAATCTTTAAGATTGTACTTATAGAGAAGGATCTTAAAATATTAAAAATGTCATTTCAATCTATTAGATTGATAATTTTCAATCTTTTAAGATCCTTCCCTAAGCACAATCCTAAAGATTGACTTTTCAATCTTTTGATTTAAGAGAGTAGTCTTTGATCAGGAGGTGGGGTGGGGTGATCGGTGGGGCGGGTATAATCGACCAATTTGGTTAAAATACATGATTTGCCACTTCATTTAAGCCTATTACTAGCAAAACTGAACTTACACAATGTTTTCATTTCAGTCTAAACTAAGCCTTTAGGACCTATACCCTAATTGTCCATGCAATAGTGTAACGGATAATCCGTTGAACAAAGTTCTACCTGTATGTTGACAAATAGTTGAACCGATTGTTTCAAATAACAATTGTGTCATCAAATGGTTAAACTGATTGTTGTAAATAAGCGTTAATTAATACGCGCCTTATGTGTTTAAATACAAATACGTAGTTTTCTAAAATATCTAAAATAACACCACGGAAAGTAGATGCTTAGTATATCGTATTAAAACAACTTGACGTGTTAGTGTTTATGTTACAGTATACTATGTGTTAGTGCATATGTGAGAGTATACTAACACTTTTAATGTGTAAGTGTTAGTGTACTAACACTTAAAATGTGCATGCGTTATATGCGATTGTTTTTTTGGGACAACTATGTGTTAGTGTATATGTGAGAGTATACTAACACTTTTAATGTGTAAGTGTTAGTGTACTAACACTTAAAATGTGCTTGTGTTGTATGCGGTTGTTTTTTGGGACAACTATATGTTAGTGCATAAGTGTTAGTGTACTAACACTTAAAATGTGCATGCGTTGTATGTGATTGTTTTTTTTGGGACAACTATGTGTTGGTGTATATGTGAGAGTATACTAACACTTTGAACGTTTAAGTGTTAGTGTTCTAACACTTAAAATGTGCATGCGTTGTATATATGTGATTGTTTTTTGGGACAACTATGTGTTAGTGCTTATGTGAGAGTATACTAACACTTTTAATGTGTAAGTGTTAATGTACTAACACTTAGAATGTGCAAGCGTTGTATGTGTTTGTTTATTTGGGACAACTACCGGTATGTGTTAGTTTTTACGCGTTGCAAGCGCTTGTTTTCGTGACACCAACACATAACATACATGCGTTGTATGCCCTTGTATTTTTGGGACAAAAACATGTTAGTGTACTAACACTTAAAAAATTTGCTGGTCCCCAAACTTCAAACAGCTGTATCTCCCCTTCTGTATTAGCTATACCAATGCCATTTTGCAGGCAGATAACTTGTTATTAGGGCTTTAAAATGATACCAAACATCACCACCCTATTGGGAGGCAAGTTCATAACGCATGACCCTATACGTTTAGTGGGTAATATTTAAAGGTTAAAGGTTCAGTCACACAGCAGGATTGGCCATTATTCGAAAATCGTGAGCAGTTTTTTTTGTGCATGTGTAGTTTCGACAAGGTCTGGGACTGTTCTGTGCAGTCTTCTGCAGTCTTGTGTGGTCGGGAGCACGTGGCAAATTTGACAAACTCGCCACGATTTTTTCTTGCAGCCTAAACAAATCGTGGCGGGTTTTTTTTTAATCGGGAAGGTCGGCATGGACACATGAGCGGCTTGGAAGCGGTAGCCGATGAGTTGGCGCGCATCATGAGTGGCTGTGTGTAGTTGGAAAGTGGTCGGCAATCGCGTCTGCTCCAAGCGGGAGAGAAGATGCAAGCCAACTTGACATGTTAAATCGGCGACTACAGAAGATCAGTCGCCGACTTGTAGTCAACTGCTCATGTACAAATCGGCGAGTAATCTTGACAGCAACATGTCACAACTTGTGCCGTCGTGTCAAGGTCGGCGATTGATCGGGGACTGAACAAGTGGCGTTACCGATTAAACATGCTTGATATTGTTGATTTCAAGATGCTGCCGCCTACTGGTAGGCGATTCAGTATCTCTTGTCTTGTTGAAGGCGGGGAATATCGCATACTAATCATCCCTGCTCATCCCTGGTCGGGATCCAAAGTGTAAATTGTGCAAGTTTGAACAAGATTTCAGCCGATTTTGAAAAAATGGTGGTCTTGTGTAGTTGGGAAGAGGTTGGGTCGGGAGCTGTCTTCTTTAGTCACATAGCCGATTATTTGCTAGAAAACCACTTCCAGACTGCTCAAGACTGGTCACGATTGGCCTTTATTCGAAAATCGTGAGCAGTTTTCTTTTTTCATGTGTAGTTTCGGCAAGGTCTGGGACTGTCCTGTGCAGTCTTCGGCCGTCTTTTGGGGTCGGGAGCACGTGGCAAATTTGACAAACTCGCCACGATTTTTTCTCGCAGCCTAAAAAAATCGTGGCGGGTTTTTTTAATCGGGAAGGTCGGCATGGACACATGAGCGGTTTGGAAGCGGTAGCCAATGAGTTGGCGCGCATCATCATGAGTGGTTGTGTGTAGTTGGAAAATGGTCGGCAATGAGTCTGCTCCAAGCGGGAAAGAAGATGCAAGCTTACTTGACATGTTAAATCGGCGACTACAGAAGATTAGTCGCCGACTTGTAGCCAACAACTCGGCGACAAATCGGCGAGCAGTCTTGACTGCAACATGTCACAACTTGTGCCGTCGTGTCAAGGTCGGCGATTGATCGAGGACTGAACAAGTGGCGTCGCCGATTAAAAATGCTTGATCTTGTTGATTTCATGATGCTGTCGCCTACTGGTAGGCGATTCAGCATATCTTGTCTTGTTGAAGGCGGGAAATATCGCATACTAATCATCCCTGGTCGGGATCCAAAATGTAAATTGTGCAAGTTTGAACAAGATTTCAGCCGATTTTGAAAAATGGTGGTCTTGTGTAGTTGGGAAGACTGACGAGGTTGGGTCGCGAGCTGTCTTCTATGTGACTGAACCTTAAACGAGTATTCATAAACATGTGTGTGGGGTGTGTGTGTTGGTCACAGATTAAGATATCTGTGCGGTTGGTCTTTTGAATTCGGAAACAGACTCTAGGTCCCGCAAATAATTATGGCCGACACATGGATGGCCTCTATTCTAAAGGCTGCGAGGCAATCAAGTTTGTGCGATTGTGATTATCATGAATATCATCCATTCAATTGAAACTGGAACTATCATACTGGATTAATTTAATTGGTTAAATTGAAGCAACATCTTTGGGTGATTCGTCTAGATATTGAACAAAATCATATAGAAATTACGTCATCACCTAATCATTACGGAAATAGTCCAATTATATCATTTTTAAACACTTTAAAGGGGCCCATAGAGATTTCTCACAGAAAATGAAACTAAAAATGAATACCTTAGTTAGATATAGTAGGATATAATATGTACAAACTCATCCATGTAATGAATTCTAAAAAAAGGCAATGCATATGAATATTAGGCTGTTAGGCTTAAAGGTATTATGTTCCGATCACTTATTTTGGGCTATGATTTTTTTTTTCACATCAAGATATTTTGATATCAGAAGAATCCCCATATTTTTCTCATTATGTCTGTAAAATCTTAGGGGCCAGAAATGTTCCATTTAGAAATTATAGGCTAAATGTGGTGAATTTCTGCCAAAGATGGTTAACCACCAGCCAGTTTGTGTACTACTCAATGGGCTAAATTAATGTGACCTTGTTATTCTAAAATTAGAACCATTGGAGTAATGCAACTCAAACTTTGGAATGTAAGTTTAAGGATGACCTTTCATGTAAAATAGAACACTTCAAGTTGAAAATCGGACCAGCAATCAGAACATCTAGCTTTAAGCAAAAAAGCTGGGGGGACTTAAAGAGGTTTTTGTTGAAATTTGTGAGTGCTGTAATTATTGAACTATGACTCAAATGTATAAAAAAGTATACTTTTTTGGAAAGAAAATGGATCAGAGAATCCAAATATTGACCAAAAATGTTGATTTATTTGAGAAAATCACAACGAAAACACTTTTTTTACCCAATTGTTTTTGAACAAAGCTAACAAAAATAATTTTGAGTAAAAAAAAACCCCCACCCCTTCATTAGTGTCTTTACATCACCATCAAGCGATTTGGGCATATTTTACTCTAACTTATTCTTGTTAGCTTTGTTAAAAAAATGAATAAATCAAAATTGACGCCACATTTGGATTCTCTGATCCATTTGCTTTCCAAAAATGTATACTTTTATATGCATTTGAGTAATAGTTCAATAATTACAGCACTCACAAAATTAAAAAAATCAAACCAAAAACTTCCTTAATGCTTTTCGCTTTGTTCATTATTTTGTGTAAAGATCACTGCCAATTGAATAAGATAGGTCATCGCTCTGATTCAGGTCTAAAACAAGGTTATTCATGCTAGACATATCACAAACTCTGTAGAAGCAACCTAAGCCATTTGTGGTGATTTAAATGAACTTATTATATATTCAATATTTTGAAGTTGATCCAAAATTTACTTGAACGAGGACAATTCAACTGTATGATGTCTGATGTTTTTAGTAAATGTGTATAGTATAGTAAGCATTACGTTATAAGAGTGCACACCACCAAATAATATTTTGCATTTTGGCCATACACGGCAGTGTTTGAAATTAAGATTGACCCCATCATAAGTCTAAATGTAACACCTAGAAAAGGTAAAAAGTGCTGTAAATGTACCAAAATGTTTCATAATTTGGCATTTGTAGGTTTCCTCCACATTAGGCTCAACATCTCTAGCTTTTTCTTGAATGGTATCATTTTACACGATTTCACTGTTTCCACCAATTTAGAGCTAAATCCCTGATCTAAGAATATAAGCAGCCTGTCGTACCTAAGATAGATATCAGTGGCCCGTAACGGGAAAAAATGCTGATATGATCTGATATGATCAAAAGTGATTGTTTGTAATCAGAAGACATCTAGATCTTCAATAAAAACAATGATTTGAATGAACCAGTTTGCTCTTGACCTCTTTACCACACAAAGCAATAGGGAACTTATTTGGTGGTGTGGGACCTGTAGGAAACCTCGTCTGATTTTCATCAATTGTGATTTGGTACCGCCCAAGCCTGGCATACGGGCTGTAATAGTAATCAAGACAACGTAATGATGTAAATAAATCTTAAAAAGTGAGAGATTTCGTACATTTGACAGCTTTGGGACTCCTTTGTGTAAGTTTTCTGCGGATTTAATGGCATTTCAGCTATTTTTTTGCCATAGAGCAAGTACACAAAACTCGCCGCATCCGGGGAAGGCCTAATTTTTGATAAATTAAGGCTAGTTTAGAAGTGCACTTCTACAATTCAGAATCAAAACTAAATTTATTTAATGTTGAGCTGCTAGATTTAAATAGAGTTTGGATTTAGATGGTTGGAGTCCTTGACTTCGGGGGGGGGGGGGGGGGGGGGGGGGGGGGGTTGCGGTATCATCATGTAGCAAGACTAACCAGATTCTCAATGATTTTCTCGCATCGCATAGTATTTCGGAATGCAAGCATTTGTCAACACAAACACAAACTACTAGATGGGTTCGAGGTTTAACAGATCCACAAGGAGCTGGTATTCTTATGAACAATTCCAATTATACGCTAATCGCTATTAAGAGTATTAAAGGCATATTATGTGATCTTTTCCAGAGAGCGCCCTCTATTCATTTTTTTTTGGGGAAAGTAGATTTTCTTGCAGATTTACATTTCCGATCATAAATCATACATACATTCCAAGTTACAGAGCGATACGATTCCTAATTACCTCAAAATCATGGTTTTAGAGTGAATTTAGAGTGAAAAATATAAACTGTCGGGATTCCGACAGTTTATTTTCACTCTAAAACCACGATTTTGAAGTAATTAAGAATCGTATCGCCCTGTAACTTGGAATGTATGCATGATTTATGATCAGAAATGTAAATCTGCAAGAAAATCTGCTTTCTATTTTTTTTCGATGTTGAGGGCGTTCCCTAGAAAGATCACATAATATACCTTTAACTCTATGCTAAATACATCTTTGCTTAACAACTATGACAGAACAGTTAATCCAGTTTAGCAAAGTGACCGCCCTCTAGGGCTCCTATATAGGACCGACATTGCTGTCACCCCATCTATAGAGTGACCTACAATCACTTTTTGACCAAACAGGCATTTGGATGAATCTTTTTTGGCACAATTTGAACCAAATTTGCCACAAAGCAACAAAGACAAACCATGATTAGCACCATTTCAAGAAAATCCGTGACGGTCCTAAATTCGCATTTTCAACACACTACTTGGGGTTCGTTGAGCTATTTACTTCATTGGTGAATTGTGTTCTACATGTAGTAGGTTCACCACCTTCCTCTGTCATACATAGGCCACGGCCATGTGCCGGGTGTCCGAGAAAGCCTACAACTTATTATGAAAGAGCTCTATTTTCATGTTTACACAACGGTTTACAACCGTGTTTGCTCATTCTGAAAATCCAAAATGGCCGCCAAATGAATGGCCAAACATGGTCAAAAGTGGTCAAAATTCCATAAAATAGCATAATATCAACCGAAATGTATGATGACAATATCATTGTAACGATGGGATGTATGTGTTAGACCACTAGTAACTCATATCCAGTATTTTTGCTTTGTATGGGTCCCAAAGTGGTCCCAAAATGGGTCCCAAAATGACTGAACAAGTTGTTGGAATTCTATAAAATGGGACAATGGCAACAAAAATGTATGATGAAAGTATACTTTTAACATTGGTGTGTATGTATTACTAGACCACTAGTATCTCATATCCAGTATATTTGCATTGTAATAACATCAAAAAGGAAATGTTAAAACTATACTTTCGTCATACGTTGATATTATCCCGTGTTATGGAATTTCGACAATTTGTTCAGTCATTTTGGGACCCATTTTGGAGGCCATTTTGGATTTACTAAGTACGTTAACAAAGATAAAAAATACTGGATATGAGTTACTAGTGGTCTAATACATACGTCCCATCATTAACATTATAATTTCATCCTACATTTAGGTTGATATATTTTGTTTCAGCCACTTTGGGGCCATTTTGGCAGCCATTTTGGATAACACATGCATCCCATCGTTGAAATTATATTGTCATCATACATTTCGGTTGATATTATGCTATTTGATGGAATTTTGATCATTTTTGGCAATTAATTTGGCGACCATTTTGGTTTTAAAGTAATTTTACAAAGCAAAAATACTAGATATGAGTTTCTAATGGTCTAACACATACATCCCATTGTTAAAAATATACTCTGATCATACATGTTGGTTTATACATGCCAATTTATGAAATGTTACCATTTTGGCGGCCATCTTGGATTAAGGTGTGACAACAAAGCAAAGGTTCTGGATAGGAGTGTCTAGTGGTCTCATACATACATCCCACTATTAAAACTATACTTTCACCATACAATTTGATTGCTATATGTCATTTGTTGAGATTTGACCAGTTTTGGCGGCCATTTTGGACGCCATCTTGAATAACCCCTTAGCATTACAAAATTATGTTTGGTCACATCCTGAATATGTTTTAGGACCATGAAAGTATGTCAAAAAAGTTGGTTTGATGCAGTCCTGCATGGTAACCCTCTGTATATACCCGACGAATTGATATAGGTAATATAGTAAATATGGGTATTTATGACGTCATACTTAATTTGCATAAAACAAACCAATATAACAATTTTGATTATTTATTTGGAGATTTTAAGGCTGCCAAAATGTATAAACAGGATTACAATCCATGTTGAGAAATGGAGCTAAAACGCCGTCAATATTAGGTGAACTGGACTGAACAGCTGAACCGTTATTTTCTTTCAAATCGGTTAGTGAACAGATTTGTACGTACTGTTCCTTACATGCGCATAATTTGAAAACAGATTCACCAATCTTAATTATCATTTCACAATTTCCAGAATGTATAAACATGATTAAAATTCATCGCTTAAAAAGTCAAACTAAATAAGTGACAAGTTTTCAGGGACACCTTGTTTGTCTTACTTTTCAGATAAACTTTCACCATTCAACGATGAATAGTGCCTATGTTATAACACTTATCGTAGTGTTGACGCTGGTACGGGGAGAGAGTACTCATGTGTCCCTAGAAGGTAGGTAATTCGTCATCACTCCGTCATAGAGGGTCAATAGGTCACAGCCGTCGCCTTTACCCTAATTGTATAATTATTAGCGTAAACAGAAAATCGAGAGAGTAGGTTGCTATCATTATTACACCTCATACATATTTAACAAAGTCGGATAAATAAAAGAAAAGAAAAATCGCGGAATGCGTGTTAGTGTTTACACTACTACCAAATGCGCGGGAATGTCAACAAAGTCCCCGAAACAATTCCAGAGCCTATGAATATTACGTAAATATTGTACTGCGACGCTAAGTACGAGGTTGACAACAACGGAAATAGCATCGTCTGCTTCCCATCTGCCCGGATTTTGCGAACTAACAGACGCAGAATGGAAGAGTTTTGGATAATTAAGATGCTGCATCTAAGCATGTAATAATACAATAAGCTGTGCCCTGTACATGTATTGTGAAGAATAGGAAACGGTTTTTGATAATATTGTTCTTTTGCCAATCGGAATTGAGCCCACCTTGCTCGCATGTACGAGGGTCGTTCAATAAATAATGAAAGTGATCATGGTATGGGATGCATGAGTGATTCTATTGAGAGATAATATGATCAATACATAGTAAAAACCTTTGTCTTTCAAACAATACCCTTTTAGATTGTTAGATACCTTTGGTTATGTAACGTCATTAACATAAACACAATAGGTTTCAGACATTGACTGAAATCTGTCAATTATTTGGCTGGATATGTAATATGTTGAATATGGGTTGATTGATACATTGCGTATATCTCTGCAATGCAAGCATAAAATCAGATAACACTTGGCACATAGTTAGAACACACTCTTAGCTCTGTTTGACACTCTTTTTAGATCTATACTCCTTAATACAAACGAGAAGGGACCATCTCAAATACGCTTTTATTTAGCAAAATCCGCAATAATATACCTTAGAAAACAACAAAGGATAAAGAACAATGGAGGGATTATAATTTAGTAAATTGTTGTTGGATGTAAAGCAATAATAGTGGGGATTTCAAGAGGAGCTGTTCATAAAATTTCCTCAAACCATTGAAATTATGTGACGATTACTTTAACAATGCATTTCTAGTAGCTCTAAAGATAACAGTAATAAGAGAGGTTGTGGCAGCCATCTTTGATTGACACATTCATGCATATCTTCATTTTGACAATCACAATATATTTACACATTGATTTAAGCATTTTTCATTATTTTTGATTAGAATTTGAAGGCACAGTAAGCTTTTATCTGGAAAATTTCATGATTTTTGCCATTTTTGGCCCAGTTCAAAATGATCTGCCGTCTGCGCATGCGCATATTTTCTGCAGGTTTCGTGTGAATAAGTTCAGATAATTAGTTAACTATCATATGGAATCTCCCAAACTGGTTAATTGCTTGGATTTTCCCTAAATTGTTTGATTTTCCGCAATATTAGTGATTCACTGACTGGGCATTTTTCAATGAAAATTCGCTATTTGAAATACTGATATTTGTATACTTTTTATTCGATTGCCTCTCCTCACTTTTTCCACTTATACTACATATATCAAATTACACACGGATTAAAGTTATTGTCTTTTTTTATCATACTTACGCGAAAAATATTGGGATTTCCCTGCTTCTGGTGTCATGTTATGCAATATTCTTACCACGTGTTTTACACAAACAATTCAAATTTTCCGCCAAATAACTGATTTAGTAGTGTCCCAAGTGTACTTACTTTGAGACAATGCTATGACGTCATAGTTTACACTTAGAAATCCAAAACTGTATTGTTTGAAAGACAAAGGTTCATACTTTGTATTGATCACACTATCCCTCAAAGAATCACTCATGCATCCTATACCACGATCACTTTCATAACTTACTGAGTGACCCTCGTACTTTAGGCCTAACTTACTACTTCGCGGAGCTCCGTAAGCTTTAAAAGAAAAAAGGTTTAGACTTTTAATGAAATACGTACGAGGTGTAATAAAACAAAACATCATGGTTCATTTCGGGAAAATAATTGATCTATACTTTGTTGTTGATTTATAATCCCTTAAGCTTTGTTGCCAACATATTTTATTTGCGTGAATCCTCATACAGAGATCAACATTTTAATTAAGCTTGAAAGCATACTACCTTTTTGTATAAGCATAAGGATTCCCAAAAAGTATAGTTCGCCCAGCCCTGTATAAGGCAAAACGTCAAAAGGTCGTTGACCTTTGCAAATATGGACAATATTTAAACTTGCTCCGATTTTATTTAATATCAAATTGTAGTCTGGTCACAGAGATTCCAAAAATAATGTGTTGTATTGCTACAACATTTGCTGTACCATATACAGGGGTCAAAAGTCAAAGTATGTAGGCGTATATTAGGGCCAATGGTATTGTCATTCTAAATCTAAGGCATATCAATGAGGATACCTGGTTGGGATAAGCGACTGAAAATAATTATATTTTCATTTCGAAGAACGAACCGGACATGGACAGGGACGTGGGCGTGGACACGGACAGGAACCTTGCCCAGAAGAACGAACCGGACATGGACGGGGACGTGGGCGTGGACACGGACAGGAACCTTGCCCAGAAGCTGGTGCTTCTGCTGATGGTGGTGATGCGGATCTTGATACAGGTACGATATATATAGAATGATTGATGATGGAATGGCGATCCTCTATGCCTGTGTCAAAAGCAACATTTTCTGATAATTGCTTAATCTCTGTATATGTGACATTGAACTTTCCCTCATTTCTAAATGTGGTTATTCGACGTTTATCACAAAAGTTCTAACTCATTTTCTAATTAAAAACATTACAAAATAATTCATTGATAATTAAAAAGATCTATGATTATATTTAACTACGGCGTTTGCTCTAACATCCACACATTAGGCCTAAAGGTGATATTCATTGAGAATCCAAAAGTAGACAAATTATTTGACCCGACGTTTTCATCAGCAATATAATCAATGTGAGCGCTGTGAAATCTTTTTCATTCCTGCGCCCGCAGAATTTCATGTTTTCTAGTCAACACATGAATGGTATCTGATTAATCTGTACCAAATGAATGCACAATACGGAAAAAGTGTATTCTAGGTCCCATATTCTGGACTGTGATACTGGAACACCCAGTATCGTTCAATACTGGTACAAAGTCAGTGTTCCTGTATCGGGCGATACTGGTACATATAAAATGTTCCAGTATCGGGCGATAGTGGAACATAATTAGTACTAGTATCGTTCAATACTGGGACAAATCTCACTGGTATCAATGTATACCAGTATCGCCCGATACATGAGCAATGTAACAGTAAAATCGTACCAGTATCGACTGATACTGGCAATTTTTATGTTACAGTATTGAACGATACTGGTATACCAGTATCTGGGACCTAAAGTACACCTCCCAAATACTACGATCATTTGAGGGGTTCGACTTAATTGTAATAAATCAAAATGATGTGTTTGTACCTTATTAACTAAAGTGGCTCTAAGGAGATTGTTTATTTCGGGCCATGGTGTACTCATAATAGTATAGACTCCTGCCTATTTTGTTTCGATATTAACATTATTATAACAGACACTTCCCTATTAACGCATTACGAGCCATTTTTATAACGTGAATATATATTAAAAATATTTCTACTCATTATTATTCTAATCATTATTTCTACATTTGCATATGGTGTGTTAACATGTATAAATGATAAACAACTCCCATTAAACACAATGTAATGGGCCCCTCACATATCCATGTGTCCGTGTGAGCTGGGCGGCCCTTTACCGTGTGAAAAAGGGGTGCAGATGGCGGCACCCACGGTGGGCCGTTTCCCGTCCGTTGAACTCGTTTAGGGGACTTTGCCGGTCAAAACTCCTGGCGGATGAGTAAAAGCGGTAGCGAACGTCGGGAGCCCGGTATGAGGACGGTATGAGGACGATTTAAGGACGGCGCACCCGTTTCGCGCCCGTTCGCAGGGCGGTGATGGACGGTGGTGGACGCCGACCATCTCAGCGACGTCTCAGCGACAGGCTGCGAATGGGCGCATGCCGCCTGGTTAATCGTTCGCGGAACGGACTCTCAGCAGGCATGTTGTATTATTCACTGAAAACACAAACTCGTATTTTGGAGGCTGAACTAAGCTATTGTTTAGTAGGGTTAATAGTTAAGCTTAGTAACACTGGGTGAACTAGTTTTTAATGGACGACTTGGTGTCAAACTAATATGCTTGACAAGTTTAACATGGATCGAAGTAAATTGTTAGCTGGACATGCTGAACTATTTCAAATGTTGGTGCTGTACTAATCAATGACAATTAGTTCCACTGCGAGAGACGTCCTACTAACGTTTCACGACGTACGAACTGCACATCGGTGTTGATCATATCGTCTGCGTGCGACATCGAGAGAACAGCAACTGTTCTGAGCGCTGACAAAATGTATCTTTTTAGCGGAAATATGTAACACAAACATGGAAGGAATGATTAAGGTGCAGCACCAAACTGCAAGGGTCAAACTATACGTTTGGCCACCAAAGACTCAAAGGAATTCAGAGAAAAAAACCTGAATGAAAAGCAGGTGTTAGCGCAGGTGCAAAATTCGGCACCCGTGCGTCTATACGACACTAGCGAGTGCCGACCATGTCAAAACCACCAAGTCATTCGCAGAATTCCAAAACGATTGGAGTGATTTGTCTTAAAGGCATATTATGTGATCTTTTCCAGATAGCGCCCTCTATTCATTATTTTTTTTAGAAAGTAGATTTTCCTGCAGATTTACATTTCTGATCATAAATCATACATACATTCCAAGTTACAAAGCGATACGATTCCTAATTACCTCAAAATCATGGTTTTAGAGTGAATTTAGAGTAAAAATATGACTGTCGGCGTTATCCGACAGTTTATTTTCACTCTAAAATCATGATTTTGAAGTAATTAAGAATCGTATCGCCCTGTAACTTGGAATGTATGTACGATTTATGATCAGAAATGTAAATCTGCAAGAAAATCTACTTTTAATTTTTTTTTTCGATGTTGAGGGCGTTCCCTGGAAAGATCACATAATATACCTTTAACTCAGAGCAACCTGCAAGATAAATTTCAACGCATGATACTTCATGGGTCTGAATTTGATATAGATAGGGGTCACGTTATTTTCCCGTAGCAACCAACCAGGAACTAGTTCAATCCCGGGAGCTGCTAGTTCAATCTGCTGAACTATATAGTAAACACATTGGTACAGTATGCACTACGAAAAAGATTAGTCGTACTTGACATCATTTTCGTTAGAAGAGACCATTAGTAGAACACCCAATATATTAGTAGAGCACCCGATTATATTAGTAGGGCATGGTTGAACTAGTATATTATATTAGTAGGTCAAGGTTGAACTAGTATATTTGATAGTTCAGCAACTAGTACATCGTAACGTACTAATATATAGTTTAGTCCAAATAGCCGTACTAGTTATAAGTTAGTCGCACACTAGGTTTCGTTTTCAGTGTTGATGTTGGTCGTACGAATTCCGGAATGCAAATGAATCGGCGAGCTTAAGCGCTCAGCTCAGCAGGGCGGCATGAACCGAGGACCCGGTGTAGACGGCCCACCGTGTGTCCTCACTGTGTGCCACCGTCCGCACCAATGTGTCACACGGTAAGGGGCCGGCCAGCTCACACGGATACATGTATTAACTAATACAGAGATTTCCGAAATGTCAGTGAAGCGGTGAGCTTGAGCGTATAAAGGGCGGCTTGATGACGTTATCAACTGACAGTTTTTGCTGATTGTTCACCGTGTTAGATTCTGTTGTTTTTCTATAAGACGGTAAGGGGCCGCCCAGCTCACGCGAATACATGTGAGGGGCCCATTAGACCGTCCTCAAGTATAATACGCGCCAGCATGCCTACTCAAGAGGCGAACCGGTCGCAAAATTAGAATTGAGGAAGGTGTACAGTTCGTCCTTTACCGAATACGAAACCAACAGAGTGTTCTCCGTTAAAACCCAGTGATTAGATTCGACTTGCATCTCCGTCCAACCAATTTACTAAGTATTGAATTCTCTGAGTTATTGTTACTGAATGTCCCATACCGTTATGTATCGCTTTCAAAGACCGCACGAAAACTAAGTTATTTTATTGACCCATGAATCTGGACTACAAAACCACAACCATTGCGTGGACGTCCATTTAAGACAATAATTAAGTTTAGTCATCGTCCGCAAATGTTATGTTACCGATCCATGCGATCGAAGTGGATTTGGTATAAACCGGAGTTACTGTGGCATTTTATATCCTCTTACGTACGTGTTACTGCTTACTGTTCCAAAAATGATTAAATAGTCACATAACCAGGAATAGTTGTCTTGTTTCAAAAAGGGGAATTTGATTTGTTTCAAAACCACTAATATTTGTCTCGTTTTAAAACAGGAATATTTGTCTTTTAAATAGGCTTTCTCTGTACAGTTTGTGCACTATCGTTTCCAAAAGACTCGGATTCGCGCACGTTGGAAGAGGCGTGCCGTGATACCCAAGGATCACTGTGTCATTCTGCCTGTTACACACACGTAAGTCTAATTCATCTTCTACCGTTCGAGGCTTCAGGACTTGGAAAGCCCTCTTAGGTCCAGAGCTTGTCACATTGGATTTCAACCCATACAGTAGGGTTTGACCCCTAAAGTTGAATTTTCCCCATCTGGTACATGGACCAAACTCACGTCAAATTAAAGTACTATGTCATGACATAACAACAGTGTTAAATCTAGAAACAACTGAAATGTGACGTATCAATATTGCACATTATATGCATGTGATTATTATATTATTCATACAAGTAGGCCTATAACACGTATAGGCCTATAAGATACATTTACTTATATACACCTGGAAAAAAGTATCGCACCGCTGTTTTTTGATGTTGAAAAGTGCAAATGTGGCCTCGAATTTTGCCACCATGGTGTGATATTAAGGATCATCTGTTTGCGTAACCTGTCCAGCAAAATATTATGCAATAAAAGGGCCACATTTGAGTTTGTGACGTAATCGATAATCGATATAATGTTTTTTAAGGCCAAGGGGAAAATGCATGTTTTGAAAAACATGCATGAAACAAGTTTGGGTATAACGCGATATTGAGAGGCCCGATGATTAATCTCTATAGTAATCCTTGGTAACAAATTCAAGACTTCTAAGGTCAAAATCTGGGGTCAAATTTCAAAAGTTGCCCGATTGTCCTCAAGCATGAAAAAAACTCGTACGCCCAACGGTTATGGGGTCAAAGGTCAAAATAGGTCAAATGTTGAATAAGTTCAAATGACAAAAGCAATATTGCGGAAGTGTTGACCAAGGTCAATTAAACAAATAAAATCAACGGTGACCTCTTCGCATATGCTGAATTATAGGCAACAACAAAAAATGGCATGTTTGGACTCATTCACTGCATTGTAGCCTATAACGTCTATGGAACATATCTTGCGCCAAATACAGAACTAATATAATGACTATTTCAAGTTTTTAAAGTCTTTTCAATATGGCGTTATACCCAAACTTGTTTCATGCATATTTTTGGACAAAAACATGCATTTATCCTTGGCCTTGAAAAACTGATCAGAACTGCCGCCTGATGAGGGTAGTATAAAGTCACACCTTTATTTCACGCAAAATTGCTTCATAAATATCGTACAGTTGAATTGCCTAATAGGCAACCAATAGGTAGTCGAAGAATAATTAAGTAGTCAAAGACATTTCATGAGAAATCGACAATTGAAGACAAACAAAATGAAGACCTATTAGGCTGTCAGATTTTAGGCAGTTAGGCAGTCAGTAAAATTAGTGACTTAATACTTAGATATTTTTAATGAAGACTTATTTTGTGTTGAAGATCTAATAAGCAGTCAAAATCTAATTTGCATACATGACACATGATCACCATCTGTCATTTCAAATTGGCTGTTGTTGTCCTAGCTGTGGTCATGGCAGTTAGGTTGTGGAGCATAAATGATGGATATTTTGGTATTTTTCAGAGGTATTTGATATATCTACGTGAATTTTGAATCACTATTGTCTGAAAAACATGTATGTGGATATATAAAGAAGGCAGCCGGCTAGCTCATTTGCATATTAACTTTGCTGCGGGAAGGCTTAACGACTGCTTAACGACTGCTTATAAGCAGTCGAAGACCTGAATCATACATGTTGAGAAATAGGAAGACATTCATTTTGATTGCCTAAATTGACTACTTAAAATGACTGCTTGTGTGACTGCCTAATGAAAGTCTTCACTTCGGTAAGGGTAGCTACTACCCATTCATGCAATATCAACATCGTACATTTTTGATAGGTCAATGATTATCAAGTAAGGCCAAATAAAATAAAATAGTTAGTCTCAGAGACCAGGCGCGTAGCTTTTAACCCAATGGGGCGGTCTGACACCTTCCCGACGGAAACTGTGGCCCAATATAACATTTTAATAATTTGCTGTCATAATTCATTAACTTAACCAAGTTTGGTCTATGTACACGATGGGATCAATTCAACCCGGGTTTTATTGCGGGGCCACT
The DNA here is from genome assembly GCA_035610835.1 of Ophiura sarsii. NCBI lineage: Eukaryota > Metazoa > Echinodermata > Ophiuroidea > Amphilepidida > Ophiuridae > Ophiura > Ophiura sarsii. The sequence continues at coordinate 35,972,841 of CM069450.1, read as the reverse complement.
TTATTTAATGTCTGACCTCACCTCTCCGACGGAGAAAATTGTGGTCAGATGTAATACTTTTATTATGTCCTGATATAGTCCTTTAATTTGACGGCAGGTATAAAAGACAGAATGCTGAAACGACAGAAACGACCGAAACGACCGAAACAGCTGCAAACCATTCAAAATAATCCAGAAGTATTAACGTGGGGAGTTCAGCACTAGTGTAGCTACAACAGAGTACACAATTTGCAATGCACCCGAACTTTAATAACATATTACTGTTGGGTTCACCTGCAGTGGGGTTGTGTAGGATAGGGGTGTGTTGGTGAATTGGGGCGTTGATCTAATAAATAGGACATTTTTTTTATTGGGCCCCCATTGGGATCTAGAAGTGTGTTGATACTATTTTAAGATTCTATAAGTCATGGAACAAAAGTGACAACAACATAATTTATAAATCACAAACATGATTACAGTTTCAACAGCATTATCAACAATTTAATTAATAATAAAGGATCCCGTTATTTCTTTATTACCTTTAGGTCTGAGAAACAAGTTTTTTTCACACTAGCCACCAATATGGCATGTCATTTAGTTCTTATCTACATTGCCTGTGGGCGTCTGTGGGAGGTTGCATGCATGGTAATGTAGATCTGAGTACAACCACTGCAGGGTACACTGAAAATCTTGACCATATGAGTATTCAATGTACATAACAACTTGATTTGCAGATAGCAGCATGGATCTTGGTCTATCATATCTTATGGGCCAGAAAGTTGGCCCATAAGATCCTATTTTAATACATCCCAGTGACATGACTAATATAACAACTCTAAATGGATAAATGTAAGGCTGGTCACAGGGCTGGTGGTCAGGAGGATGTATTCTATACATCTATAAAGGAAGATACAAACTTGTTACAAACATCTTAAACCTCTGAAACACCCAAACAAACAAAATATATAAAGAGAAAAAGAAAAGAAAATTGAAGTGGCCCCGAAAAGGCTACCGAAAAGGAAGCGGGAGGGGACGCTGAACAGGTATATATATATTTTTTATTTTGCCTAACCATTATAAATGATGTTATTGGCGGTAATTTAATTTGGCGAGCAAATTGGATCTTCTACCGGGATCTCCTAGCAAAATTAGCGAAATTAAATCACAGCGAAATTAAGTTTCACAATATTATGAAACCCAGTACAGTACATGTAGCATGGTCAATGGTTACAAACACAAGGACATCAAAATTTGAGTGGATGGTGAAATGTTGTTGGTATATTAAATGGCATTGGTAATGGTGATCATGTGGTGATGGACGAATTCCAAATTACAGAGGAGCCATGTCATTACTTATAAGTGTTGCGCAACATACATTACATGTATCACAACACAGTGGCGTAGCTCAGGGGGGGGGGGGGGCGCCCCCTTTTGTGCCCCCGCCCCTCTCTTTGGATATAGTGCTTATATGTGGGGTAACCATTTAAAAATGACCATTTACGTTGTTTTTGTTAAAAATAAATGACAATTTTTTTTGGAAAAACTGCTTAAAACCCTGAGGATTGGGCAGTATTTGTTGACTACAGTGCTTTTTGGACTGCGAAATTTTGTGTCCGTGAGATTTTTTTTTGACTTCACCTTCCCGTCGGGAAATTAGGTTAGATTTTAACACAATGTCCTGACATAGTATTATAAATTGATGCATTGTGTGGTCCATGTACCTTTTTTATGGGTTAAATCCAACCGTCCTGCGGGGTCTTTTAGGGTGGTCTGGTTCCAGCTGGGGCCCAATCTGGTAAACATGTTTTATATAAGTCACAGTAACTTTAGGGGGCACATACGTTATGGGTTAAAATCATTAAATATATTGCCCTTAGGCTCCAATACTTAGGGCAATATAAGGCCAAGGGCGATAACAGTTGCGTTGATGGATCGCGGGAATGACTGCGTAAAGGTAAATGTTACACGAAAGGAATATTGATAAGAGACGCAATGGTGTTTTTTTCTTCTTATTTCAGTCTAACATCCCATGGGATTCGAAAGATAAAATGTCGTTTGTTCTTGGATGTGATGTTGATGGAAGCATAAACAATGGAAGTGACGCCCTATGCCCAGTGGTCAACGGTCCAAGAGAGTGGGACGGATATAATGCCGATGACATGGTGACCTCTTGCTGCATAGGGAATCTTTGTAACGGTGCATATTACGCCAAACTTCGTGTTGTTATGGATGAATAACTTTAATTTTGCATTTCATATGGAGCTTAGAACGTGAGGTGCATTTTCCATTAGGTTTAAACATGGATTTTGCGACATGCATGACTTATCGCGCCCAGTGGCACATAAAGCGTTCATTGGGTTTCAAAAGAATGCATTCATTACATTTTTCGACATCACTCTACTGGTATCAATCAAATTGGTTTCTTAGTTTTCGTGCGCTGATGTTTGTTCTGATATTTTGGTTTTAAATTTAGAGGTAAGAAATAACATTGACTATGCACATACTCAAAGCTTTTAATACGTTTTCATATCAACAAGTTTTTAGCGTAATGTGTTCAAAAATGTTTCAGTCTTTGTTTTTCTTTTGATGCATCTTTTTTTAAACATCACGGATTTTACAACAGTAAGTAGCCACGACGGGCACAGCGAGCTTGCGAGCTTGTAAATAACTGTCAAAACTTATGCCGGATGGAGATCGTTAAGTGTCGTCCACAGAGAAAGGTGCGATAACTGACAATAGCATTAATAGCGCTTATAATAGCAAGGGTTCTAATAGCGCATTTATGTCATTGAAAGACATTCATAATAGCCAAAAACGCACCGCTAATATGAAAATCTGCTATTTGCGCAATTACCAAGGGTACTTATGATTTTTATTCAGTTTTGTCTTTCGAATGCGTGCAAAGGTTGCTACTAGCGCAATTATGCGTTTATGAAAAAGGGCTTTTAAAAAGGTCTCGAGCTATTTAGTTTCTTCGTTAGCACACCATGCTCGCTATTAGCGCAATTATGCGTTTATCAAAAAAGATACTGTTCTGCTTCTCAATCGCATGCAAAGGTTGCTAATAGCGCAATTATGCGTTTATGAAAAGGGGCTTTAAAGGTCTCAAGCTATTTAGTTTCTTCGTTAGCACACCATGCTCGCTATTAGCGCAATTATGCGTTTATCAAAAAAGATACTGTTCTGCTTCTCAATCGCATGCAAAGGTTGCTAATAGCGCAATTATGCGTTTATGAAAAAGGGATATATAGGTCTCGAGCTATTTAGTTGCTTCATTAGCACACCATGCTCGCTATTAGCGCAATTATGCGTTTATCAAAAAAGATTCTGTATTGTCCCTCAATCGCATGCAAAGGTTGCTAATAGCGCAATTATGCGTTTATGAAAAAGGGCTTTACAGGTCTCGGGCTATTTGAGTTTCTTCGTTAGCACACCGTGCTCTCTATTAGCGCAATTATGCGTTTATCAAAAAACTTCTGTTTTGTCTCTCAATCGCATGTAAAGGTTGCTAATAGCGCAATTATGCGTTTATGAAAAAGGGCTTTATAGGTCTCGAGCTATTTGAGTTTCTTCGTTAGCACACCGGGCTCGCTATTAGCGCAATTATGCGTTTATCAAAAAAGATTTTGTTCTGCCTCTCAATCGCATGCAAAGGTTGCTAATAGCGCAATTATGCGTTTATGAAAAAGGGCTTTATAGGTCTCGAGCTATTTAGTTTCTTCGATAGCACACCGTGCTCTCTATTAGCGCGATTATGCGTTTATCAAAAAAAGATTCTGTTCTGTCTCTCAATCGCACGCAAAGGTTGCTTATAGCGCAATTATGCGTTTATGAAAAAGGACTTTATAGGTCTGGGGCTATTTGAGTTTCTTCGTTAGCACACCGTGCTCTCTATTAACGCAATTATGCGTTTATCCAAAGAGATTCTGTTTTGTCTCTCAAACGCATGCCGAGGGTGCTAATAGCGCAATAGTGCGTTTATGAAAAAGGGGTCTACAGTCTCGAGCTAATTGAGTTTCTTCGTTAGCACACCATGCTCGCTATTTGCGCAATTGTGCGATTATCAAAAATAGTCTGCTTAGTCTTTCGAATGCATGCAAAGGTTGCTACTAGCGCTATTATGCGTTTATGAAATGCTGGAGATGAAGTTAATTTTCCGTACTAAAATTTTATTAATAGTTTTGAAAATTTTGATGGCACTTTTCCCTGCAATACGTTTTGGGGATAAGCCAAGAGAGTAGCAAATAAACCAGAATGTCCTATGCGTGTGTGCATGATCAAATAAAGCAAATTACAATTTTACCCGCGCCTTGTTATAAACATGGCAGGATTTTAACATTGTGTTACGCTGGCTGATTAGACCCTCCCCTACAAATTTATTATTAAAGGGCCAAATCGTTTTAATGCTTAAAGAGAACCAACGTGACCGTAAATCTGATATTACAGATTGAAGTTGTTACTATTCTTTGAAATAATATTGGATATTGGTGCTATTGTTTATAAATGATGGTCGTATTAAAAAGATACCACAATGATTGCTTGTCAATTTTTGTGTATTGTAACGAGGGTGATATATGTCGCCGTTAGAATAGTTGAATCGTCTTCACTCTTTAATATTGAATACTTGAAGCATATAATCATCTACTAGATTTACAAACTAATTTCATTAAGGAATCATTCCCAACTGATACAATCTCATTTCAATGACACAGAGGAATTATTTATTTATTTATGTATTGGGAAAACACTTTCACAACAGCGGTACCCACTAGGAAGTGGTGTATTTAAAAGAATTCTAAAGCAAGAGTAAAATACAATAATAATACATGTAAATGCACGGTGCAAATGAGAAGACAAAAGAGAGAAAATAAGCAAATAAACATACAATCATGAATATCAATATCATGAATATTATATCGTACACAAAGATGGGCCTAATCAGCTTGTTACGGTAAAGTCTTGAGGCGTAACGTGGCGTGATCATTAAAATCATTATACAATTATTATTATCACTCAACAAAGCTGTCCTGCCCGATCATGCATGTTCGTAATTAGATTTTCAGATAACAAATGACATTCAAATTGTTTTATCAATCAAAGCATCGTACAAGAAGTTACTATGTGTGTGACGTTAAAACAAGTGCTAATAAAATTAAGCAAAGTTGTTTATCGTTATCACTAACACTAAAGAAATGCCATAGTTAGGAGAGAGCTACTCAACGAAGATGCAACTCTAGGTTGTGAATGTCGTTATTACGAGTTGCACGCAGAATTTTACATGAGATGATGAGAGCGTAAAAAGTTTGATATCTTCACATTCACAACCACTATTTACCATGATTACAAATTAATAAGCACATACCATCATTATAACTTGTAATTTTAATTTATAATTACGAATTTGAAGCAAGTGAAAATTTGGTCAGCATAGATCTGGTGGTGCTATACCGATAATGTGTGACTGTAGTTAACGACGCGATCCTGTCCAACGGGGAGTCCACCATTCTGAAATATTGTTAACAGTCATCGCCCGGTTGACGAATATATTAATTTAGAAAATAACATTTACAATGTACGTGGTTAGCCAACTCCAACGGTTTTGGATTGGAAACAATATTGCGGATTGGAAGCAATATTGCAATGACGACGAATATTTGTGGATGATAAGATTAACATTCGCGATTACGTGTTATTCCAATAGCGATGTGGTTGTCCCAAAACCGGCAACAAAAATCGCAGGGTACAAGTGGCAAATGTGGAACCTACCTATGTCTCTGAAAAAGGTAAAGTGGTACACAAAAAAGGTATATTGTCAAATTTTACGGGGGCGCGTACACAAAAAAAGGTATATTGTAAAATTTTACGGGGGGCGCCCGCCCCCAAAGCCCCCCCCCCTGTATCCGCCACTGTTGTTTGTTCATGCAATTCGGCAAATATCTATGGTTTGTTTCCTTAACCCAACACTGCAACCCTTTTCACATCTAACCCCTAAAACTTATAATGGACCAATCCAAACTTTAATGTAATCAATCTGAGCTGTGATAAAATTATAGACTAACACAGGCTCATATTATAGTCATCAGATCAGGGATAGTTTTAATTTTGGGATAGGAAGTCCTACACTAGCGCACGTTGCGAAAACGGTTCCGTTTGCATATTTACATAAATTGGTAATCAATTTAACAATGTTTAACCAGGTTAGGTTTGAGGGCGCTGTAAATTTACACAGACGACGGTGGCCACACGAATCCTAAATTTTGAATTCGTAGTGAACAACACGTAATCGCGAATGTTAATCTTATCATTTTGACAAATTCATCATAATTAGAACAATTTCATCGTTAACCTGGCGATGACTGTTTAAAATAATTCAAAATGGTGCACTCCCGTTGTCATATTGGGTCGTCTGAGAGACGCATATCCAGCGTCGCGTCGTCTGCTACAATCACGCCTTATCGGTATAGCACCACCAATTCTATGCCGCCCACATTTTAATTTATAAGTGGCTTCTGATCGGCAAGCTGAGTGACACACCCCAGATCAGATACTAAGTAATGATAAATTACAGTGTCTTCAAATGGTAATGCAGTGCCATAACAGTTTTTAATAACATTTTAATGAATGAATAATGAATATTACGGGAATATATACATTGGGACATTATCTAATCACATTTCAACATTAATGTCTACTAATTGCCCAAGAGTGAGATTGACGATGTATAACGCGGGCCCTTCTGAATTGATTTTGTCTTTAAAGTGAAATTGAAGAGATTTTTGTTGGCACTTTTGTTAGCAAGTAGATATCGCGCATGCGTAATTTATAAAATTTCGTGCCAGTGACCTCTACAACACAATCCCATAGTACTTTGGGAATAGTGTTGTAGAGGTCACTGGCACAGCCATTTATAAAATACGCATGTGCATCCTCATTATTATTGATAATGGATTTAATAGAGCCAATCAATGTATTACCTTTACAAATGACTTCATTCATGTCATTGGCATGCGTGTGGTATGATCTGACAGATTCCTTGTGATATGAATAACTAAATATTTATAATTGACAACAGATTAGAAAATGTCATCCTTTAATAACCAATAACGTATATGTGGAATGCGATTGTAATTAGCCGCAGAAATGAGTGGTCGGCGTTTTATTGTCGTTGAAATCAATATCCTTTTGTTGTTATTATTATTATTAGGATTCAAGTACTGCACCCCATTAACACATTGTTAACAAGTAACTGGTTGGTACAGAATGACGTCAGTGAGCAACAATCACTTGTGGTAACAGACAATATAAGAGCAAGCTAATCGTCATAAAGCGATAAAACATGAAATTGAAAAGTGAGCAAATTGGTTGTTTATGGGTATGCGCCGCACGTTTACAATTAATTGAATGGATATCAGCTCCATCAAACGTTAGAAAAACAAATTAAGTAGTTTTATTGTCATGTAAGAAAAGTAAGGTGCAACTAGGCAATTCGACAGTGTAATGAACTTCAAATTCTATGGGTAAGGGCTGAAGGTGCCGCCCATAATCTTAAGAAGAATAATCACAAACGCAACAAGAGGTGGTTTTAAAAAACAGAGTCTTCGGGTCATTTTTATTTATATTGGCCACATGTATCGAGATGGTAGATGTTTCTAGTGATTACATACCTAGTTTTCAAAAATTGTTTTGATTGTAATATGCGAAGGATTGTGATTGAGTTAAATTTTTGAAAATTTAATAGACCTACTAACCTTTAAATATGCATATATTACAATAGCGGGCTCTATATATACATGCTCCGCTCAGGGCGGTAACAAAAGTGGCCAAAAAGAGTCATCTAGAAAGTTAATACTTGCCTTTGAAATATGACGTATTGGTATCATGAAACGTATAGTATGGTTTATTTCTGTCTACCGGAGCCCTGCGGGGCTCTATATACACATGCTCCACTCTGTGCGGTTACGCACAAGGGGGTCCTCTGCACCTTGGACCGATTTTAAAGAACGGCCCATCATTGGGCATCTTTGAACAATGAAATGCATTATCATTACAAAAGTGGCCTAAAAGAGTCTATTTAACGATACTTGCCTTTGAATGTGACGTATCGGTATGATTTTGATTAGTGTGTCTTCCGGAACAGGAGTAATCACCTCGGACCACTTTTACAGAACGACCCATCATTGGGCATTGAAAATGCATTATCTTTTATTTAATACAACAATTGATTTTCATTAGCTTGAAACAGCATCAGCAACACAGCGTATATTTAAATGTGGATTACTTTACATATAACGGTTACTCTCGGTTGTCTTCCGGACTGCGGGGCTCTATATAAACATGCTCCACTCTGCGCGGTTACGCACAAGTGGGTCCTCTGCACCTTGGATCACTTTTAAAGAACGGCCCATACCGGAGCCCTGCGGGGCTCTATATAAACATGCTCCACTCAGGGCGGTTACGCACAAGGGGGTCATCTTCACCTTGGACCGATTTTAAAGAACGGCCCATCATTGGGCATCTTTGAACAATAAAATGCATTATACAAAAGTGGCCTAAAAGAGTCTATTTAAATTGGGCATCTTTGGACATTGAAATGCATTATCGGAAGTGTGGGGGGGGGGGGGGGGGGGGTCATCTGCACCTTGTATAGTATGATTTTGGATCGATTTTAAAGAACGGCCCATCATTGGGCATCTTTGAACAATAAAATGCATTATACAAAAGTGGCCTAAAAGAGTCTATTTAAATTGGGCATCTTTGGACATTGAAATGCAATATCGGAAGGGGGGGGGGGGGGTCATCTGCACCTTGTATAGTATGATTTAATTCTGTCATCCGGAGCCCCAGTAGCGTAGCCAGGGTCACTTGTCAGGGGGGGGGGGGCAAAGGTATTTTTTCCAAGTGAGCACCAGTTCGACCCGGGGGGGGGGGGGGGGGGGGGGGGTTGTTGAGGTCCAAACAAAATCGCACGGTCCAAAAAAAATCGCACACTCAAAAAGTACAAATCACACCACAGTTTTGGCCAATCCTCCGGGTTTTCATCAGTTTTCTCTATAACATTTTTCTTTATTTAGCCGAAGTCCTGCTACAAAAAAAAATTGAGCCGCCAAATTTCCCCTTTTGTGCACGCTACTGCCTTTTCCTTTCCTTTTCCCTTTCCTTCCCTTTTTTTCTTTCCTTTCCTTCCTTTTCTCCCTTTCTTTCCCTTCCTTTACCTTCCCGATTTTCCACTGCCTTCCCGATTTCCCGGTCAAATTATTTTTCAGAGGGGGCACTCTGCCCCCCCCCCCCTTGCACCCCCTGGCTACGCTACTGCGGAGCCCTGCTGGGCTCTATATAAACGTCATCTGCACCGTGGACCGATTTTAAAGAACGGCCCATCATTGGGCATCTTTGAACAATAAAATGCATTATACAAAAGTGGCCTAAAAGAGTCTATTTAATACTTATAGTATGGTTTATTTCTGTCTTCCGGAGCCCTGCGGGGCTCTATATAAACATGTTCCACTCTGTGCGGTTACGCACAAGGGGGTCCTCTGCACCTTGGACCGATTTTAAAACAACGACCCATCATTGGGCATTGAAAATGCATTATCTTTTATTTAATAAAACAATTGATTTTCATTAGCTTGAAACAGCATCAGCGACACAGCGTATATTCAAATGTGGATTAATTTACATATAACGGTTACTCTCGGTTGTCTTCCGGAGCCCTGCGGGGCTCTATATAAACATGCTCCACTCTGTGCGGTTACGCACAAGGGGGTCCTCTGCACCTTGGACCACTTTTAAAGAACGGCCCATCATTTGGCATTTTGGACATTGAAATGCATTATACAAAAGAGGGGGGGGGGGGGGGGGCGTCATCTGCACCTTGGACCGCTTCTAAAGAACGGCCCATCATTGGGTATCTATGGGATTTGAAATACATTATACCCATACGGCCCATCATTGACCATCTTTGAACAATGAAATGCATTATACAAAAGTGGCCTAAAAGAGTCTATTTAACAATACTTGCCTTTGAAATGTGACGTATCGGTATGATTTTGATTAGTATAAATAGGCTCCACTCTGTGCGGTTACGCACAAGGGGGTCCTCTGCACCTTGGACCACTTTTAAAGAACGGCCCATCATTAGGCATCTTTGGACATTGAAATGCATTATACAAAAGTGTGGGGGGGGGGGGGTCATCTGCACCTTGGACCGCTTTTAAAGAACGGCCCATCATTGGGTATCTATGGGAATTGAAATACATTATACCCATACGGCCCATCATTGACCATCTTTTGACAATGAAATGCATTATACAAAAGTGGCCTAAAAGAGTCTATTTAACAATACTTGCCTTTGAAATGTGACGTATCGGTATGATTTTGATTAGTGTGTCTTCCGTAACAGGAGTAATCACCTTCGACCACTTTTAATGACACCCATCATTGGGCATCTTTGGGCATTGAAAATGCATTATCTTTTATTTAATACTGGACTAAAGAATATAAAAGTCGACAAAAAGAAGCAGATTCTAATAAATGCTTGCCTTTATTCGGAACCAGGATGGTACCGCCGTATCTGCTGTAAGCCATTCACGATTTTCATAAACGCATAATTGCGCTAGTAGCAACAATAGCATGCATTCGAAAAACAAAACATGATAGAAAGTACTTCTTGATAAACGCATAATTGCGCTAATAGCGAGCACGGTGTGCTAACGAGGAAACATAATAGATCGAGACGGACGTGGGGCCTTTTTCATAAACGCATAATTGCGCTAATAGCATCTGCTGCATGCAATTTGCAACCAGAGGTATGATGTTGCTATTTTGGTGCTAATATGCGCTAATTTAGATATAGACGAGGAATTTTGAAAATTGCGCGTTTTTGCAAGTCATTTGCAACAAAAAACTGTTGCTATTTTGATTCTAATATGCACTAATTTCAAAACTTATACAATACCACCTCTTTACAATTTTCAGAATGTTTCATATTCGCGCTATTTAGCATCATAATAGCAACTATATAAACGACTTGCTAATTTGATGCTAATATGCGCTAATATAAAAACTAACACAATAGCACCTCTTTGCATTTTTCAAAATGTTTCATATTCGCGCTATTTAGCATCATAATAGCAACTATATAAACGACTTGCTAATTTGATGCTAATATGCGCTAATATCAAAACTTACTCAATAGCACCCTTTGCAATTTTCAAAATGTTTCATATTAGCGCTATTTAGCATCATAATAGCAACAACATACACGACTTGCTACTTTGATGCTAATATGCGCTAATTTCAAAAATTATACAATAGCACCTCTTTGCAATTTTCAAAATGTTTTCAAATTCGCGCTATTTAGCATCATAATAGCAACTATATAAACGATACATTTTGATAATTGCGCATTTTTGCAAGTCATTAGCAATAAAAGTCATAATAGCATGCAAGTTGCTATTTATTGCTATTTGCGCAATTGTCAGATATCGCACCTTAATGCGTCCACACGGTCAGCTACTCCAGGGCGGAGCTTCTCGAAGCCCGCTACTCCACGCTATACGTCGAGCAGTGTAATGTGAATTAACTTACGCCAGCTATCGTGCATATCACACGGTCTCTACATCATCAGTTTAGATCTGAAATAGATCCATCTTTTTACCCAATCTCCAAGCACAATTACATCACAAAAATAATAACAACTTCAACAGGATTATCAATTATTTAATCGATAAATCGATAAATAAAAAATCCCATCATTTCTTTGGTAGGTCTGAGAAACAAGGTTTTTTTCTCACTAGCCACACATTTGGTATGTCAAATCTTTATCTACATTTGCTTGCGGCCTCTCATGCAGGGGTTGCTTAGATCTGGGTAAGAGCGTGCTGAACATCTTGAACTCTCGAGTGTTCTATGTACACAGCATCTGAATTTGCAGATAGCAGCATAAAGCTAGTGTTAGAAAGTTTCCTTCCCCAAAAATGTTGGCCGACCTTAAAGGGGCATTAAGAGATGTGGTGGAGGCAGCGCCCTCAATTACAAAAATATATGATAAAAACTGGGATTTGTATATTTTTACAATTGTATTACATGGTTGAACTTACACCTATAAGGATTAAGAAAAATCAGCCCTCTTTGTACAACAAAATGTCGATTCAAAAATGCTGGTAGAGCCGCAACCAGCATTTTACATAGTTAAGGTTGGTATTCCAACATAATTAAAATATATGTTTTAATCAAGTTTTGCTGGGTGTTTTTTTTAGTAGAAACAACAATAATGGCAATTTTTAATGTTCATCTTGAATTCTGAAGTAAATTAATTAAAATTCAACATGACATTGTGTTCCTTTAATATATACATCCCAGTATCAACCTACATGTACTAACTCGGGTCCAAATGCATGTTCATGATGCAATAACACAGTGGTGTACTAGTACAGTATGATAATACAATGTCTTGTATAATGCATGGAAGTAACAGATGGTAGCCATGTAAGCAATTTCTTAGGCGGGGATGTATACATCTACATCAGTTACGCGATCGTTACTTAACACCCCCGCTACTCCTCTTACATCCCTCTTTCTCTTTCTCGTGTGAATATTGCTGGTAATACAGACATTTTCCAAATCGTGGACGCAGTACTTTGCTGCAACATCCTCTGGGAATTAATAATAGGTGCCTACATTAGGATACTAACAAGCTAAAACAGTGGTTCAATGGGTTCCCAGCGTTTTCTCACAATTTGATATCATACCAATCTCGAGATCCATACGAGTGTCTGTATCACCAAGATATGGACGAAACAGCTCAACTCCCATGGTAATCTCACCTTTTCAGAAAGGGCAATATTTGAAAAGACCTCAGGCGACCACAACCCCCTAGATTTCATGACCCCTCTCAAATTTGACAAGTCTCCTATAGAGCATGTGTATTAAACAACATTATAGAACAACATAGACACCATGAGAAGACTCAAAGGCAAGGCTTCAGCACCCAGGGGCAGAGGGAGGGAAGGAGGAAGCTCCATCCCACCATACTCTCCCATTGGGGTGGGTGTGGGTGAGCAAACCGCATTTCAAAATGAGATCGTACTGTAAGTAGTAGTAAAGGTCACTTTTGAGAAGGAATGGGAGCAAAAACTCGTGGAAGCCCTCGGAGGGGTGTTTCCGTAAGGTGAGACACTTTTATCTGACATGAAATTAGTTTGAAAACATATGGTATCATTAAAGATATTTTCGAGGCACCAATTTTTTTTAAACCAGTAATTTATCTCGCCTTTTTAATTAAAACCGTTCTGGCTCTTGCAGTTATTTTCGCGCGAACAATATCTTAACCAAGGCTCATTGCACTCATCAAGCTGTTGATTATGTATTTATTTATTCATTCATTCATTTGAACATCCCTACATCAAATATAATATCCGTTGTATTGATCTAAACATTTATATAAGTGTATTTATTTATATCAATAGTTAATTTTTTTAAACGCCCATACCTTACCCCATAGCAGTGCTGCTGTAGCCAACGCCCCGAATACCAACAAAAACCGCCGTCCCAAAGAAGAAGAAAAAAGGGAGGCCTAACCGTTTAATCTATTTATATTTTATAACATGTATAATCGCCTGCTTTAATATGTAGGCCTACGTGCAGTCTCCTGCATTTGACAATGAGAAAAATTGACGTCCGCCTGTAGAATCAATCCTCGGACCCCTCGCACTTCAAGCGCGGTATAAACCACTAGACAAAGTCAAGTGGAGTGAATAATGAATTAAACCTAAAACAAAACTCCCTTGTGGTAGCAAGACATAATTGTTAATACCAAAGTGAATTATAAATGAAAAGTATGATCAATACGTCCTCAAACAAGCCGGACACATGATCACTCGTTGAGAAGTTCATGCTCGAGTTCATGGCATGCATTACGCGTGACGGACGGATGCAACACACTCACCAACCCGTCCCATCCCTTAAAATCAGGGCTCACTGCACTCATGGTTTCTCTCCACAATGCACGTGACAGAGCCAACGATATTAGTAGATGAAATAAACCTGTACAGTATCAAGGGAATCACTTGATTTCTTTCACACATAAGTTTGGAGCCAAACACCTAAAAAAAATCGTGTCAGATAAAACTGTGTCAGTATGTCAGATAAAATATGTCAGGTTACGGAAACACTCCCCTAGGAGCAGGATTAGTGATATTATAAACATCATGATCTGACGGAAGTGGCGCGAATGACCGGAAAAGACTATGGCAAGATATAGAAGACGTTTGAAAAGGTAGGATTTTAGTATTCTACCTCATATTTTTTTCCGAAATTCTTATGTTTTACTATATTTTTAGTTAGCTTGCCATACACGCTCTCCCTATGAATCAATAGAATAATTCAAATCAGTAGAGTTTACCACTATTTCATCTTCACAAAGGACCGCTCAATAAACAACATACCAACACATAATAAATCCTTTTTCTACTATGCCACCGTCTCTTCTCAATCCCAAACAACAGGGAGCAAGACTATCCTATTCAAATCAGAGGAATGGGATACTTATTGTGTCCATCCTATAACAGTACTTACTTACAGTCAATGGGTCCCAGTGTTTTTTAACTTGCCGAATTTGCGTTATTACGGCACGATATGATTTGATTTAAAAAATATGAATTTCGAAATTTTTGAAATAATTATCATGACTTTCATTTATTTCATCAAAAGTATTCGATTCAATTGATCATAAAATACTCTTACATAAATTGGAACATTATGGATTTCGTGGTGTGGTACTTGATTGGTTTAAGAACTACTTAAGTAACAGAACACAATATGTATCTTATAACAATTGTAATTCAAACTTAAGAGATATTGTATGTGGTGTTCCACAGGGATCTATATTGGGCCCACTACTTTTTATACTTTATGTAAATGACATAACGTATACATCCAATGTTCTTGATTTTGTTCTATTACATAACATTAACATGTTTTGTGGATACGATCAAGATAACCAAAGGGGTCTGCAGGGTGTGATCAGTGGCGAATACAGGAGGGGGGCGGAGGGGGTAAATTTGAAAATATACCTTTTGTGTGTACCAATTTACCTTTTTCAGAAGCATAGGTAGGTTCCGTCGTAACATTTGCAACTTGTACCATGCGATTTTTTTTGCCGGTTTTGGGACAACCACATCCGGACAACCACATCGCTACCCCCCCTCTATATTCAATTACATAACATACAAGTTTTGTGGATCCAATCAAGATAACCAAAGGGGTCTGCAGGGTGTGATCAGTGGCGAATACAGGGGGGGGGGGGGGGGGGGGGGCGGAGGGGGTAAATTTGACAATATACCTTTGTGTACCAATTTACCTTTTTCAGAAGCATAGGTAGGTTCCGTCGTTACATTTGCAACTTGTACCATGCGATTTTTTTTGCCGGTTTTGGGACAACCACATCGCTACCGCTGATGACACCACTATTACTTACTCGCACAACGACATCAATAGCAAAATAAATATAGTAAACGAAGAATTGAAAGAAGTTAGCAATTGGTTTAAGGCCAACAAATTATCAGTAAATGCAAGCAAAACTAACTATATGATATTAGGTACACGTCCGTCATATGACATTCTGCAAAAACACGGGATTTTAATGTTGTATTAAATGATACCTTTCTAGAAAGAGTAAAGTGTACCAAATTTCTTGGTGTACTAATTAATGAATGCCTAACATGGAAAAATCACATTGATTGACAATTCAGTTTTATTTAACAATACCGTTTGTCTCCCTCCCGGCGAGTTTGTCTGGAAGTTCAGTCAGCAGGGGTAAAAGCCCTGTCATCGCTAAGCAGGTGGCTAGTTTGGGCGTAATCGATTACCCACGAAGTTGATATCTTGGTGGTTCGGCTGTCTTAAAGGGCAATACATTATGATAGCAGCTTTGAAGCGCAATTCTTGCAGTATTTGGATGTAGGAGCATAGAGATCATGGGATTTCCCCGGTCGAATCGCCGGCCATTTTTGCGAGTTCCTTACGCCCTCGTGTACAGAGTCATTGAGATGTGAGTAGCCCGCGGGTTGGAACAGCTTGGGCCTCGACAATATAGAGTCGGGGTTATACCGCTAATTAGAACAGCTTTGGTTGAGCCATTTGAGCTGGTATTTGTGCTTGGTTGATACTACTACGTGTTGGGTTGGAGGAGGACAGGCGAGGGCGTATATTACGTCGTCTACCAACATGTGTGATCAAATTCCATAAAATGTGATAATATCAACCAAAATATATGAGGAAAGTATAGTTTTAACAATGGGATGTATGTAAAGCCACTAGACACTCATATCATTTTCATACAAATAATCAACATGGGGGGGGGGGGGGGGGGGGGGGGGGGCTCATACAATCAGTGTGGGAGAAATGACTACGATAAATAACATTGATAGCACCGCCCTCCTCTTAAGCATTTTAAACAATGTGGTGACCGACGCCTTAGAATCACAAAATAAAAAACAGATTTAAAGAGGCGTCCTCCTCAAGGTACGCAAAATTGATATAAATATGTACAATAATGATTTATACTAACATTATTTAATAGGTCTCCTCCTTCCTTTTGTTGTTGAAAAAAGTCCGACGCTAAATATAATGGAATATTTTTGCACGGCCTAATCTGACCCACATCACGATACTTGAGCTTCGATATGCCGATATCGATGCACGACTGTCTGTTGTCGCGTAATACTTGATTTGTATATGCGCATGCGTTAAGTTGACGCCCGTCGTGTACATAGTCTGCGCAATTTCGCTTTAGTCTTTTATACTAAATTTTCATCTGCGCATGCGTTAGCGACTATCGTGTCTAAGTCTACGCAATTACGCTACACGACAGTCTTGTATAAAGTTTCGGCCCTACAGTATAAGATTCACTGAGTAAAGGGCTGAGCAGACCCCACAACGCTCGAACTCTTTGCGCTCTCACACATGCGTAGTAGTACACCACAGTGACACAGTCAGGCTGATTGGTCAACAGTAAAACGCTTGCGCTCAGCTTTGGCAGTTGGAGCGTTGTGGATAGTCTGCTGGGCCATAGATCATTATTGTAAAAATTGTCGCATCTGCTCGTATTTACACAGAGAACAATCCATTGTAACGCTCTTTTATCCTCTATCTAACTACGTATGACTTGTGATTACAGAGTATTGGTCGAATCCAACGAAAAGTGTCCACGGCTAGATTTTTAGGGTCCAGTTTCAAAATGCTTCGATCTCTTATTCCCTTTTCCCACTCAAAGTCAACATATCAAGCTTGTATGGAATAAAAAGGTGCCATCACTAATCTCTTCAATTGACCTCGTGGCGGAATGATGAAGTTGAAGGTACACTTCTCAATGTTACCTACAAAAAAGTATCATATTTTGATTAAGTGATGATTATTCCACCTATTTACATATTTCATTCAAATTTGTGATCGTATTGTATTCAGAAGATGCTGATAGAAAGTGATCATATTTGTCCAGGTACTCATTTTGTTTTACATTTTAGATTTACACAGTTAGGTAGCATTTTCAGGCTCTCAATACTTTGAAACATGAGGTTGAGTCACTTTGTGTACTTTCACCAAGATGATTTTAATGAACATTTGTTTTCATGTACCTCAAAGAGGGGGAATGACCCTTTCTGTAAAATTATGAATTTTGAGCATGCGCCCTAAACCTAAGTACATAGAGGAATGTGAAAATTTAGTATTCGAAGGTAACAGTTAATGTATACGTAGGTAAGAGAAGTAAAACTGTAATACATTAATGTTCTACTTAATCTATGTTACATTTTGGGGTGAAATAATCATGCAGGAGGGTTGTTAACAATATTAAAAAAAAATAAACATGTTAAAATATGTTTAAATACTAATATTATGAACATATCCAGGAGTTTACTTTAAATAGATACTAGCATATTAATTCAATGTTGAAAAAATATACAATATCTAACTGTCAGTTGTAATTTTGAATAGGTTTATTAAGAGCAATATATCAGGCAACATTTTTAAGCATTCCTATAAGAGAAAAACATTGTTAAAGGTGCTATTCATTGACAATTGAAATATAGCCAAATTATATATCATTGGAAAGCTTAGAAAAATGGTGGTGTCCACCTGCGGGTGTCCACGTCCCAAAATGCCACTGTAAATAATAAATAGCATTAGAAAGTACCGGTGTAGGGCGGACGCAAACCCGGAAGTTGAGAGGTGAAAATCAAGATTCTTGTATGACGTCAGCAAAGGGACCCGGTAATGTAAACAAACTCATTGTCAATTGTGATGCATGCCTCTCTTGTATCTATTTGAATAGTAGCGCTGTGTGCAGTACTGTCTGTGTGGTATCGATCTCGGACTTCGATGAATGGGTTGAATAGGATGAGGATGAATTTCTGTGCCTGGGGTGACGTCACAATTCTAAACCCCGTTTTGACTTTTTATCCCAAGGTATAAGGGGGGGTCTGTACTCGAAAGTTTGTATTGCCTATTGGTAATTCCCAGTATATTAGGTTTAGATGAAATAAAAATTAACATATTCTATACAATCTAAGCTTTCCATTGATACCATACATGATCTCAATAAGCAGGAACTTTAAGACTTAAAACACGGTAGCTTACATTGCAATAATCAAAGTATTCCCAGTATAACACATTTGTTCTCAACTTCAACTTCGTTGACTAAGAACAGTTGTATTCGTTGATTTAACATAGGTTTAAGGGCAAACTTGTACTCGACGTAGTTTGTATGCCTTGAATCGCGAGTGAGGGGGAATGTCGTATCAAAATGGTGTCTTACTTGACTTTATAAGTATATTTAAGAATGTGCGCTCAGCCCTGCTTTTACAAAACAATCAGAATTGCGTAATATTCAACATTTGAATAGAACAGCAAGATTAACCAAATAAACATTAAAATAATATAAAACCATGTTCCTATAATTTCTAAGATATAAAAGAAAACACCCTAAACATCAATAACCTCACTAGTGATAGATATATACTGTTATTATTCTTGATCCCCTAATTTGGTTAAGGCATATTGAATAGAATTAACCTTTTACACATGATAATTATGGCAGAAAATGTTTTATTATGCGAACTGATTATCCAATTTTGTTAGTGTTTCTTGCTTGACTTTCAATTATTAAGAATGTGCGTTTAACTTCTACAAAACAGTCAGAAGTGTGTAAGTATATTTAATATCTGATTTAAGGCAAGATGATGACAACATAAATATCGTACTGGGTTAAAATTTCGTAAAGGTATAGTTAAACAATCAATTAACTCGCTAGTAATAATAATATTATTACTGATCTAATTTCGTAAAAAGCATGTTCATCATTAAAACTAAAAATTATAAAAATTAAGCACATACATGTAGACACATTTGAATTAAGAAACATCTTATCATTCAGCCTTGTAATCTCTACTTAACAAGTTTAGTGGTTCTTGTTGTATTCTGTGTGTAGTTAGTTCTTCAGGTCTCTCATGTCGCGAGGATGAATCATATTTAATATAACATAATTACTCTTTGTTTATTATATAGGACATTCTAGAATGTTAAGAATGATCGTTTCTGTTTCCGTGTGAAACCAAAGTATTGGATCGAATCAACTATTGAATAGTTCACCGAGCCATCTTTAATTATAGAAAGCGAGCGGTTTCGTTTAAGCAAATAGTTTAATTTGCCTGTAACTCATAGTTTTAAAATGTCAGGTTATCAGTTTTAAGCAATAAAGCAACTGGTTGCCTTCCTCAATTTGTTCTAAATAAAGGAGGCAAGTGGAAGTTATCATTTTGAATAGCTGTTTTAAACACGAAAGCCAGATCGCTTTTTGATTCATTTAATATATAGGGCCTACTTTGAAATAATTTCATATCAGACGTTATATAATATATATGTTTAATATGAGCCGAACATGTTCAAAGTCTAGAACATTCAAATGTTTTGCCTTTCAGTCCACAACGGAATAAAGCACATACAACTTTCAGCAAGTCATTCAGTTGTCAGAATAGAATTAAGATATAATTTCCTAGTTTGGAATTGGTATCATTCTAAATGTCGTACATAGTCAGTTTTTATCGAGTTTCAACCGGAGGCAGATTCCGTTTGACATAGAATCACCAATATGATATATTTTGTCAGATGTAGACAAAATAGGAATTTTATGTTTAGAAATTCAATGTTGTTTGATTTAACAACACTAATCTAATCTAAAAGTTTTGCCACGACAGAGATATTGTCGGGCATGTGCCTTTCTTTATGATTTTATTTTAAAATCAACCACTGCTTAGTTAAATTTTACTAAGTAGGGGAATATGGGGCAACTGGACCGTGGGGCAAGTGGTCCGAAATGAAGGATTTTGTAATTGTATGGGCATACTGCTTTCTTTTGAACAATAAGACTTTTGTTGATACTTGACATATATCTTTACCTTCTACCATCCAAAACATTCGGAACTTTAGGGTATTTACACATGTGATTTTTCTCCATATCTTTGAAGCTAACTCCTTGAGTGACTGATTGAAAATTCACAGATAGTATGGGCGATATATGAAGATGGGTTTAGATCATGTTTAATGTACTTTATATGATTGACAGATATGCAACAGTAAATATATACATGCAGTACAGTCGTCTTAAGATACTAAGTGCATATTGCATTTAATGGGTGCTATATTGTAGTGTGCTTAGGGACTTTCCGAAATATGATTAAAACCATAGGTTGTGGTTAAAATGACCGTAAAATGGCGCATATTGCTAATTTGGGACATTGGTGGTTTGGATTTCCGATCAATGTTATCATTTAAACATGTTAAAGAATGCTTCAACTTAAATCATTATCACGGGTATTCATTTGGTAGAGTTATTAGTTCATGAATTTGCAAATAACAAAGTACACCAATTCTTACTTATCTAAAGACACTCGTCTACTTGTAGGACCCGAACGCCGTAATATTTTCGAATTCAAAGATACTCACTGGCTACAGAAATCTGTGTAATGGCTAAAAACAAAAATGCAGTTTTGCCTTTTTTTCTGAAATGTATTGGAGTTATTGATTATTATGACAAATGGTGGTATGTTTTAAAACATTTTGGCGTAAAATGTATTACGTCACAGGCGTGTTTTAATAACGTTTCATCTCGACAAAGTGCTACGTCGTTTGTTGGGGTAAGTGGTCCGAAGGGGTGTGGGGCAACTGGACCGCCTGCAAAAACTTAATCAAAATTGTAAAATTCATTTTGAAAATTCAGTTTCCATGGCCCGTCCATTGAAACCAAACATTATCACCTCTGGAAAAATGGTAGGTTCCGTTGCTAATGTTATTGTGTTGTTTGGGGGCATTACGGTAAGGACCAATGAAATTGGGGGTCAAGATAGATTGTAGACCAATCAGAGGCTTTATGGGTTAGGCCGCCATGTTTGGTTTGGCGTAAATTTCATTCTCTGTCAAGATAGCATTGAGAAAGGAGCAGTCAAATTTTTATGCGGATATTCTTTGCCGTATTCAATCGAAGCTTCGATATAATTCAGCTGGGCGAGCGAACGGTTCGCCAGGTAATAGATACAAGATTACCAAACGATAATGCATGGAAAATACATGAAATAGTACAACTCATTCTAATGCATAGAAAATAGTACACATTTGTCACATTGTTTACAACGAACTGTTAACTCGGCGTCGCGTCGGAAAGGTTGTAAATTTGTCCCGAATTGTAGCAGAATTTGGCAAATGGCGACTGGTGGAGTGTTATCAGCAAGTTCTTTACCGTGTGAGTTAGCATCGACTGTGATTGCGGGTTTGAAGCAGCATTCTACTAATTACTCCTGGCAATACTGGAGGTAAGAAGCCTAGAAGGGTATTTAATGTACAACCTCAAATATCAGTGTCATTACAGCTAGTAGTAGCTATGAATCATAGCTCTCTGTCTGAAATGAAACATCCGAGTCTGCGTCGGAAAATGTTGTGGATATTTGCAATTTGTCTGAGCAAAATTGTCAACGTTTGCTTCAGATATCATATTATTTATGGTACGAATCTGTAGCTTGGTTAAATATTTCATCACATTTCAATTCCCAAGAAGACATACTGTCTGGTAGGGAGACTTGGCCTATAATTACCGCTCATTAAAAGAATAACGGTACAGGCTTGTTTTTGTAGCTAGGTTACCCAAACGTGCTGGTTGGGTCGCTCACATTTTATGACTTTTGTGGGGTTTACTTACCGGTTCCGCCAGGTTGTATGGGATCATCAGTTGGTTGGTATGAATGTTCAATTCTGTATATTAATAATATATGGTTCGGGAAGAAACATCATTCGCCCGAAGTGTAAAGATCACACTCAAAAGGAATTTTGCATTCTTCATAATTGAAGGGAATGTTGCAGTGTAATGATGATTTTCTTTTTCTCTTTTGTCTTATGATAAAATACGTCTTTGCAAGTACAACGGCATCAAGCAGCTTGAAATTGCCAGTGACAACGTAAACATCGGAAACTTCCGCTAAGGCTCTGAGGAGGGCTATACTTTACGGGGCGACTACTCCAGGGCATGAACGGGTACAATTCGCCGATATTATCTTCAACAGTAAAAGCCGGTTTCCTGGAGGCGCTCAAGTGGTGGCAACTTTACATTTGGTGAGCAAGTTATAATTTTCCACTTGTATAACAGTTTCACTTGTTTCCTCCATAACCGATCGTAATCGATCACAGCACTAACTTTGGGTACCATTATCTTAGAGGTTGGTAGTTCCTTTACACACTATATTCCAGGGTGTTAATACTGATGGGTTATTGTTGTTTTGGTCCAATAGGTACATTATTACACATTGATACTTCGGACGAGTGCGCTATTCATGACCGGTTACTACGTAATCTGTCAATTCCTTGTTGATAATCATGTCTAGTAATCGCCTGGATTTATACTTGGGGGGTTTAAGGTAATATTGTTACACAATATCAATAGGTGTTACAATGGTGCTTGTTGCGGTCCGGGGTTGCGGGCACAGATTTAATAAACGATTTGTGTTGGCTAGCATATTGATTTTGAAGTGAAGGGATAAGCGCCCATTCATACCATTCATGCGCAGTGATCCAGGTCTGATACTGCATAATTGCTTTTCACTATCGAAGTGATTATGTAACTCCCTGGTAAATGGGTCACGCACCTTTATTAATGCTAGCACATCCATTGGTTTTATGTAGCGATCTTTTCAATCAGTGTTCAGGATTTGAAAGCGTGATCCAATTGATATGGTAATAATTGGTTTACATTAGTCCTCTAATCCTAAATGTCATAGTCTTTAACGGAGAGGTAATCCGTTGTCGGTTTGTGCGCACACCTGTATGAATAAAATGTTCCGGAACCTGGGTTATTATAATAGGTTTTGACAGTATATGGCAGCAACTATACTCTCCGCTCGCATGATACTTTCATATAATTGATATGGGTTATCGATGGAGGGGTTTATCGGCTAGTGAAATTTAAATATATATAATTTATATACACGCATTCAACGAGGCGAGTGAAAATGGTTGATACTGACAATAATAAGGAACCATGATTAAAGGCTCTATCACATTGCCGATCGTTAACATTATTGTTTTCTTTAAATCCTATTAGAGATCATCCTTAGCTGAGCGTATGCGATAATGCCACATTGGTATAGCATAATGCCACATTGGTATAGCCATGGATTAAGTAAGCATGTCTGTTGCCGGGAGTTTTTGAACAGGTGCACGTATCAATAATATTGAATTTGGATACATTAAATGATAAAGTGATAGTTTCATGAGGTTGGCTCATATCGGTTCAATAATGTACCATATTAAATCACAGGATCACAACAAACATGGCTTATAAAATTTGATTGTCTTTGAGGCATTTTTATCATGAAGGGGCAGTGTGGCAATCATATGGCAAAGTTAATTAGATGTTTGGTCAAGTTAGCCTTCAATTGCGAGCAATGTAATTACCGGAGGTTAGCGGAATATTAAACATTATTGTTTAATGCATCAGATTTAATTTGTCACTACAGGATCGGTATTGGGTTGTGAACATCCGTGGATTGAGGTAACCTTTGGGGTTTGTGAACAAGGTGCATGTTCGTATCATTACTTGCGAATTTAATCGGCTGTCAATGAATGTGACGTTTCAATTATGAATGTTACAATGTTAATTCATGACCGGGCGAATACGACGCATGGCCTTCGTTTGGTTGATCTTGATCGATACCACATAGCTTATAGAGATACTCACTGGTCCACTACGAAAACCCTATTGTATATTTCACGGACATAAATTATGCTAATGAGCTCATTAAATGACGTCACTCACATCATTGGGTTTTGCCGATGATTGAAATACGTTGATTGAAATTCTAGGTCGAGTAAAATGATGTTCTTATTTGTTGTCTGTGAGCTTTTCTGATTTTTTTCCCGTATTGGAGTATTTTTTTATTGAAAATAGACAGTTCAAATTAAACGTTGGTTCCAAGTTCAAGTAACAGCACATGTATTAAAGGCGACAGCAAAGGCAATATGCAAGCAACATTTGAGAAAAAACGATGCCCGACTTTGCAAGAAAGTGTACGGGGAAGTGTACGAGTGAACATGACAAACCAAAACATCCTAGTAATAATCATCTCCGTGGCGCAATTGGTTAGCGCGTTCGGCTGTTAACCGAAAGGTTGGTGGTTCGAGTTCAGCCGGGGGCGTTGTTACTTTTTGCATTTAATGCAGATCGACAAATCACAGTAAAAATATATTGACAAAATCACAGACCACTTACACAAAAATCGCATCTGCGCATGCTCCTGTCGCGATCGAAATCTACCACGCAAGCAATGAGAGAGTTTTCATAGTGTGGTCCATCCTTATCCTGATATTCGAGGGTTGATTTATATTGGTATTTCTGATCTCTATCTTCAACACTTAGTATTTTGGTTGAAATGTTGTTGCAGTGAGTCTATGCTTGTACGTGTTGGGCCCGACCGTGTGTTTGATTACGCTCATAAATGTTCGGGCGGCTCTTTTATTCAGTATTGGTGGGTTCGGGTCAGGACCAATTGTTTGCGCAGTTCGAAGTGTCCTATATCCTAATTATTATTATCCTGATTGGAGTTCGATTTGGATTGGGTTATTGATGGTGAATAGCTTTTTCCGATACATACAATCATGTATGCATCTATCGATACTAGCACTTATCAAACTGCTTTGTACATTTCACGGACATAAATTATGCTAATGAGCTCATTAAATGACGTCACTCACATCATCGATATTTTCGTAACGCCAAAATTGTAGAGTTGAAATTCTAGGTCGAGTAAAATGATGTGCTTATTTGTTGTCTGTGAGCTTTTGTGATTTTTTTCCCCCGTATTGGAGTATTTTTATTGAAAATAGACAGTTCAAATTAAACGTTGGTTCCAAGTTCAACTGACAGCACATGTATTGAAGTCGACAGCAACTGCAATATGCAGGCAACATTTGAGAAAAAACGATGCCCGACTTTGCAAGAAAGTGTACGGGTGAACAAGACAAACCAAAACAGTCTAGTAAGTAACCGCCTCTGTGGCGCAATTGGTAAGCGCGTTCGGCTGTTAACCGAAAGGTTGGTGGTTCGAGGCCAGCCAGGGGCGTTGTTGCTTTTTGCATTTAATGCAGATCGACAAATCACATCACAGTAAAAATTTAATGTTGACAAAATCTAAAGTCAGACCAACACACGTGTTAAGTGTTTACTCGCTCAGGTTGGCGGGGGCCAGTGTCAACAGTCAAATTCTCGCATACTTTGAATACAAATTCCTTTAAAAAGGAATGGGCGCTCAAGTGAACATGCTTCATTTGATTATTTAAAATATATTAAATAATAAATCTAGATAAGACTTCTTGATTAATTACAAATTATATTAAATATAATAATTTGGTCCTGAAGAAGTCAGGCTAATCCTAGGGTAAAACTAATTGGTCTAAGCCCAGAGCACGTTAGTTTACAAAGCTAAGTGGAAGAGGAAATAAAGATGTGAGGAAGATGGGGATCTTCAATTTTTTGTTATAATTTGTTAAGGCTTTTTCTTTGACTACACTCTTAGAAGGTCAGGATCAAATACATGAGTAGATTTCCGGCTCACTTTGTTTTGATCCTTTAAGGATCATTTTCGGATCGTTTTGATCCGTTTTCGGATCGTTTTGATCCGTTTCCAGATAGATATCAACAAACGGATCAAATTCACCTTGATCAACTTTGATCTGATTTCCGGATCAATTCGATGAAAAAGTTCATTGGTCAATAGGTGACTGACGTCACTCTTTCGCAAACCGATAGACGACAAGCAGACGATCTTTTGAATTCGGTCGCCATTGAAACAAGGGTGAAATACCGCGGTAAGTTATCCAGTCTGATCTGTAAAATGTTACATGATTTTGTCGGTAAAGTAGTTTTATTTTTTATGTTTAAACATGCTCTATTCTTGTGAACAAATTTCTTGTACCTGACCAGTGCCATCAGTACGATTTTCGGTCAAAATGCTCCTCACAAAATGTCACGATCACTGCGATGTACTAGGCCTACACGATGTAGTAAGCTTACTGCACTCGATATATAGTCTGCAGTGGGTCTCTTAGAAGGTCAGGATCAAATATGAGACGAAAAGGATCAATTTTGATCCAGAAGCGGTATCACATATGAGCTTACCCTTTCCGGATCAAAGTGATCCGACAAGCAGGATCATTATTTTGATCCGTTTCAGTATCATTTGACAGAAATATTTGATCCCATTTCGGATCAAACTTTTTGATCCTGCTTGTCGGATCACTTTGATCCGGAAAGGGTAAGCTCATATGTGATACCGCTTCTGGATCAAAATTGATCCTTTTCGTCTCATATTTGATCCTGACCTTCTAAGAGTGTAGTTAATAGCTTCCAGGTCCTATAATTTCAGGTAATTCACCTTTAAATGGATTCGGTAGTTTCTGGTGTCTTATCAAAATACAGTTGGTCAGGGCAGCCAGGTTAATATAGGTGCAGAATTCGGCAGTATTGTACCATAATGCAGCTAGCCACTCATGCAAGGGTCAAAGTAAATTTGTATTTCAGATAGGTATCTGAGGAAGGTCTGGGTATTAATATAGTTGGTCTAAGGAAGGACAAAGTTCGATGGAGGCTCATGCATACTCGTTATATTTTGTACATTGTTATTTGTCGAACTTTTTACTTGGGCTTGCCCAAATCTTGTTTTTGTTCTCATAATAATCCATACAGGAACGTATTGGATCATTGGTGGTAGCTATACGCAGACAATCCATAGCCCGTGGCGGGGTGCCGAGTCAACTCGATGGTTTGGTCGGTGTGTTGAAAGTACTTTCCATCACCAACCGGTTAGTCACGAGGTTTCGGAGAAACAGACGGACGCTTATTCTGACGTATACTTTGGTTCATACGATAGTCTCGACATTCCGGAAAAAAGGTTGAAAACTTTGTTAAGAGAACATTATGCTAATCTGCAAATAGTTTCTAATTGATATTCGTTCGTACAATATACGCCCATGCCGGTTCTGGTATCCGGAAATGTGTCGAATCTATTAGAAGAAAATCAATGCCTTCCGAGTATATAATGTTTACTAAGATTCGTGAAACATCTAAATATTGGGTGTGGAACGAACAACTTTAATTGAGCCTTAATCATATAGTGTCTCAGCTGGGTAAGGACATCTTAAATGTTGGTTTATATGACATCAGTGGTGGTCATTAAGAACAGTTTGTCCACCAGAAACCCTCTATGGGAAATTACAATATGATTAATATGGTAATAATG
This sequence comes from Ophiura sarsii, assembly GCA_035610835.1. Lineage (NCBI taxonomy): Eukaryota > Metazoa > Echinodermata > Ophiuroidea > Amphilepidida > Ophiuridae > Ophiura > Ophiura sarsii. The sequence continues at coordinate 35,945,032 of CM069450.1, read as the reverse complement.
GGCTTGTTAAGTATTCAATATCGGGTTAGCACGAGATAGTTATATGCCTGTTTTGGTATCCGAAATTTTGTCAGGATCTATTTGAAGGAATTCATACCTTCCGTGTATTTAATGTGAGACATCTAGATATTGGCGTTGGAACGATCATTGAGTTCTAATCATATTAAATATCGCGATAGTGAAATAACACCGGATCTTCCCCCATCCCTCCCCCTCGTAAGACCGGATTGGCACGAGACGGAGGGGGGGGGGGGGGGGGGGGGGGGGGGAAGTATGTAGATTCCTTGCAGTGAAGTGGCAACTTCGCAATAGGGCAGCTCACCTCATGCCAAGTCAATACAAGGAACCTATGTGGCAGTTTTTTTGTGAATTTTATAAAATGTCACTTTTAAAAAATATATTACACATGTAATACAATAAGTAAATCGCGTAGTAGCCAACTTATGTTTCATTAAAGAATATAATGATAAGAAAGGTTCAGCCATTTCATTTTACCATATATCATTTGCTCAAATCCGTGGCAGGTTAATGTAGTATAACAAATCAATGTAATTCCTAGGTATTCACTGGGGGGTTGGTGACCGTTTGAGTAGTTACTTCAGCGAACGAGTTGAAATGTTTATACACAGGTGATCCAGCGGTGAAGAAGAGTAAACTAATTATTTGGGATGAAACACAAAGATGTTGTGAACATCCGGGTTTAAAAGAAATGTAATCAGGCTGAATTTGGATACATTCACAAAGGCATGTTGTATGAATTAAACAATTTATTTTGATAAACACAGCTTTTACTTCTAAATAGTCTCTGTGAATATCGTGGTTAAAATAAATGTAATCTAGCTGAATTCTTATTTTGGATGAACAGAACTTTTACTCCGTGGTAGTTACTGGGGGGTTGTGTCGCCTGTGCGACCGCATCGGGCACGACGTTGTGAACATCCGTGGTTTAAAATAAATGTAGAGCTAGATTATGGTACATTCATAAATGCCTGTTGTATGTTGTAGGAAATAAAATGTGTTTCCTTCTTAATGCCCGACATGAGGCACAAACAGATCAATGTGTCCTTGTTTAATTTTTCCATGTGGTGATAATTCAGTTTCCATGGCCCGTCCATTGAAACCAAACATTATCACCTCTGGAAAAATGGTAGGTTCCGTTGCTAATGTTATTGTGTTGTTTGGGGGCATTACGGTAAGGACCAATGAAATTGGGGGTCAAGATAGATTGTAGACCAATCAGAGGCTTTATGGGTTAGGCCGCCATGTTTGGTTTGGCGTAAATTTCATTCTCTGTCAAGATAGCATTGAGAAAGGAGCAGTCAAATTTTTACCCACCCACCACTCCCATGAGGTTATAGTCACGTCAGTTAGGGTGGCACGTGAACAGCAGTTTTTTTGTGAATTTTATAAAATGTCACTTTTAAAAAATATATTACACATGTAATACAATAAGTAAATCGCGTAGTAGCCAACTTATGTTTCATTAAAGAATATAATGATAAGAAAGGTTCAGCCATTTCATTTTACCATATATCATTTGCTCAAATCCGTGGCAGGTTAATGTAGTATAACAAATCAATGTAATTCCTAGGTATTCACTGGGGGGTTGGTGACCGTTTGAGTAGTTACTTCAGCGAACGAGTTGAAATGTTTATACACAGGTGATCCAGCGGTGAAGAAGAGTAAACTAATTATTTGGGATGAAACACAAAGATGTTGTGAACATCCGGGTTTAAAAGAAATGTAATCAGGCTGAATTTGGATACATTCACAAAGGCATGTTGTATGAATTAAACAATTTATTTTGATAAACACAGCTTTTACTTCTAAATAGTCTCTGTGAATATCGTGGTTAAAATAAATGTAATCTAGCTGAATTCTTATTTTGGATGAACAGAACTTTTACTCCGTGGTAGTTACTGGGGGGTTGTGTCGCCTGTGCGACCGCATCGGGCACGACGTTGTGAACATCCGTGGTTTAAAATAAATGTAGAGCTAGATTATGGTATGTATGTTGTAGGAAATAAAATGTGTTTCCTTCTTAATGCCCGACATGAGGCACAAACAGATCAATGTGTCCTTGTTTAATTTTTCCATGTGGTGATAATGAGTTGTTAGTGTCAATAAAACATGAATCGGTATTGAAATGTGAATAGAATATGAAATAATTCACAGTCTTTCAAGTTCTTAGACATTTTGGGACATTTCGGGTCTAATACCACTATTTCTGATATTGAAGGATTACAATATGACATGAAATTGCTTTAGAATGGTTTAAAACCTCGGTATTACGAATTACATCTTTATTATATTTTGAATGGTGTCTGTAAAGGTGTTTGCTATGACGAAATATCATGATTTATGTATTTTATCCACTGCTTTTTGTGTATATCAACCGTTGGGTCATCATTGTCATATTGACTAACTTCCCCTGTAACATGAAAAGCTGGCTAAATATCAAGATGGTTTATTATAAGTACTAAATGATGATTATATGAAGTAAATAAAATCATTAAAGAAAGGGGTATATATAGACAAATGTATGGGGCGTCTGAATATCACAACCATGTAACCATTTAACTAGGTTCATACCGTTTTATCTATAATAAACGTGCAGTCGAAAATTGCGCTTGCTTTGTACACCATTAGTATTACTGCTTTTTACACGTTAACCACGAAAACTGTATAAAACATGGGTTTCATGAGACCTATATCATTTGTACACGTTAAATAATATGGAAATGAGTTTGTAAAGAAAATATTGCTTAGTTACCGTGTTGTCAATCAATGATTTCTGTGTATTCTAACCGTTGGAACATATAGGACCAGTTGCCCCAACGATGGGGTAACTGGACCGTGCCAAGTAAAGTTTTTAGTTAGTGGTAATTGGCCTTTTGTTTGGATATTTTTTAACATTGATTATATGTTATATGTAAACAGTTACATGGGTGATATTTTCATAGCAATTCCATAAATATTTACACGAGCTTTAAGCTTTTATATCATGAAATATGCTTAACCGGTCCAGTTGCCCCATCCTCCCCTTATAAATGTCGGAAGCATTATTCATGAGCAATTTTTGATTTGAGACTGAAATCAGTTAGGCCTACCCTTGATTCCCTCCCACCTTTAAAATAAAGGAAAAGGTTTTACTAAAGTTCTTGTTCACTTAAAATACGTTTCGATGACATTACACAACCTGCCACAGCAAAAATGAAGCAAGTTATTTTATATTTGTTACATATGAATTCCATTTTCAAATACAACTACAATAATGGCCAATATTATGTACCTCAGAAGTCACTGCTCTGCAATTCCAAGGGAAATTGGTTAACTACGCATACATCATATCGACTAGCTGGTTTAAAACAATATTACGCACCGAACCATATTATTCACGTCTTATACATTCCTACTTAATATTTGAAATGAAATGAAAGCGACAAACAATACAGGAATTGTACCATGCTCATTAACTAATATATAAGTTACCTACGAATACAAAATGGAATATGAAAATATTGATTATGAATCCGAAATTTCATGGATGTTATGACTAAATGTACCAATTTTAAAACGATCAACGTGTAATCTATGGATATAAATATAATTCATTCACTCTAACACCAACAACAAATATGTTCTCGGCAAAAACAGTGATTACACCATGCATTTTATTTAAATCAACACCTCCCATTTTCCCATTAATAAGGGAATATTATTTGTTCCCCTCCAAATATAAATATAATAATATATCCAGTCAGATTGTATGATTGTGCACTGCTTTTATGTAAAATAAGATAGTTTAGGCCCAATATGCACCATGTATATTATTGAATGTTGCCTACATATACATGTTACCTCCGAATACAACATGAAGTCATGCACGAGATGCTGTTACTGAAGATTTATATAAACATTAATCACCCCTATTGCGATTTAAATCAACTGTCAGAGGATGTCTTTGCGTGAATAGCATAAAAACTACACTAATAGGAGTAATAAGATTGAGACAGAGGGAGGCTATATACAATCAACTTTTAAGACAACGACATATTATTAATGCACTTGTACACAAACTACAGAATTTTGTTAAAAGTTACTTACAAAAGCTGAAAGATTGATGCAAAACTTTTCCGTTGCTTGCCGAACGCAGCGCACATTTCTACTTTATTCCAGTCGATACAAGTATGTAACAACAAAGGGAAGTACCACGGTATCATTATTTGTATTTGAAGGTAACAGTTCATATTTCAAATTTGCCTACGAATACAGCCTTTTATTGCTGATATTTCAAAAAATCTTGCCTTCAAAATGATAAAACTTGGCACACATGTACATTGTATCACACTTCGCTTATTCTATAGATATCATTTACTAATCTGTGTTTATATTAAAATGGCAGTGTTTTAAATAGATATTCGGAGGTAATGCATTTTTTTTACCAAACCGATCGTTTCCGCTTTTAGCATTTCTAACAGCTTTATCAAAATACCGAATTGAATGGGGACAATGCATTTAAGTATTTAATATATTTAGGCTTCCTTACAGCACAAATTACTCTACCTCGTGCGAATTCTTCCCCGAAAGTGAGATTTATCAAAACATGTATTTGTAGGTAACGTCAAAACTTACCACACCGAAAAAAATCACAACAATTTAGGGGATTTATCGAAAGTAACAAAAATTGAAAGAGGAATTCTTGAGATATCCAGCAATCAAACAGGCAACAATATTTCCACTTAAGCTCGTTTTCATCTAAACGGTTATATGTCCAACAAAAAACCTTAACAACTATTTTGTAAAAGGGTAAAAAATAGCAGGTTTATTGCTCGTATACGCCCAATTTAAGTGCATTTAAGTTAGTCATATTATATATGGCACGAACCGTCTCATCGAGGCGGATACGTATAACACAAACATATTTGGAAAATGTTAAGCCTCTACCTCTCCCTACACTGTAAAACATAAAAGACCAAGTTTTAGACGTTTTTGACAACTAAAATCACTTTATTTTTCATCTACACACATTTACATATTGACTTAGAATGTATTTTTGTTTTGTCTACAATAATTTATTAGTAATGCACTGTAAAAATTACAACTTCATACATTGCTCAGTTTTGGCGAATTTAATATTTGTGCCAGTATATTTCAGCTACATTTCATGCAAAAAATTCATCATTGCACAGCTCCTTGTATCACTGCATTGGGGTGTGTGCGTGCACTGAAGCGGATTTATGAATAGGAATCCAAGCAAACCCAAAGAAGATTTCTTGATGAACCCCATAATGCTTAGCGCCCCTACAGCACCAGCAGGGCTTATCAACCAAAACAAACAGTGTCACCCATGTGTTAAAGTAATTAACAGCTGGAGGTCGTCTGACCTCTACCATAGTAGTACATGGTGCAGATAGGGTAAACTTGGCTACAAAAATGAAAGAAGTTGAATCCCAACTAAAACTTGTATTTATAAAAATATAGGGTCTTTAAGAAAATCAAGAGAGGACTGTATTAAAGACACATCAATCATGTTACTTGCAACAGGATTTTCTTAAAGACCCTCGTTTAACAACTTTATAAGCATTTTAAGTTTAACAACTTTATAAGCATTCCTTGCACTGTAATGTCGATAGGAACCAGTAGACACTGGTGACAAAAATCAGTGGTCATGTGATGAAAGTGAAGCATCCTGGGGTGCATCAAGAAATCTTCTTTGCAGCAAACCATACTAAATGCAACATTTCACTCAAAACGTTACCATATGAAACAAATATTCATCGAACCGGTTGTGATTGAATGACATTTTATTCGACACTCACATCTCATAACACAAAAACAATAAAAACAAAATTGAAATCAGACATTTGCTAGACATGTAATAATTTCTACCAAAATGTCAATATTTGTTTAGGTTATTTAAACGTCAATCAATGTTTTCAGCTTTTTCGTATTATTTTGAAGGAAAAAACAATGTTACACATGAGTGGTGCTAAAGCTGGTTTTCATGCTAGACACGATACGAATTTGGTTGGTAAAAACCGGCTTTGGGTGCCCTGGATCCACGGAACAAAACAAACTATTGATGAAATTTACTCGGAAAATGATTCTCCTGGATCCCCTTTCTGTCCTGGACTTCCATTTTTTCCCGGCTGACCCCTACTTCCGCTACCAGGGGCTCCATTTTTCCCCGGTTCTCCACGTTGTCCATCCGATCCTGTTAAATAATTGAATAATTAATTAAATAAATAATTGAATAACTAATTAAATAAATAATTGAATAATTAATTAAATAAATAATTGAATAATTAATTAAATAAATAATTGAATAATTAATTAAATAAATAATTGAATAATTAATTAAATAAATAATTGAATAATTAATTAAATAAATAATTAAATAATTAATTAATTAAATAATTAAATAATTAAATAATTAAATAATTAAATAATTAAATAATTAAATAATTAAAAAATTAAAAAATTAAAAAATTAAAAAATTAAAAAAATAAAAAATTAAAAAATTAAAAAATTAAATAATTAAATAATTAAATAATTAAATAATTAAATAATTAAATAATTAAATAATTAAATAATGAATTAAATAATGAATAAGTTTATTAATTATTTAATTAATTAATTAATTGTTTGAAATAATTTAATGATTAATCAAATAATTAAATAATTATTTATTAGATTAATAAATTAATAATTACGATATATAGTTAAATTAATTAATGAATTTAATTCATTCTTTAATTAAATTAATTAAATTAATTAAAAGAATTAATTCTTTCATTCATTCATTCATTCACCTATTCATTCATTCACCTTCACCTATTCATTCATTCACCTATTCATTCATTCACCTATTCATTCATTCATTCATTCATTCATTCATTCATTCATTAAATAATTAATTGATTAATTAATTTAATTATTTATTTATTTATTTATCTATTTATTTATTTAATTAGTTAATTAATTAATTAATTAATTATTGAATCAATTAATTATTTAATTAATCAATTAATCGATTAATTAATTAATACTGTCAGTCAGTCGGTAGGTCGGTCGGTCGGTCGGTCGGTCGGTCGGTCGGTCGGTCGGTCGGTCGGTCGGTCGGTCGGTCGGTCGGTCGGTCGGTCAGTCATGCAGTCGGTCGGTCGGACGGTCGGTCGGTCGGTCGGTCGGACGGTCGGTCGGTCGGTCGGTCTGTCTGTCGGTCTGTCAGTCGGTCGGTCCGTCGGTTGGTCGGTCCGTCGGTCGGTCGGTCGGTCAGTTAGTTATTTTAGTGTTTTAATTTTAATTTTTTGAATATACCTTGGTCCCCTTTAGGCCCTGATTCTCCGTCAGCTCCATCAGTTCCGTCAGCTCCAGGGTTTCCTTGGTCCCCTTTAGACCCTGATTCTCCGTCAGCTCCATCAGTTCCGTCAGCTCCAGGGTTTCCAGGTGGTCCCGCCGGTCCCGGTGGTCCCTGTGAGCCTGTTGGGCCAGCGGGCCCTGCTGGACCTGTGTAAAGTAATCGGTGATATTCAATAATTATGGGACGCACCATTACAGCTTGTCCCCCAAAACTGGGTCCTAAAGCTGGAGAGCTTATAACTTAAAGGGGTACTAAGAGATGTATTGAAGGCTGCGCCCTAAATAAGAATCAAAACCGGGATTTCTATACATTTTTACAATGTTATTACATACACAGACTTACTGCTGTAAGGATTAAGAAAAATCAGCCGTCTTTGTGTAATAAAACGTCGTTTCAAAATATTCCATCCCCGGCTCGGACAGCGTTTTAATATCGTAAACAGCGTTACGCTATTTTTCTTTTCGATTCAAATTTCATACGATATTACACAGAGGCATTTAAAAAAAAGAAGTTGTTTTATCAAGTTTTGCTGCTTTTTTTGTGAGTAGAAAAAACAATAATGACCAATTATAATGATTATCTTTAATATTAAGTAAATTTGGTAAAAAAACAAACTTAAATATCTCTTAGTACACCTTGTAAGAAGTAGTAAACGTAACTGCTTTGCATTTAGGGATATGAAAGTAAATTTAGTTGACCTTAAAGGCATATTATGTGATCATGGTTTTAGAGTGTAAAATAAACTTTCCTGCTAGCAGGACAATTGTTTATTTTCACTTTTTAAACCATGATTTTGAAGTAATTAGGAATCGTATCGCTCTGTAATTCAGAATGTATTTATGATTTATGATCAGAAATGTAAATCTGCAAGAAAATTTGCTTACAAAAAGAATTTAGGATAAAGGGCATCCCATGGAAAAGATCGCATAATATGCCTTTAATTGGTGAAACTGTAAGATCAATCTCATGTCAGCTTTTGGATTTGAATAGAGCGTGGTCAGAACCAATTTGTTCTGATTTTAGCAATACTAAAGTAATATCTGTGTGCGTTGTGTGCACGTTTTCCCTAGATGGAGTTTATTTTCCGAAATAACTTATGTTTGGTCAAACCATAGAAAAAGTAGATACAGAAGGAATAACAATGATCCATGATTAATGTTTAACACAGGTATGTAAGAAGGAGGAGGAAGAAGGAGGAAGAAGGAGGAAGAAGGAGGAAGAAGGAGGAAGAAGGAGGAAGAAGGAGGAAGAAGGAGGAAGAAGGAGGAAGAAGGAGGAAGAAGGAGGAAGAAGGAGGAAGAGGTGAAGAAGGAGGAAGAGGAGAAGAAGGAGGAAAAGGAGAAGAAGGAGGAAGAGGAGAAGAAGGAGGAAGAGGAGAAGAAGGAGGAAGAGGAGAAGAAGGAGGAAGAGGAGAAGAAGGAGGAAGAGGAGAAGAAGGAGAAAAAGGAGAAGAAGGAGGAAGAGGAGAAGGAGGAAGAGGAGAAGAAGGAGGAAGAGGAGAAGAAGGAGGAAGTGGAGAAGAAGGAGGAAGAGGAGAAGAAGGAGGAAGAGGAGAAGAAGGAGGAAGAGGAGAAGGAGGAAGAGGAGAAGAAGGAGGAAGAAGGAGGAAGAAGGAGGAAGAGGAGAAGAAGGAGGAAGAGGAGAAGAAGGAGGAAGAGGAGAAGAAGGAGGAAGAGGAGAAGAAGGAGGAAGAGGAGAAGAAGGAGGAAGAGGAGAAGAAGGAGGAAGAGGAGAAGAAGGAGGAAGAGGAGAAGAAGGAGGAAGAGGAGAAGGAGGAAGGGGAGAAGAAGGAGGAAGGGGAGAAGAAGGAGGAAGGGGAGAAGAAGGAGGAAGAGGAGAAGAAGGAGGAAGAGGAGAAGAAGGAGGAAGAGGAGAAGAAGGAGGAAGAGGAGAAGAAGGAGGAAGAGGAGAAGAAGGAGGAAGAGGAGAAGAAGGAGGAAGAGGAGAAGAAGGAGGAAGAGGAGAAGAAGGAGGAAGAGGAGAAGAAGGAGGAAGAGGAGAAGAAGGAGGAAGAGGAGAAGAAGGAGGAAGAGGAGAAGAAGGAGGAAGAGGAGAAGAAGGAGGAAGAGGAGAAGAAGGAGGAAGAGGAGAAGAAGGAGGAAGAGGAGAAGAAGGAGGAAGAGGAGAAGAAGGAGGAAGAGGAGAAGAAGGAGGAAGAGGAGAAGAAGGAGGAAGAGGAGAAGAAGGAGGAAGAGGAGAAGAAGGCGGAAGAGGAGAAGAAGGAGGAAGAGGAGAAGAAGGAGGAAGAGGAGAAGAAGGAGGAAGAGGAGAAGAAGGAGGAGGAAGAGGAGAAGAAGGAGGAAGAGGAGAAGAAGGAGGAAGAGGAGAAGAAGGAGGAAGAGGAGAAGAAGGAGGAAGAGGAGAAGAAGGAGGAAGAGGAGAAGAAGGAGGAAGAGGAGAAGAAGGAGGAAGAGGAGAAGAAGGAGGAAAAGGAGATAAATGTGTATATCAACGAAAAAACTATTTATAGTGCAGACCTGAAAAATAAAGCTTTTAATATCCGGTGGCATAAATGGACATCACTTTGAGAAATAAGATAATTAAATTGTCAAAGTTATTGCATGTATGTTTATAAGAAAGAGGTAAAAATACACTGTCTCTGTATAAATTTACCTGTTTGTATACAAAATACGTTCAATCTAAATAACATTTGTTCATACATGAATGTACCCATTGGTTAATGTAATTTGTATCACCACATGTATATTTGAATTGTTTTATGATATATGTGATCTTTTCAGCTAAAGAAATGATAATAAAAAACTATAAATGTGAAGAAAAAAACCATTTAAAAAAATACGCCCTTTTTTTGGAATAAGAAAAAAAACTGAACCTAAACAAAATTACCAATTTTTTGTTAGTTATGCTTTCTGAAAAATTTGGGTCAAAAAAAATAAAATGGTTCATTTCTCAAAATGTAGGTTTTTTTTTCTTTCGGCACAATCAGATTTCCTGTGATTTTTTTTCTAGAAATATATACTTTTTTTACTTTCATTCAATATTTTCAAACTTGGAAGCAAAAATCGATCATCAAAATAAAAAGATTGACACTTCCCTTACTACTGAAATGGATTCAAAAAGTTGTAAGCCAACCATGTGTTAGAGATTCCTCTATCATTGATATCGTTATAATCATACCTCAAGCTAAGGCCTCAATCACAATGTTTAGGGAATCTCTATCGTAAAATATATATCGGTTTTTTAAATAACATTTCTGTCAAATTAAATCTAAGGATAATTTCAACCGAGGTTTAAAGCGCGGGAAAAAAAGCGAAAATATAGGAAGAAATCCGGATTTATTTCCCCTTGATTACATATTGGGAAGATTTCTACTGGCGTTTTACCAGGGATTCTATTAAATTTGGGATATGAATGTCCTATACTGACGTACGTAGCTAAACGTGTCCCGTTTGCATAAATTAAAAAAGGCAACAGCGCCACTTTATGATGATCACCGGAATTAAAGGAATTTATAGACTTGCAGCAAATCCGTAGGACACAATTAATGACGGCGGGTCCCCGGCGGGTATGGTGTAAAGTGAGAGAATTAATTCAAATACCTAAAATAAATAATGTAACGTGAAATATCATATATTTCAGGCTTGCAAAAAACGTCCAGCACGTACGTTTTATCATTACTTTCAAAACCGTACAATTTTGGGGGAATTTTCCCAACAAATCCGTGTAAACTTCAAATAAGTCTATACCTAAAAGCAGACGACACAAACAGCGCCACCAGCAATGTGACAATCACCAAAGTTAAACAAAGGTAGCTTCAGATTGACAAGAAAATGCGGGGCCTTTAGATGGTAACGAGTGCCGTTGCCAACGCATGCGCACAAAAGATAACGAGGCCGACTTTGAGGGGACTGGCGGAGACAGTCTATAACAGCCTAAATAATAATATACGCTTTTACCTACCTGGTTCACCTGCACTAGATCCCCGACCTCGACCGGCTCCGTGACCCGCTCTTTTTATTATACCTACATTATCAGATAAATAGATAGAAAAACGTGTGCTCACAGAGACAACAGTTTTAATGAATATAAAACATCACTAACATTTCTTTTGACGGAACAATCTAGAGTGCTTCGTCCCATCATTAATAATTATTTTCTTTAATTCAATTTGTAGGGTGAAAGAAGCCTATTCGTCACATTTTGAGTAACGTCATGCTTTGTTTTATTTGACAAGTGTTTAGGGATAGTAGTATTGGGTGAATTAGCAGTTTCATTTTCACTTTGGAGGAAGTATATAGTTGGTGAGGTTAAACAGTAAGGGAAAGGGGCTAGTATATCATTTGTACATATTTAAGAAATTGTAAGAAATTCCACTCAAGTCTAGCATCAAAACTAGCTCATAGAAACAAACCTTGGGATCACTCATGTGTGACGATCCATTTTTACTCTTCAAATTGAATCAAAATGAAGAATTATTAATGATTTGAACAACCATATAACACAACAACAGTTTAAAATAGAAAGGAACAAAAGATATTAGCAGACATATGATATTAAGAGAATATTAGATTTTGTCAACCACCTTTTTTTGTTGTGTCTTACACAATGGAGTGTAACTTCAGTGAAATAAGTCCGACATTCATGATCTAAAATTCTAATGAAAGGGTACAGTTCATCGCATATGACAAAAAAAACCCGGATTTAATTTCATTGATTTTGATGATAATACATTTATTGAACTTTAAGCATTGGTGGGTACTAATCATTTTGGGACAGCCTGTATGTTGCGTGTAGAGATGACTTCCTTATACCAACCTATACTACACCAGGCATTAACGCGTAATTGATGTTTCTATCTATCTGCATCTATCACTGAAATGCGTTTAACGTTTGTAATTCAGATTTTAAATAATTTAATACCTACCATTACTTGCACGAAAGGCATTAGCTTCAGCTAGTGCTAGCGCCAAAGCCACAATCAAAACCACTTGTAAAAACCTCATTTTGTAATCGTCGTGTCACTATAAAAATGGAAAATGGATAGACAAACAAAAACGGATAAACAAAGATTAAACATGTAAACACTTTCCACGCGGCAAGCGTCTGCAAACGACATTCCAAAATTTCAAAAATATCAACAAAATTATTGAACTTTATTACCATATTTTTTGGAATCACTAGGAGAAATGCATTGAATAAGTACAAACATACCTGGTATTGGTTCAGTAATTCATGAGATAAATCTTTGAAATTTGGGATGTTTCTGAAAAATCTATTTTGTATAATAAAACTAATAGCCGCATTGAAAGTGTCTAACTACACTATAATTGTAAAAGAGTGAAAAGTCACTCAAAAAGAGTGAAATTTCACTCTTACAAAGAGCCAACTGAGTGACCAATCGTTTTGAATTAGTTGCACTAGAGTTTACACACACATTTTCACTGCGTAATCACACACAAATCAATTTTCCCATAGAAAACCATTTCTAGCGCAATTGTGCTGTTGTTACGCGCGGTCATTAAAATCGCTTTAAAAGTATCAATTCGATTTTTTTGAATGAGGTATCAAACTGCGGAGAAGAAATTTCCTCATTTAATGGTTATCTCAGTTTTTTGGTACCGATTATCTATTTTGAATTAGCCAACATCAAAGCACCTGGTCAGGGACTTTTGTGCCAGGTGTATAGTGCATCCATTCCATGTCGTCCTTGCGGCTCTCGAGATTTTATCTGTACGTGCTATGAGATACAATGTATGATTGACCTACACATACAATGTACTCACCGTTAAAAATAGTTCGTCTATGTCTTGACCATTACCATGATTACAATGTGAAAGATAGAGATATCGCCAAATTAAAACACATCTGGCAGTAAGTTCGGGTTTGCATAGTATGGTGGTATAGGCTGTTGGGCTATGTTGCTCCAATGACATAGCACAACTGATGGAAAAGATATCGATTGACCTTCGCAAAATTGTACATTGCATATTCATTGTATTATGGAATGCAAATCATTGTCGCGGTACTTTTAAAACCTGTCAGGACCATGTGCTGTCTCGTGCGAAATACAGATACACTGCGAGGTACTCTGTCGTGTATTGGATCACTAATTTTTAAACCAAAATATTTAAATTGTCTTTTAAATGTCAGGTTTTTCTTGAAGATTCAAATTACCTCCTCAAAAAATTACCATGTTTTAGGCATTTATAAGGACTGCGCAACCTTATAGGATTTTGCATTTGTGACTATTACAATTAATTATTAAAAAACTGAATTTTTCAGAGAAGGTGTAGATGAGAGAGAATTTTCTCATAGAGAAATAACAGCGATAATGAGCTTATGAATATTAATGTGGCAAATGTCTATGGGATTTTACTGTGTAGATTTTGACTTGTCTCGATTTATTGAGTTTTGTATAAAATGTGATGATCTTAACATGCAACAAATATGAATTTATGAAGAACTATATAATGAACACATGCAACATCGTTACTAGTGAAAATATTCAATATTATGTTCATAAAAGAGGGATTTTCTAGGATATAGACATTGCGCAAGGAGTTTAGACCGGTAGTGTATCTGCATAACAATACAAGAGATTATCTATACTAAAAAAAAAGCTTTGCGAAACATAGCAATATTGACAGAAAAATGAGGTTTACATACCTTGCCTGCTGTTGATGAAGAACTTACGCCTCTGAACAATCGTTAGATATTTGTGATATGATATCTGAACTTCACTTTATTATATTTGTTTTAGCGGCGGCGCAATACTTACTCCAGGTGGGGGCAGACCAGGAACATACATTTTAATGATCACGGTACACGTGATTAAACATTCAATGAATCACGTCTACCGTGATTAAAACGAAACAGACGACGGAGGCCTTGCTTTATCGTAGATATCAATCCATATACATAAATATGCATTCCAGGGGTGTTCCCATCGAATGCCACCATTTTAATGACTGCACGTGTTTTTGATTCTGTCTGCGCAAATGTTCGACATTACGCGCATCAGTGATTCCTCGCTTGCGTGTATATTTTCAATTGTAATTGATTTCCGAAACCTTTCCCTAAGTTTATTGGTTTTAGACGGTGTTAGAGGATAGGATTGAAGTGAAATTCTATAGATAGTTGAATTACTGCTCGTCTACATCTGACCCGCATCTGACTCATTAGGTCCCACACCACCAAATCAGTTCCCTATTGCTTTGTGTGGTAAAGAGGTTAAGTTGGTGTTAATTGTTTTCACCGTTAGAGCAAACTGGTTCATTCAAATCATTGTTTTTATTGAAGATCTAGATGTCTTCTGCTTAAAAACAATCCCTTTTGTAGATGGTAACCAGCATTTTCCCGCTACGGGCCAATGATATCTATCTTAGGTTCAACAGGCTGCCTATATTCTTAGATCAGGGGTTTTAGCTCTAAATTGGTGGAAACAGTGAAATCGTGTAAAATGATATTATTCAAGAAAAAGCTGGAGATGTCGGGCCTAATGTGGAGGAAATAACCTACAAATGCCAAATTATGAAACATTTTGGTACATTTACAGCACTTTTTACCTTTCTAGGATGTTAAATTTAGACTTATGATGGGGTCAATCTTAATTTCAAACACTGCCGTGTATGGCCAAAATGCAAAATATTATTTGGTGGTGTGTACTCATTAACTCAGTTGGTAGAGCATTGGTCTAGAGTTCCAAAGGTCCCAGGTTCAATTCCTGGATGATCAGTGAAACATTTTCACTGACTGCCTATCATTTACGATGTGTGAATATTGGATAAAATAATGTAACCAACAGGGTTGTTTAAACCCCTTGTTGTATGTGTGTATGGTGTGGTGGTGGTGGTGGGGGAGGGGGGGGGGGGGGGGCAGGGGGGGGGGGGGTAAAGGTGTATGTTCCGATCACTTTTTTTTGGCCATGATTTTATTTCTTCACATCATGATATTTTGATATCAGAAGAATCCTCATATTTTTCTCATTATGTCTGTAAAATCCTAGGGGTCATGTTCCATTTATAATTTATAGGCTAAAATGTGGTGAATTACTGCCAAAGGTGGTTAACCACCAGCCAGTTTGTGTACTACTCAATGGGCAACATTCTTGTGACCTTGTGCTTCTAAAATTTGAACCATCGAAGTTATCCAAGTCAAACTTTGGAATGTGACAATTTTCAGGACGACCTCTCATGTAAAATAGAAAACATCAAGTTGAAAATCGGGCCAGCAACCAGAACATCTACATTTAATATATGATGCTACACTGTGAAACTGTTGGGTTTTGCTTTATTTCCATTCATACCAAACTACGTGCTCACATTTTCCATGATGTCGATATGACGTCATAATTACCGGATCCCATATGGCACTATACTCTAAATAAGCCAAAAGTGTTTTCAACCAATTCACCTTGCTTTTGCCCTGTGATCCAGATTCGGCATCGAGTACTAAAATTTACATCACTGCCTTCGAGTCTCGGACACTATGGACTCGGGAATTGTACCCGAGTCCTTTTCGAATCCAGTAAATATTGGATTATTTTGTATGCAGTAATTAAATACTTAAAATTTAGTCATCTTATATTCAATAGTTTAGAATTAGTTTTATAAATAATCATGATTATTAAGGGCCTTCCAAACAGTACAATAAAAGTGCGTATTGAATATTGTGCACCACAATTCCCGGATGTGCGTCCAATATTAAAAAAAATATTGCCGCCCAATATCTTTTGTGCGGCGCAGAAGATATGCGCGTGAGTACATATCCGCAAAGAAGGTCTTTTATCGAAACAGTCTATTTGAATGTTTTATTTTCGGGGTGATACAAGAATATATTGTACTCGCTAGATAAATATTGCATTCGTCTCCGACTCGTGCAATATTTTTATAGCTCGTGCAATATATTCTTATAGGCCTATCACCCTCAAAGCCTTTCAATATATAAATACATCTGAACAGTTACGAAATATACTGTTGAAAAACACATATGGCCAAGGTGTTTTGAACTCGCCACCCTTCCCGTTGCATGTCCAGATTTTAGCATTTTACACCATCTGAGATTCGAATTAGCATATCGCAATAATTACTTATTCTACCCCATACAAAGTATATATTTTCTGAACGGTAATCTCACAGATATTCAATCTATTGTGGCCCAAATAGGTTACAATATAATATCGACCGAATTCCTCAAATGCACGTGTATTTTTAAGACTTCATAATTGCACTTCAGCTTGCGCCGCGCATGATTGAGTAATCATTCAAGGCGTACAATTAGTGCACGAGTTTAGTTAAACGCGTGTTAAACTACCCCATACCAATGTTTAAAGTTAAACACTTTTCAGTGAGTTAGACGCGTGTTTAGGTTAAACAAGGATTGCGTTTAGTTATACGACATGTTTAAAGTAAAGTTAAACGCGTGTTCAGCTTAAAACCGCGTTTAAATACGTTCAAGAATATGGCCCAAAAAGTCTTAAATGCTGACACAGGTCTAAAATTTAAAAAAAGTCTCATACAGAAATAAAGATCTTAAAAACTTGCAAAGGACCCGAATGAAAAGGAAATCTTAACACAAAATACAAATCTCGAACACTATAAATATCTGAAAACAGAAAAAGGTCTAAAAAAAATTCAAATCTCAACTAAGAAGGTCTCAAAACAGACCCACTTCTTAAAACCTGAGAAAAGTCAAAAAAGCGGGGAAAGAAGCCACGAAGAGATGACCAACTTAAAACGGTGTCAAATTTCAAAAACTGAGGTCTTCATTATTAAAACGAATAAAACGCTCAGTTTGATTCGGTGTGTATTTGAGTGTCACTATTTTGGTGCAGACATGAGGCAGCATCACCGTGTGTATGAGAACGATTCCTTTATAAGTTATGTACGCTTCTTCTCGGTGTGATTTTGTTACCGCCCACAATTACTTGTACTGAGGCTCTGAGCGTTGCGACCCTATTCAATTTGTGATGTGTTTATTTTTGTTGAAACCGTTTGTGTATGACCTTTCATTGTTTTGAGACCGTTGTCAGTTTTAAAATACATTCCTATGTTTGAAAATCTTGTGAGGTTTGACACCTTTTTTTCCTCGATTTGAGATCTTTTTCTGTATTGTTTGATATCGTTATTTAGTTGTTTTTATATCATTTGAGACCTTTTTCAATGTTGAGAAAGTTGTCATCATGGATACCTTTATCACGTTTATTGTTATTTTGGGATATTTTCATTTTCAATTTTTAAAAAAATTTTAGGGCCTTTTTAAAATTTGCGACATGTTTTTCCTTTTGAGACTTTTATCATAATTGAGGTCTTTTTTGGTGTTAGCAATTTGTGTTTGAGACGTATATATTATATTATATTTAAGACCTTTTTTATTCTTGAGACTTAGGGACCGTTCATTATTTCTAACGGAGGGGCCGGTAGAATATAGGGGGGCGGTATCACTTTTTTGTAGGCTGAAATGGGGCCCATAACATTTTTAGGTGGTGGGTGGGGTCATAACTTTTTTGTACTAATATTTCAAACCATAAATTCTTTTTGATAACAATTTTAGTATACACCCTAATTCTTACCCCTTTTTCAGACAATTTTTCCGCAAGGCGAAAAGTGACCCAAAATATCGCCGACACCCCCGGGATTTGAACCTGGGACCTCTAGCACACAGGACTTGGGATTTTCCAGTACACCACGAGTGTAGGCTGTGTCCATTTTTTCAGCGAAAAACTTCCACGCGGGTTGATACGAACAAACTCTGTCGTGGTATATTGTGGTATATGGTAGGGTATGGGTTAAGGATAAATTCTGAAAACTGACTATAGGAATGTGTTGCCCTTCTTTAAGCCATCTGCTTGCAGTAGAATTTTGCTTTGCTTTTGCTACGCTACAGCATTCCCACGCTGACACTATGCTCACGCTGACAGCATGCCCACGCTGACAGCATGCCCACAATGACATCATGCCCACAATGACAGCATGCCCACGCTGACAGCATGCCCACGCTGACAGCATGCCCACGCTGACACCATGCCCACGCTGACAGCAAGCCCATCTGACAGCAAGCCCACGCTGACAGCATTTGAGTCGTGTCGGTTGAGATTGGCTCTGTCAAGGGAAACAATGAAATTATGACGGACAAAAGTACAAATATGGCTATTTTTCTCGCGCTATGCGCACATGTGCCCACAAAATAGATTTTCGATGAGTTAAAGCACGTTTAAAGCCAAAATAGCCCTCAAAATCATGGGAAATATGGTGTAAAATATTAATTTTTCGCACGCTACGCGCGCATTTTTTAGTCGGTAAAGTATTGTCGGTTAATTTTTAATTTTTGCCCCGCCAATATGAAAAACCTAGCTACGTCGCTGAATGCCCACGCTGAGAACATGCCCATGCTGACAGCATGCCCACACACACCCCGTCTCAACAAAAATCATAAGTGTGTATAATAATATAATTGAAGGGGTGTGTGCAATAAAGTGCTAAGTTATTGCACCCACCCCTTCAATTGTGTACCCCTTCAATTGTGTACCCCTTCAATTGTGTACCCCTTCAATTGTGTACCCCTTCAATTGTGTACCCCTTCAATTGTGTACCCCTTCAATTGTGTACCCCTTCAATTGTGTACCCCTTCAATTGTGTACCCCTTCAATTGTGTACCCCTTCAATTGTGTACCCCTTCAATTGTGTACCCCTTCAATTGTGTACCCCTTCAATTGTGTACCCCTTCAATTGTGTACCCCTTCAATTGTGTACCCCTTCAATTGTGTACCCCTTCAATTGTGTACCCCTTCAATTGTGTACCCCTTCAATTGTGTACCCCTTCAATTGTGTACCCCTTCAATTGTGTACCCCTTCAATTGTGTACCCCTTCAATTGTGTACCCCTTCAATTGTGTACCCCTTCAATTGTGTACCCCTTCAATTGTGTACCCCTTCAATTGTGTACCCCTTCAATTGTGTACCCCTTCAATTGTGTACCCCTTCAATTGTGTACCCTTCAATTGTGTACCCCTTCAATTGTGTACCCCTTCAATTGTGTACCCCTTCAATTGTGTACCCCTTCAATTGTGTACCCCTTCAATTGTGTACCCCTTCAATTGTGTACCCCTTCAATTGTGTACCCCTTCAATTGTGTACCCCTTCAATTGTGTACCCCTTCAATTGTGTACCCCTTCAATTGTGTACCCCTTCAATTGTGTACCCCTTCAATTGTGTACCCCTTCAATTGTGTACCCCTTCAATTGTGTACCCCTTCAATTGTGTACCCTTATTATTATATTGTATTTGTAGGCCTATGTGTGTGTAAAAAACAGGGGGGATTTTCCATAGGTCATTTTGTTTTTGGTTGTTGCTTTTTTCCAGCTACCGGCTACCTCCGTTAGAAATAATGAACGGTCCCTTACCGCAGCTTTTGAGTAGCTTCGTGTAGGTCTATTTACATTAAATATAATTTAGTATATGAATGTGTGTATCTGAGAGTTAGTGCTTCGATCATGGAATCGTTCGTATAACAAATGGACCTACTGAACTAACTTTGGTATTGAATGTGCTATGATCTAGATGGAATAGCGCTTTGAAAAATTAGTTAGTTTGTTATTATGTTATGTTAAAGGGGCCATGTATTTTTTTGTTTGCCTATTTGGTATGTATATGAGATCTATGGTGTTTTTGTCAACATCCTGGGATGTTGACATTTGAATTCAGATTTAGGTCTTTTGGTAGAGTCTATGAATTGCTTTCTCGTGTATCTTTAATCAGTATTTGTACCCAGATGGCTTTAAAATGTATATTAGATCTGGATATGAAAATATGAACACATATGTTGTTACAATTGTGGAGAAATGGTTTAAATAATATAAAACAAATGATAGAGTTTTGTAAAATCTGCGACATTCGTCGTGTTTAACTGAATTTAGTGGATTTGCAAATAGAACGGCAACTTTATACAATTTTGCGAGCAGAGACGGTTACGCTGGTTCCCTGCACTGATGGTCTTCCCACACACTGTCCGACACTAACTAATTACCGCGCACCGGGGTCCAAGTGTGATTATTATGGGATAACAACGATGATTTCCACTCGATAGAAGGACGCTGGTTCTCAGTTTTAAATATGGCTCCCAATTTTAAATACCATTCGTATTTAAAATTGGGAACCAGCAATTATTATTATAACGTCATTCTATCGAGTGGAAATTATCGTCTTCAGGGCCGCGATGGGATTGATTTCTTGGAAGCTGCTATACTATTACTATTTTCCGAAGCTGGCGATGATAGCTAGCTGGGATGCAAATGTGTTAAATAAACCTTGATTCTGCTGCGTGAACAAGCACAGAGTATATATGAGTCAGACGATGGAGGGTTCCAGAGAGAAAAGTGGGCCCAGCATAAAAACAAAGAGTTTTGTTAAAATACATCATACACATGTCAATCTTCTTTTATCATATTTCCTTTGTCGTCTGTTAATTTCATTTTAGGATGTTGACCAGTTTTGTGTAAATACCTTGTTTATTGTACATTCCGTAATTTACTATTTTGCAGATTTGTCTTTTGTATTGATTGTGATTTCTATATCAAAATACATGAATAGTTATGTTTTGTATTTTGTGGTTACGTTAAAAAGCCCTCCTATAGACTGAAACTACAAAAAGATCAATACAAAGCAAACTTGAATTATGATTCACTTTTTTTCTTGTGTTTTCAAATTAAACAAGATGAAACAAGTCAGGTCCAAATCGGAGCATGTCTTCAATTTTTTCCCTGTAGAGGTCAATGACCCCTAGTGACCCCGTATGATATGTCACTTTTAATCACTGAACACTCTATAAATGCATGTACCCAAGAAATCTGTTGATCTGTATGACGGTCATCAGTCATTTCCTCTGAGACAAGAAGCATTTTGAGTGAACGGATTGAAAATTTACATTTTTACCCCTAGTGACCCAATTAATTATAATTAACTATTATATAATATGCGTACAGTCATCAGGAATATGTTGACTGATTCTGACGATCCTGGGTCATTTCACTAAATTGCAAGAGCGTTTTCAGTGAAAATAACGTTTTTCCCCTAGTGACCCCTGTGTGACCTTTGACCCCAAGGTCATGATTAACTTGTTTCTTGTATTATTGAATGACATAATATGTAACAAGTCCAATCAAGCTTGGCTTGATTTTAACTTTACACATTTATATTTGCTTGTATACCCCTCTGAGGTAGTAAATGTATACATTTTCTGAAGGGAAATTGTATGAGGAAACCAAATATGCCATTAAAATTATAGTACGACCAAGAACTAAAATGGTATGACCGGAAATGTTCGGGAAAATATCAGAGTTTTTTAATTTTTAATTTGAGATCCATATTTTTTTATTTTTATACCTACCCCTATTATTATTTTTTAAACATATTTGAATTCCTCATGAAATTACCCGTTATATGATATATAATTGTCAAAGTTACTGCGTCGGTATGGTAACTATACCGGCTAGTGAATATCTCCAATTTTTATTTTATATATTTTTAGAATTTTCAGAAATATTTGTTTAAGGAGAAACCCTTCCCTGATAAACTGCATTTCTGTATTCCTCTAGTTACAAGCTTTCCAAAAATGTATACTTTTGCTATCATAGGTTGAACACTTTTTCTGTTATAGTCATTTTTATAAATCCGGTAAATTGAGGCAGATTATTCATGTTGACTGTGTAGCGAATAGGAAGAAAGCTGATGATCATTGTCTTATCCATAATTAATTAGTTGTTACAAATAGCTGACAATTCTGTTGAACCACATACTTAAAGACTACTAAATAACCTTTGAAATGGGACCAAAATGGTGTTTGTATAACATTAGGGGATGACTAGTTATTGTAAAAAGAACAAATCATGGGATTATCCCCATTGAGTTTGTACAGGCGGCTCCAATGCCATTTTGCAGGCAGATAGCTTGTTATTAGGGCTTTAAAATGATACCAAATATGTTGGGATAGCTTTTGTGGTTTTAAAAATATTTGAGGAAAATGACAGCATGAAGCTAAAAAAAGTAACAGCACCACCCTATTGGGAGGCGAGTTCATAACGCGTGACCATTGTGAATTAAAGGTAGATGTTCCGATTTTCAACTTAAAGTTTTCTATTCTATATGAAAGGTCATCCTTAAAAAAGTCGTGTTCCAAAGTTTGAGTTGCATAGCTCTAATGGTTCTTATTTTAGACGCACAAGATGCTGTGAACTGTACCCATTGAGTAGTACACAAACTATATCGGTGGTTACCACCATTCGCGGTAATTCGACGTTATTTCATCGATTTCTCCGTAATTATACCGATTTAGGCCGTCAAATTTCAGTATGATGATGAGAAAAATACGAGCTTTCATATTATATGAAAATCTCCGTATGTTTGAAATAATTCTGTGTTACGAAAATGTGATCGGGTCATCTACCTTTAACAGACACATCAGCGTTCTTCAGGTCCAACAAAATTGACGCAATTATGATTTTTTAAAAATATTTTAACCAAGACATGTGTTCAGGTCATTTACGGTAGCTGACGCCATCATCTAAAAATCAACAATTGCATGTGACCAGGAAAACCAAACTCGGACGGTTTGAAAAGGCTCTAGCAGAAAAAATGCCGGTTACCCCCCATATATGAGTTGTGGTGTTAGTAGTCATAGCTTTCATCTTTAGGTTGATACCAAACTTCAAGATACCAGTTTCTTATAACGTCGAAAAATATCCATCTTAAATTGTTCATTTCACGTGTAAACCTATGGGAGATGTATTTGGTGGCGTGAAACCATAGGTCAATGACCCCTAGAGAAAAAAGTGGTCTCATCTGGTTCAAGGCTTCAGTTGCCTAAATTGAAAACGAACAATCGTAATTTTTGTTACTAGTTCGAATATTTTACTTATATATTGAAATGGCGCTGACAGTACATGTATAAATTTCACATACACGTATGTGCCATTAAATAATATAAGTCGTAAAAATCACAGCTGGATAGGATTAAAACGAGAGACAAAGCATTTGTTATGATGTACAGTATGTGCAAGAAAACCCTCAACCACAACTTTATATTTTGACAGAGCTCAGTTTTATTTTATTATAGTTGAATTCATGTTTATACAATTCGGAAAGCTTAGAATCGGCACACTTTATTTGTTAAGTATTAGTCAAAATTGTTTGATCGGTTTTCAAATTATTTGTAAGTAAATGTATTTCGATAACCTGTGCAATCGATGTGACGGACAATAGTTTATCATGTCACTCAAACTTGCAAATTATTTTGACAGAGCTATACATCTCTAATTGAAATCATGTTTATACATTCTGAAAATGAATCTCCACATTTTCTTTGAGATACGAGCCTGGGATACGAGGTTCAGTCAATAAGTCCTACCTCCTACCTCATAACTTTGCTATAACAAGTCAAATCTTATGACAAATTCCATAATTGTAGCTTTGATATCTCAGCTACAAATACATAACAATCGTAAGAGGGGGGGCCTCATCAGTACCCAGCTTTTGGAAACTGGGAGGGCCCGACCATAGTTGTACCGACGAAAGGCATGATGTACCGACAATTTTTTTTACATAATCCCCCCAAAAAATCGTAAAACTTGCACAATTGTTTCCCGTGAGCAGCTGAACCCCAACCCCCCGTAAATTTTAATCCTGGATCCGCCACTGGAATGATACGGCTATAGTTCTGGTAATTGTAATATTCTTGAATATTATATTATGCTGCTTCATGATTGCTTGCTGAGCTTATTTCAAAGCAAACGATATGCACATTTTATATAATATCACACCTGCATAAATGCTCTGGCATTTCATGATATTAAAGGCCTGCTTTATATTGAACAAAGAATACTAGAGAAAATGGTTTATAGAAAATGGGTTAACCAACAAAACAAGCACATTATGGAGAAGAACATAAAACTGAGAAGGTTTTTTTTTATCTATGCTTCATTGTTGTCTCTCAGGCTTTTGACTGCGTTTAAGTTCAACACAAGCATGACAAGCTTTGGAAGATAATATCAGACATAAGTTTCTCTGCGCACATCATTGACCAAAACACTACTCATCCTTCTATAAAGACCAAGACGCCACATTTAGAACAAAGGATACTAATTATGGACTGTCTACAGTCGGTCAAGGCTCATTTCAAGATGTATCTTGTCACCCTAACTGCCGTCTTAGCTCAGTATAAGACAACACACAGTAGACCCGCCATGGCGTTGACACTCCCCTGATATTTTCATTCCCAAAACCACGCCCAAACCGGGGTAGTGTTTAATGTTATTTGGTTCCCTACAATATCAATATTTGTGCGAATAGCCTGAACACCAGGGAACGTGACAACGTTAAACGGAGCTCATCCAATGTCATCTGTCACACGGTAGAGTGTGATGAAAAACGAATTACAATCCCAAAGCATATTGGGAAATACTACTTTAGGCCGACTAGGCAGAAACAATAGGAACGATATGTAGAGTGAAATGTGCCATGACAAAAGCTAAATTGTGCTTTGCGTCACCTCAAGTTGTGTTGTCAGTCACAAATGGTAACATTTTGGATTATAGTATTTTAAAAATGAATGCGTTTACGACAGGACCAAATACGGAAACTATGAATTTTGCGAATGTGAATATGATTACCGTAGAAATTCGCCTACAAGCCTATAGTCGAATCCTTGGGGGGGGGGGGGGGGGGGGGGAGGGGGGGGGGGGGTGGGGGGGGGGGTACCGCGCCATTTTGTCCCGAAGCAATGGTTATGAGGTCATATTTTTGTCGATTTTCAGAACTCTTGTATTGGATTTACGTGCAAAAAATATGCCCTTGGCATCATACTTTCCCAGGGGTGCAGTTCATTTTAAATTTCAGATGTTCTAAAATGAATGGTTTTCTAAACAATTCGAGAAAGAAAATCGAACTGCACACCTCTGAATTGCCAAAAAAATGCTTTAAACAAGTCCACTTGTTGTGCCTTTGAACAGAGTGTCTGTCGGGAATGTAGAATTACTAGCGCATTAACCCATGACCCCGGTGCATGTTCGCTGTGTATAACAGATCGTAACATGAATAATGCAACACGTTTCAGTCAAGCAATGATTGGGTAAGGGTATGGACTTACTGGGTTGATGTGTGGTAGAGCATGACATTGTATTCAGTGAGATCATTTGCATACGTGGGACTTCTACACCATACCGCTACCAATGTTTTTGGACCGTATAAATGACGGCATTTCTTGTGTTCGAAAATTTCAACGTTTTTTACCTTTCTTTCAAAAATAAGGAGTATCATCACATTACAAACATATTTTGTGCGAGAGAAACACACACATTTGGCAAAAATGGCACAATAAAAATCCGTTCGTTATAAATAAAATAAATATGACTAAATAATAATCACAATTATAGTCATCGGTCTCTGTGGCGTGCGTACGTTGGACGTGTCGTTGGCAATCGGCAATCACGGGTTCGAGTCCCGGAAATTGCTTGTTATCCTTTAATTTTTAACTTGATGGTAGATTAATGTAACATCATTGTTATGTCAATTTTTATAAATTATAAAGACCGCCCATGCGTTTATAGTTGTCTTTTTATTTATTTATCTATCATTTTACTCTTGATTTATTTAACTTTGTATCTAAACAATTTAAATGCGTAAATAATTATAGTATTGCTCGATAAATAAGTGATTTAAATTGAGTTCAGTTTGATACTGATAGCAAAACTTGTTGTAAAATCATTTTACTAATGTGTCCAACAATTTCTCCTTTGCACACTTTGTTTATACATTCCGAGATGTCACTTTTAACTTGTTATAGCTAGGCTAATAATATACAATTTGATTTTAGGCTGGTAACACAATCCCATAGTGCATTTCTGTAAATATTTTTTTCAACTGTACGTTTCACGTGACAACCACGATCGTTTTCGCAAAATATCGCAAAATGGCGCGGTACCCCAACCCCCCTAGTCGAATCCCGATGTATAAGAAAACCGTATTAGCGCCCTCTTTAATTGAAACTGATATGTCGATAAATCAATACATTAGTATTATCTAAAAGTATAAGTAATATAACTATCTTCATAACTCTATAGTTATTCGAATAGTTGGATCGGCAAGGCGTCAGATTTACATGTAGAAAAGAATGGTTCGAGAGGTTCGTGGTTCGAATTTCAATTGCACCCTAGTGATATAGAAAATGTTTCAAACTTGACTGTAGAATTATTACTCAGTTATACTATGTTTTGGTCTGTTCAAGCGATGACTAACTACAATCCATTTTTTATACATTAACCCAAGGCAACCCCGGAGCCTTTCTTTTTTCAGGGTTATAGCAAATTTCTGTAACATTTGGCGATGAAGCGATGGATTTTAGGTGAAAAATCAAAATACAAGTAATACAGACCTGTTGCAAATCTTAAGATAATTTGTCAGAGAACAACCTATACGGAAGAATGCAGAGCGCTTAGGTGTAACCACAGCACAGAAACAGCGATTCTCTGTGTCTACAATAACTTACTTCTCGCTGATGACAAGGGCCATGAAGTCATTTTTATTCTATTGGACTACTCCGCTGCTTTCAACACCATAAATCTCCAAATTCTGTTACACCGTTTCTCAAATAAATATGGATTTACAGTATCTGCGCTTTCACGGATTAAATCATACTTAACCCATCGTTCACTATCTGTTATAATATCATGTTCCTGAAGAGGGTGTTCCTCAAAGCTCTGTACTTGGCCCTTTAGGCTTCACGATGTATTCATCTCCTTTAGAAGATATCATTGATTCGCATGGCATTTCAAAAATGACTTACGCTGATGACACTTAGATACATTGTTTTGATAAATGATGATGACAGAGTAGGGGCAATATCGAAACTTGAAGCTTGTGTGAAAGATATTAAAACCTGGTCCACAGCTAATGACATTAACTGAATGACGACAAAACTGAAGTTCTGCATATTACATCTCGCTATAGAAACAATTCTGTTATTTCATCAATAAACATCAATGATTCTCTAATTGAACCAGCTTCTAATACCCGCAATCTTGGTAATATACTTCAAAATGATCTCATGATGGATGTCCATGTCAATAACATTTGTCGTGCGGCCTCTCATGTTCTTTACAAGATACGTCAAATTCGTCGATATCTTGACCAGTCAACAACTGAAAGACTAATCCATGCTTTTGTGACATGTTGACTTGATAATTGTAACAGTCTGCTATTTGATCTCCCTGACACACAGATCTCAAAACTTCAACGCATACAAAATGCAGCTGCTCGACTTGTTACTCTCTCCAATAGTTGCTGTCACATTTATCCTGTGTTTTGTGACTTAGCCTACATTGGTTACCGATCAAATTACGCATTATGTTCAAGATTCTTCTCTCAACTTTTAAATGTTCTCGTGGTCTAGCACCTATATATCTCCAAGATCTCATTCAACAATACAAGCCCACACGCAATCTCCGTTCTTGCTCACAATATCTTCTTGCACATGTTCTTCACCTTCTACAGTATATGGACGTATGTGTTTTTAATCCATAGCAAACAACTTTACATGTTTCACGACGATAGGAAATCTTACTATTTTAGAGGAAAAAGGAGAATTCTTAATTGTTTTTTTTTTTATCTATGACTACTCTAGAGGGCGCATTTAACTTTTTTGGAAAATCAAAAAGTAAAGTAAGTATTATACAACTACAGAGGGCGTTATGCTTCAGAATAGAATGATTGGTAATAATCGGCTCATGTAAGATCATTTTCTAAATTGCTGCCTATTGTCGATAAAGCTATATTAAAAAAACCCATTTGTCTCCCGCGCGCGTTAGTTAATTTATGCGCGTTAGAAAGATAATTTTTCTTATTTATTTATTTTTATTTTTATTATTATTATTAGTTTTTAAATCCCAAAATTGTCTCAAAGCTCCCGCGCGCCAGGGGCGGACTGGCCACTGTGGCGTTGTGGCAATCGCCACATGGGCCGCTTGGTTTTGGGCCTC
Source organism: Ophiura sarsii (assembly GCA_035610835.1). NCBI lineage: Eukaryota > Metazoa > Echinodermata > Ophiuroidea > Amphilepidida > Ophiuridae > Ophiura > Ophiura sarsii. Next base: position 35,916,684 of record CM069450.1, on the reverse strand, counting down.
TCAGGGCCGGTTACTCAAATTTTGTGGCCGTGCGAAAATTGGAGCAACCTTTTACGAAAATTTACTACCGGGACTTCTGCCTGACATGGCCAAAAAGGGCCGCTTTAATAATTTTGCAACGGCCGCTTTCAGGTCCCAGTCCGCCCCTGCCGCGCGCGTTAGTTAATTGATGCGCGTTGAAATATTTTTAAAATTTTATTTGTACAAATCCCAAAATGTCACCGATTTTTCAGATTTTCATTAATCACATCATTTTAAATAAAGATTTAAAGATTTTTTTAAATATAGCCTTCATTTGGCCTTCTTTTACAAACACTGGCCTAAAGAAAATATAAAATGAAAAAAAACATGCAAAATAAGTACCAACGAAAGAGACACTCATTATTACATCCATTAGACACTGTTGAACTTTATTTTGCAGGACAAATAATAGTTATATGGTATTTTAAATATTTTTGTAAATTTACTTTATTTCATTTTAGTTTGTTTGCGATTTATTCTCCATATATATTATTTTTGATTTCTATTTTATTTTACTTGTTTATTAACATTTTTTCTTATTTTTATTTTTATTTTTTAAGAATTTATTTCGTTTTATTTTTATTTTCCTGATAATTTTCTTAATTTTGTTATTTATTATTGTTTTATTATATATTTTATTATTCAGGTTTTTAGGTCTGTTCCCCTTTTTTATAATCTGCTTCGTCCGTATAGTGCTTGCTTTTAAAGACTCTTCTTGTCTGTAACACCATTGCGCATAAATTAATTTTCCGACCAATCAGAAACGATTTTAGCAATATTGACCTTTTACTCCGACCATTTTGAGGACATCCCGAGGTCAACACGATAGTGTGATAGTAAATAAGTTCACTTTCGCTATAACACCACAGCATCCAAAATAAGAAATTTTCATCACTACTGAACAATTTCAGTAAGTTGCAAAAGCGCAATTTGTTATTGAGAATAATATTTACGTAAATCTGTAAAATTGTATCGGGAAAATGGTAGGAACTAGTAGAAAGTGCGGAGCAAAATGTTAAAACACAGCGCTGTGTGAGCAGTGTCGCCGCCGGCATGGACGGCAGTCATGCATGCAGTGGGCCCGCCTCGTGAGCTCATTACGATATAGGCGTGTATCGGGCGTCAGTCGTTCAAGTTTACGGACCATGCGGGGATTTATAACGTGTTTACAATTAGTATTTCAATTATAGAATGTTATATATCCACTTCTTTTAAAGAACGAGTCGATCTTTTTGCATTTTGATGCAGATTCATTTTTTTTGTCACCCAATGCCCAGCAAAATCGCGGGTGAAAAATTGCGTTTGTTTACCCTCTCGTTGCGGCGACGACTAGTATTCTCCCATCATGCATTGCGCAAAACAGCAGTTTTTATCGCTGCAGCGATCGTGGATTGGTGAATTTAGACCAAATTTGCCAGATTTTCATGGATTTTCGTATTTTTGGTCATTGAAAATTTAATCAGCAAAAGAACACACCCTTCCCTTCCCTTCACCAATTCCCATCAAGATAGGCCATACGGATCTCCAGATTTCTTGTCTCATAGGTCGGACAGACAGACGGACAGACAAAAAAGTGGCCACTAAGTCTCTTTCTGAACATAGTTCAGGCGAGACAAAAAAACCTGTTATACATTTATACAAAGGAAGCCTCTCGAAATGGGACGATGGATGGCAATTTTGGAAACTGAAATAACGTTAACATCTGTACACGCATACGACAGCATTTATAGTCATAACATTGGAAACATGTAGAAGATAAACAGCTCAACAAAAAAAAGTTCATACACTTTGTTAACATCGTATTGAGTGACTTGTTCATTTTAGATAGGCAACATTTACCTATGTTTTAAAAAATGAATTCGCTGTGTTTCATAACACAGTGAAACGAAGCATTTTATTCAATTATTTAACTCTAGAGTGAAAACATAGCCAATAATGTAATAGGTGAAGTTAAGGATTTCTTAGTAATTATAATTTCTTTTATTAATTGTGTGTTTATGATTGCTTTTATATATTAATTGTGTATTAGGATTTCTTTTATTTATTATCATTAAAGATATTCAGATATTTAAGCGATCCTCTCAGGTAGGGTCAGTCGGGTTTTTTTCTTCTTTCTATAAAACAAAAATGTCGGGATATTTAGGGGGGGGGGGAAATTGCAACAATTTTCATAATTTTCATTTAAATAAAAATCAAATAAAAATACCAATATTTCAAAAAGAACCCCTTTTTTGTCGCATAATATTATAACATTGCAATCACAATTTAAGAGCCTTTTATCATTATCACCGCAATTTTTTGTATTTATGTATGGCTTGTCAAAATACAAGCACTGTTCTATAGCAATACCGGTTTATATTATTATGTTGGTAATTATGTTCACGATCCAATGACTGCATATTGTGAATACTAAACATTACCCTACCTGCACGGCGCCATGTGTTGGAATTCCTCCTAAATATTTGTACATTCAAAACAATGTGATAAGAAATAATTTCTGATACTGAAGTATCTTAAAGACACCTGTTTCCTACCGTTGAAATGTATTTTGTATAAAAGGCAACATGCAAATTGTCCATTTATTTACGCTATTTGGATTCCTTAAATGTATCTATTTAGAAATCCGGTTGTCTCCTGCTTTTGTCATGCTTTAGAAAACTGTGTGATCTACCGTCAACCTAGTTTCATGTAATAATTTTGTTATTCCTGATATGCACGTCTATATTTTTCATTGTGACAATAATTTCTCTAGTTGAACATGCAGCAAGGCCTATATTGCATATTGTATAGGAAATCATTGATTTGTGTTAAGATGATCCCTGCTTCATCAATATTGGTGCTTTTGTGACAAATGAGGTGTCAAAATGCGCGGGACGAAATACCTGTTCTATCCCACTTTTTGAATTTCATCAGTATCTTATAAATCAAACTCAGGATGCCTCTAAAAAAGTGGATACTTTTTTTTGTGTGTGTGCAGAGTTTATTATAAAATTGTTATCTGATGTATTGATTTAGTCTAACAGGCGATGCACAAAATACCATCCAAACGTATAGGAGGGCCACGTCTTTATTGAAACCCCCACTATATAACCACATACATGTATAACGTAACATTATTAGCTACAATATTGTAAATTAAACCCTTAGTTATGTACGACATTAATTTTTGTTTACACTCATCCACATGACTAAACACTGTTGTCACCGATAAGCCATTACAATAAGCCGATACAAATATTATCTAATTAGACGTGGATATATACAAAATCCGAATTGTCTCGCAATAATCGTATATGGAAAATAATCGAAGACTATGAAAATGTACTCGATAGAAAAAAAACCACCCATACAGTCTATTAGTATTATTTTATTTATTATTAATCAGCACTTATATGGCGCTCTACAAAGAACACAGCGCATTACAACAGTATCCGACCTTTATTGTAGGAGTTTTATTAAGAACCTCGCATTCAATCAAATATATTAGGCTCTGGAAAGGACTGGAAAATACATAAAACAATAGGAACTACATGTATATGAAACACGGATATGTATTATGTTGCCCATGATGTTGGTTTTAATTTCTGCGGCATGAAGGCGGTAAATTTCACGAGCGACTGTCCGTCACATTTTACTCGTTGTAATTTTGTGTAGGACAAATTACGTTCTTACGTATTTTACGTGGATGGGCTTCGCTCCCTGTTATCAATCACATATACAATAATCCTCAATACTTCAAAAATGTTGGACAGGGTTGTTAATCTTTATATATCACTCGCTAATCAGCTTCCTGCTAGAATGTCTGGTATGATGTACATTGAACTTTGGAGAGCAAATCTAAATCTTAGATGTAAAAGCATTATTTTTTTACCTCAAAACAACGTGTTATGGAACACAAGTGTTTTCATTGATCATTGACAAAGCATGTGGATTCATAATAAGTGCATGCGACCAGGTAGCAGATGAATACTGAGACTCACTTAAAGATAAGATCCAAAGAGTTATTCAAAGATGTCATGAGGAATATTAATCTTCATATTTTGTATTCTGACAGATGTTTGACCTCTAGATATTAACATTTTGGGCATGATTTTTATTTGCCCAATGTGTTGAAACCACCAGTGTTCAGTGTTGTTTTAGATCACGGGTCAACAGCAGGTGATTTGCTATGTTTGGCCTACATAATAATATCAATCACTTTCACAATGATTGTCATTTAGCTGGTAAGCTAGTGACGGAAACCCCGGGAAAAACCCTAAGAAACATACGATACACGATACATGTTGGCGAATGAAACATGACTGTTCGATTACAATACACTAATAAGTTAGATTCTGTATTCACAGAATAATCAAATTCATACAAAAAATGTACTTGTTAAATGTCTATAATGCTCAGAAAAATGTGTTATTGTACCGATTATACTTGATGGTATTAATAAAAATGATAGCGATATCGATATCAGTTAATTTTGTACTCTTGTACTCATTATATAGAATTTCTTTCAGAGTACAATAAAATATCATATATAAGACCACCAGGTTATTATAAGTGTGTTAAAAGATTAATCAATACATGTGTTTCTAACTGGTTCAGATACCATACAGTGGAAAAAAATACAAATCATTGATATCCCATAGGAAACCAATTCTAGTGCAACTTTGTTGTCGTTAGTCGTGGTTTTTGAAACCATCATAACTTTTAAAAGGATTCATTCTAGTTTTATGAATGAGGTATCAAACTACGGAGAAGAAATTTGCTCATTTAATGTATTCCTCAGATTTTTGGTACCGATTATTGATTTTGGATTAGCCAACCTCAAAGCGCCTGGTCCGGGATTTGTTGTACATTGAAGCCAATGGGATATCAACATTTACGACCATTCATCTAATGTATTCATTCGGCGGACCGATAACCTGTGCTCCTCTATGATCATGTTGGTGTAAACGGACCATTTGTTTTCGTGGATGCTATTAATGCAAACCGTAGTGATATGTTGGTTGGCAGTTTAGGTTGCGTCATCGTGAATACCAGAGATAGACACTGGGACGTTGCTCTGTATCTTTCACTCTTGTAGTCCACCTCTAGGGCACAGATGAAATGTGGCTTAAAATGAAGCTAATATATGCCTGATCAATATTTTACCTTATCCCACGTTCGTAGGTTGCACGTTATGACCCTAGACCTCGATTTAGGGTCAAAGGTCACATGTCTTTCAATGGGAAGTCAAAAACTAAATTTAACATGGTAAAAAAACTAAAAAATGAGCTATTGACTATAAGAAGTATGTTATATTGTTGGGATAAGTGTTTTAAACAAAAAAGGCAATCACAACTTTGATCGTAGATCAATGGTTTTTGAACTGTGACCTTTTGAAAATTACAAGTTGGCCAAAATAGACCATTTTTGTCATATTTTCGCAAAATTGGCACAAAAATGACATGTTATCATCATTAAAAAAATATTTTGACTCATGAATTGATAAACCATGTTATAATGTTGGTATATAGATGTACCTTACATTACAACACATTTCAAAAGTCAATGGTATGCTGATGCCATGGCAACCAGCTTTAATATCCTTCAAATCCTTTAAATTTGACTCAGATTTTACCCATTGTAAAAACGTTTTTACCATGTTAAATTTAGTTTTTGACTTCCCATTGAAACACATGTGACCTTTGACCCTAAATCGAGGTCTAGGGTCATAACGTGCAACCTACGAACGTGGGATAAGGTAAAATATTGATCAGGCATATATATATTAGCTTCATTTTAAGCCACATTTCATCTGTGCCCTAGAGGTGGACTACAAGAGTGAAAGATACAGAGCAACGTCCCAGTGTCTATCTCTGGTATTCACGATGACGCAACCTAAACTGCCAACCAACATATCACTACGGTTTGCATTAATAGCATCCACGAAAACAAATGGTCCGTTTACACCAACATGATCTACATGTGCTAGATTTGTTTTCTGAAGGAATAAAACATGCACGGCCTATAGTCTAAGACCATTGCTAAAATCTTGAAAAGCTCGAAAAACAGCTGTTGGGTACAATGTGAAGAACTGAAGCAACCTCTGTTTTGAATAGGCCGTGTTTTAAACAATAACGGTTTAATCAACATAAACTACCTAGTTGTTAAGGCGCTTAACTTGTGGATGATTAACGGCATCTTTTAAATAGGCACCGAGTTAATAATGTAAACAAACATTGGTCATACCTTTTAAACAGCGACAGGGGTTACGGCTTTTAAGCAAAAATGTTCAGTGCAAGCGATGTAATACATGCCTGGTTGAAAATGTTTAAAGTCGTTTAAAGATATAGCTATCGTCAAAGTAAGAGTGTGCTACTAGTTAATGGTTGATGTCATCCCAAAGGATCCCAAAGAAAGCAATTATACCAATCTTTACCTTGTTTATTTATTAAGGACAAGAACGAACATTATTATTACTATTATTGTTTTTGGAATAGTATATTCAAAGCTTTTAATCAGTACGTAAGGGAACACATACTTTACAGCTTTTGTCCAAACAGATGAGAAAGAAATATCCATACGTCATTTGTATACGTGTTAAAATGGCCGCGAATTTGTATCTGACAGTGTTCCTATGACAAGATATCTGCTAAATTAAATGATACAGTTACGGACATTTATACCCTAATATGACGCTTGTCGTAAAAGCAGACGAAAACAACACCCTTAATTGTGAGTATCTAAATACCAGAGAATGAACACTGGATAATATTAGTGTCACTATATATTAACATTATTATTATTGATTATTATCATTAGGCTTTTATTTATTGATCTACACGGGTACTTCATCCAGAACGCAGTAATTCGCTTCGCAGCAAGTATGCCAACGACCAAACGGATTAGCACCTGGTCCACATTCCTCGCCATCTTCATCACATCCGAAGATAATGTTCTCCATGTCCATGTCAGGTATTTTCCCCTGCAATAAAACGACATATTGAAGAAATGAGTTGCAATAAAATGAGCTATTCCATTTGAAGTCCATACACCCCTATGGAAGCCATTACCCTAATCTTCCTAATAGATTACGATGCAATGCATATCAAACTGTTCCTGAGATCATAAGAAAAATGAAATCAATAGTTATATATCCCCTCGATATTAAGTTTTCCAAGATGATAGGACTAAATAGGTCTAAGGTCAATAATGTTCTCAAATCTTTATACAGTGGTCAAATTCTCATGATGCTCTTATTTTAGTATAAGTGGTCTAAAATTGTTCTTATATAGCTATAACAAGTCATAAGAAGAATATAATAGTCTACTACAGTGCCGCAGGCAATGACAGTCAGTCGGCAGGCCACGCACAGCGTCTTTAAAATGTCGTACACACGAGTTGCACCCATCCAAATGTGTAAGCGTGACCCCGCTAAATATGCAATATTACGTATTTTGTCGTCGTTATTATATGCAATAACTCGACGATTCACCATCTTTGTAGGTAAACCAATTTAATATCAATTTCCATTATCATAGTTTTAGATGAACTTTAAACCGTGAGTTAAAGTTAAACATAACACAGTAATGTTTCGTGCCATAAATTGGTATTAAATACATATTATATATTAACCCTAACTCGCCGGGCATGCTTTTGGGAATGAATCTATTACGGGAGAGGAAGAGGTCAAACCGAACCTGGGCCGCGTGCGTCAGACACCTTACCGAGTGCGTTAACTTTTCTGCTCGAAAAAAGGTATCTGTTTCTTCGCCATTTGATATAGGTAGGGATTTGTAGTGTGTTGGGCGGTTAGGGTTAGACATGTTAAAGATAGCGAAGACCTTGGATAATCTGCAGCAACTGCTTTACTTTGCTTACGACGATAAACACTCCCATACTTCATTTAGTTCGTAGAGAAAGCTAATAATAGGCCTTTACTCAAGCAATTATATCTTTTTCTGACCGTGAAATAGTATACAAATATTGAATGCCGGAGAGTGTGATTGTAAAAACTATATCACGAGGTCAAATTTGAATTTTTCCATTACACGAGGCGCAGCCGAGTGTGATGGAACAATCAAAATTGGACAGAGTGATATAGTTTTACTATTGCACGAGCAAAAGGCATTCAATATTTGTTTTATATAATGATATCACAAATTTAATACCTAGCCATAATGAAATCAGGCCTATCATTATATAATAGTAGCTATAATTTATGAAAAATGTTCATCAACATGGTTCAACTGGTGCTTGATTTGACTTAGAATATAACTCAGTTATGCATTATTATCGATTACACTATTATTGATTAGGTCCCAGATTCTGTACTGTACTATAGTATCGTCCGATACTGGAACACCCAGTATCGTTCGATACTGGTACAAAGTCAGTTCCAGTATCGTCCGATACTGGCACATATAAAATGTTCCAGTATCGTTCAATACTGGGACTAATCTCACTGGTGGTATTACGGGTACCAATATCGCCCGATACTGGAGCATAAAAATGTTCCAGTATCGCTCGATACTGGAACACAAGTTGGTGTTCCAGTATTGACCGATACTGAAACAGTAAAATCGTACCAGTATCGACCGCTACTGGCAAATGTTATGTTCCAGTATTGAGCAATACTGGTATACCAGTATCAGTTACTAAAGTACAATTTTCCCCATTTTTGATAATGCTGCTGAGTTTTTATATTCTTTTTGTAATTCTGCTATCGTAGTTGTGATCAAATGATCCTGTATTCTTGGTCTGTAATAGGTTATGTTGTCAACATTTTACGTATTGTTCCGTCGATTTTTCTTCAGAAGATGACGTAAATTAGATACATTAATTTATAAACACCAATATCCAGACAAAAAACCAAAACAGACATGTATACAAATACATGCTAGCTTAGCAGTGAAATTTAACTGCACGAGAGAAAAATCTTCCCCATTTAATTTGTTTCGGCTTCAACGAAATCCATTCTTAAAAATATGGATTACGTTGTATACTTACGTAACACTTGCTTGAACATTGCACACGGTCACAAAGGCTTTTCAACATAGTCTTGGCACTATTCCCCGTTGCTCCATTAAGTTGCGAAACATGAACTTCGCATGTAAAACATGTTATTTCTGAAAATAAATAAATCAATACATAAATAAATTAATAAATACATAACAATATAATTAAATAATTGATTAATTCAAACAATTACTCGAAGTAAGTAAGTTGTTTTTTTCTCGTTTCTAATCATCAAAATATACACTAACATATTTGCATACGTTATTAAACAAATATCGACTGCTCTTTATTCCGTGATATGTCAACCATAAACCTGCTATTTTGCCTCAACCTTCGGTTTCGGGGAAATAGTAGGCTTACGGTTTCCATATCACTCTAATATTTAACCACCTTTCCCTTAAAGCTGTCCGTAAGCTTGTTTTGAACCAGTGTATCCATGAAACTTTTGTTTAGACATTTAAATGTTTGTTGACATTACAACCTCACCTTCGTCAAGAGCCACTGCTTCAAGAGCCCCTGCTTCTGCCCCTGCTTCACCATGATCACAATCTGCTTGGACAGGTCCTCGTCCTCGTCCTCGTCCATGGCCACTGCGTTCTATACAATTGAAAGCATAACAGTTTTCTAAACCTACATATTTTGTTTACAGTGTTATGGAATAGATGCTATACAACTATGATTATGTATGTACTTGTTCCAATATATCACCTTTCTGCATGCTAATGTTTTGGATTGTCTAACCATTATACCAATGAGGGGTGAGCTAGCAAGGTTGCATTTTTAATTGCGATTTAAACTTTTACTGAATAAAGCCAGTTTGTTACGTATTTATAATAGAAACACTCACTATGACGTCATGTAGACAATTCACGGTATTGCAATGACAAACCTGATTGGTTACAACAAATATGCACACCTCTGTCAGTCTGTGGTGTTAATATTAGCAGTTTTATAACATAGATTTTAAAATCTATGGTTGACCTCACGTAAAAGTATGCGAGGTCAACCTACCCCTCAAAATGGTCAAACGGACATTCATGGTGCGCAATACGTACGTACGCTCAACCTACCGCTCCGATTGGTTCCCGGTGTGTTGAGTGTTTTCAAACATGCTCAGTCAGCTGATTAGGAGACTATGTGACGTAGGTTCATAAGGTTGTCCGTGTTTTGGATTAGCAGCCATCTTGTTCGGGAAGAATGCAAGTTCGCCTTTTTTACATGATATATATAGTCCCCCAAAACCAAAAACCTTCCTATCATGATCCTAAGACATAATCAGGATGTTACCAAAATATTTTCATAATGCTAAGGGGCTATGCAAGATGGCGTCAAAAATGGCCGCCATAACTGGTCAAATCTCATAAAATGACATATAGAAATCAAATTGTATGGTGAAAGTATAGTTTTAATAGTGGGATGTATGTATTAGACCACTAGACACTCATATCCAGAACTTTTGCTTTGTTAACACACCTAAATCCAAGATGGCCGCCAAAATGGCCGCCATAACTGGTCAAATCTCATAAAATGACATATAGAAATCAAATTGTATGGTGAAAGTATAGTTTTAATAGTGGGATGTATGTATTAGACCACTAGACACTCATATCCAGAACTTTTGCTTTGTTAACACACCTAAATCCAAGATGGCCGCCAAAATGGCCGCCAAAATTGGTAAAATTCTATATATATTGGCATATATAAACCAACATGTATGATCAGAGTATAATTTTAACAATGGGATGTATGTGTTAGACCACTAGAAACTCATATCTAATATTTTTGCTAAAACCAAAAGGGGGGTCCGGGGGAGGGGGGGGGGGGGGGGGGGTGCACACTGACCCTACCCGACTAATATGACAGCATAATTCATGCAATGAGTTGGACCAAAGTGAGTGTAGAACAGGCCCGGTGCGAATCTCATTTTACGTTTATTTCGCTTGGCTAAATTGGCCATCTCATAGACTATTGAAAGCTCATCAGACAGTAAACAGATTAATATGACCAGAAGTAGTTGATATTGTTTGTTTCTTTGGTAGAGGATGTTAGACGTGATTGGTAGAGGATGATAGACGTGATTGGTAGAAGATGATAGACGTGATTGGTAGACGGGAGGGGAGGAGAGAGAGAATAGGCATAAGTTCCAAATTGGTGAAGCCTCATTACATTGCAGCGAATGAATACACAAGGACATGAGAACACATGCAGGTAACAAGGGCACTGTGCATCATATGCGTGACGCGTGCGTGATGCCAAAACTGCGTGCGTGTGGCCATAACCTCGCGCGTACGATTGTATTACCTTTGCGCGCGGAGAGATAAAAACCGATTATATCTCGCCAATTGGGAACTGATTAAATAATAATAGCTCTGCAGTGGTTGTACCCAGGTCTATAATACCACCATGCTACCACCCACCAGTTGCGTTCAGGAAAATGCAGATGCAGCCTAATTGATCTACCATATACATGTACTCGTATGTGGCTAGTTCAACATTGTGAGAAAAAACCTTGTTTCACAGACCTAAACAAGATATGATGGGATATTTTATTATTGATTGAATTGTTGATAATGATGTTGTTGTTGTTGTTGTTGTTGTTGTTGTAATGAATTTCTATGACATACGAATGATTTTACTGGTAATTTGAATGTGTTCAAATTTTTGACTTATAGTTATAGAATCTTAGAATAGTGCAAGCACGTTTCTATGTATCACAATGGAGCAATACACATTTCTGCCTATTGTTTAAATCCCGCGGCAGCTACAATCAAGGAAAAAAAGGTTGGCACACTTTGTTCTAATTACGGAAAAAATCCGCCCCTCTCCCCGGAGGCAATGTTGATCCGAGTCATATTATCAGAAGCCTTGGTAGTTCCCCCAACATTGATGATTTGATGGGGGGGGGGGGGGGGGGGGGGGGGGGGGGGGGGGAAGGATATAAGAAAGGGGGAGACTTTTGCTTTCTATTAAACAGTGATATGTCCAAGTCTGATCTCAATTGCGAGCACAGGGATAGTTGTAATAAGTTGCGTCAAGTGTGCCAACTAATATTTTACTTGATTGTAGCTGCCTCAGACGGACACTGAATTGGGGGTAGTCAGAGATTAGGGTAAACAGACGATCTAAGATTATAGCTAGTGTTGTCCAGGACACCTGATTTGCATTGCCGATTTTTTTTCTTTTAAAATAGTAAACTAGCCCACGAAAAAAAACAAACTTATACGAACTACGAGTTTTTGAACATCGTTCTTTTTTTTCTTAGTGAAAATATGTCAACATTTCGAAAATTTTTGAAAACCCACCAACATTCTGCCCGCTCGTAGAACAGGGCTTTTCCGTCGCCTAAAAAGAGATCATTAATGATTTTATCAAGAAATATGCATAAGGTCTTCATCGTACTCTACGATTCTTTACCGTTAAAACATGTTAAACTTGAAGGCCAATAACGCATGTATTCATATAACATTATGTGTCATCATTAAACTTACCCTCAAGAGAAACGTACTCTGAATACGCAAGTGTCACGACCACCAGCAAAATCACAGATACGGCGGTGTTCATTGTGGAACGTTGGCGACGTTAAATTCTATATAGAAAACTGTGGATAATGGTGGTTATACGTTTGGCTGTGAATGTTGAGTTTATTCCACATTGGTTTTAACTTAAATATTGATCTTGATTTTATGATTACAAAAACAACAACATGTTCGTCACTAAATGATTAATCCTGAAAAGAGGGGTGTGGGGGGAGGGGGGACTCAAGGAAGTTTTTGATTTGAATTTTGTGAGTGCTGTGCTGTAATTATTGAACTATAATCAAATGAATATATAAGAGTATACATTTATGGAAAGAAATGGATGGCGTCAATTTTAACCAAAAATGTTGATTTTTTGAGAAAATCACAAAATTCACTTTTTTGACCTAATTGTTTGAACAAAGCTAACAAAAATAACTTTGAGTAAAAAATGCCCAAATCGCTTGATGAGGATGTAAAGACACTAACTTAAGGATTACTTTCCCCCTTTTTAACCTAATCTAATATTTTTTGAAATTTTGATCAAAAAGTGCCAAAAAAGTGGAAACAAATGTAAATTTTTGAATTAGCCAACATCAAAGCACCTGTTCAGGGACTTTTTGTGCTAGGTGTATATCAGGTCGCGTTTTCATGCAACAGCGTCACTTTGAGCTCACACATAAAAATAAGGTCACGTCAACAAAATGCAAGGAATTTATGTATACTTGCATCAAGTCCGTCATACACAAACAACGACGGTATGGTGTATAGTGAGAAATTGAATTCAAATGCATTAAAAAACCCAATGAAACGTATCATATATTTCAAGCTATGTATAAACCGTCCACCACGTACGTTTTATCATAACTTTCAAAACCGCACATTCTGTTGGGAATTTTGCCAACAATTCCGTGTCAAACTTCAATTTAAGTCTATACCTAAAGCAGACGACACAGACGACGCTGGACATAGGCGTATTCACGAGTATTCAGGTTAAAATATGCGAACGAGGTTACCTGATCAAGTGAATGGGACGACCGCTTAACAACGGTTTAAATTCAAAAAATAGCATTTACAATTGGGATGATTAGCCATCCCGAACGGTTTTGGATTGGAAAATTTTTCTTCTAACCTATGATGAATTTTATGGGGTCATATAATCAAAATCCATTGTTGCATTGAAACCAACGAAAATTCAAAATTAACGGCCGTTCGTAGCCACCGTCGTCTGAGACGACAAGCAGTACCCACAGCGCCACCAACGATATGCTCACAGAAAAAGTAAAGTAGCTTATGATTGGCACAATTTGAGTCGCACACCATATACTATATAAGGGGTGTATATAGTAATTTTCCGTCATTAACCGTTTGTATTTTGTCTAGTTCGGTTGATTGCATAACTGCGTACGCAAGCCAAAATGTACTCTTTAATACTCTTGACAAAAGTCTATATTTCGTTAGGGGTTACAACGGAGAGAGACTATTATATAGAGCGTGTTTCCGCTGGGGCACTGCAAAAAGTAAACGCTAATAAACGTCAAGTTTCAATCGGTCAGTTTTTAATCCATCCTGTTTCTACTCGCGAAAAGTTACCGCTAAGTTTATCGATCCTAGTCAATGGGCCACGACATTTGACCTTTTATAATACCAAACAATGCCACCGCACCTGAAAAAGGTTGCTTCACAATAATGTGTATAACCCAACGTGACACGGTTCACGGCGCAAACCGCTATGAATCGCCTTTCTGTTTCTATTGGGTTTATTGCCGATTATTGCCGATTATTGCCGGTTCCAAACCTGGTTTTTGAAGGTTTTTGGGATTGCCAAAAATACCGATTATGCCGGGTTCTGCCTGTTTCTACTGGGCAAACTTAGCGTTTATTAGCGGTTTCTTCCCCAGCAGAAACACGCTCATTATGAGAGATGTTTGTTTCGACCCAAAGATTGTCAATTTTTAACACGACTCAAAATCAGTCCGGACCATTTAAGAGCTTAGACCTAGCAATTACTTTGTATGAAAGTAGGCCTTATTTAACGCAGGTTCTTTTTCTTTCAAAAATAATGTTATAGAGAATGTTTGAATAATGAATGATTCAACACATACAGGATGAAACCATCAAATATTCAGTAAAGGATAATAGCCGAGTATTATACGCCATTCTTGGAAAATAAAGACCAAGGCGGAGCAGAGGTCATTACTTTCCAAGAATGGTATGAATAGCCTATACGATGAAAATGTCCGACATTATACACACTTGAGACCGAGCAAATGTATATTCTAGTGATTCTTTTTATGTTTAACTGCAAGTTGTTTCAATTTTACCAATTGTGTTGATTACAAGTTGCCCGAATATCATATATACCAATGCTATAAATAACCATACGATTTATTGATAGAGTCAAATGAAAGTATATTACAAGATCAATACTTGATTCATTTTGATAATACAATTTAATAGATGTTCTACAGCATAGGTATATCCATATCAGGTGGTATATCATAGCATTGTTTTGAATATCATATCCTTGGATATTTATTGCATTTATATTCATGGACGTTTCAGGAATAATATGGATGATCTTCAATTGCCAGTTAATCAAGAAACATTTGCCAAAATCTCGACAACTGGGGATTTACTCGGAGCATTCAGTACTTGGCAGAAAAATGTAAGTGCTTTCAAAAAAAGAATAAAATGTAAATAACAAAAGGATAAAAGCACTTTATGACCTGAGTGTTTCATAAGCCAATAAATATACGAGTATATTTCTATCTCACAAAATAAAAAAAGCTTTATGACCAAAGTGCTTAAAAAACATGAAATATACGAGTCTATTTTTATCTCACAAAATAAGAAAACACATTTTATGACCAGAATGCATAATGCAGTTAGCCATATACAGGCTGTCCCAAAATGATTAGTACCCATCGATGCCCAAAGTTCAATAATTTTTGTCATCATCAAAATCGATGGGATGAGGTCCGTTGTTTTTACATCATCTTTGTCATACTGTACGAATTCATCAGAATTTTAGATCATGAATATCGGATTTATCAAACTCAAGATACACTCTATTATGTAAAACATGGTGATTTCACCTTTTTGACAAAGTGCTAAAAATGTGTGTGTTATTACAGCTTGTTTGAAAGAAACTTGTGTATTCTCATAATCTCTTGTCTACTCAATATAATCTTGTGTGTCTTTCTGTTGTAACTGTTTAGTTATGGGTGTCCAAATCATTAATAATTCTTCTCCTTAATTCAATTTAACGGGTAAAAGAAGTTTGTCACACTTGAGTGACCCTATGCATTGGTCTATTTGACAAGTGTTTAGGGACTTCTAAATGAAGTGGTGTTTGGTGAATCACCAGTGGCTTAGATTTCATTTTCACATTGGAGAATGGATTTCGTGAGGTTAAACACTAAGGGAAGACATCAAAATTCGACCGCCCGTTGACCGCCGGTTAAGTTCGGTTCCGCCCGGTTCTTTTAAGGTCAACCGTTTTACTGGTATATAAATATTCACGCATGCAACACTGAACAACCGCCGGTTGACTTAATGCCGTAACCGGACCAATTTACACTATCAATCTGTTACTTTGCGGTCATAATAGCGCACCCTTGGACTTTCGGTATTGATTTCAAAAATGTAATTGAGCTATAAACAGATTGAAAAAGCCAACCCCAGCGAAAATCAATAGCTGTATTGTACTGGTTATCAACTGAGACTTAAGAGACCATTACTTCAAGATTTTATTGCTCACGCGTGAGACGAGGCACTATCAACCGGTCGTGTTCACCGGAGTGTAACTATTTGACCTCATTATGTGTGTATATTATAACAGACGACACGTTTTGTGAGAACCGGGCGGAACCGGCCGTAACCGGCGGTTGCCTGGCGGTCGAGTTTTGACGTGATCCCTAAGGGACTATATTCTTTTT
Organism: Ophiura sarsii; assembly: GCA_035610835.1. NCBI lineage: Eukaryota > Metazoa > Echinodermata > Ophiuroidea > Amphilepidida > Ophiuridae > Ophiura > Ophiura sarsii. The sequence continues at coordinate 35,900,213 of CM069450.1, read as the reverse complement.
AGCAAGTTTGTAGGAAATTGCATCCCCAATATGAAAAAGAAGTCTAAGCCACTGCTAATTACCCATGACCACGTCTTTACATATTTAAATGTCCCTCAAGTTTAGCCTCAAAACTAGCTCATTATAGAAACAAAGATTGGGGTCGCTCATGCGTGACGATCCATTTTTACTCTTCAAATTGAATCAAAACGATGAAGTATTAATGGTTTGAACAACAATATGACACAACAGCAATTTAAGATAGAAAGGAACCAAAGATATTAGCAGACAAGAGATTAAGAGAATGTATTAGTTTCTTTCAAACAAGCTGTTTAAAAACACATTTTTTAGCACGTTGACAAAAAGGTGAAATCACCATGTCTTACACAATGGAGTGTAACTTCATTAAAATAAGTCCGATATTCATGATCTAAAATTCTAATGAAAGGGTACAGTATACCAAATATTATAGCTAAAACAACGGATCTAATCTCATTGATGTTGATGATGAACATTTTTATTGAACTTTGGGCGTCGATGGGTACTAATCATTTTTGGACAGCCTGTATACTGGAACACATGCAACATATTTGGCATACGTTCAGTTTTCAAGTATGAAATAATATTTTGATTTTGTGTTAAAATATGTCAAGCTATACATTAAACATGTTAAATTGAAAAGAAACCCAATTACAAATGTCTCCATAAATTGTAAATCAAAGTCCGGTCCAACTTAGATTATATAGGGTGGTTCCAAAAAAGTTAACCCATTTTGGCCGCCATTTTTAGCTACTTACTAATACAATATGGTAAATGTCTTGACATCTGATCGAAACAGAGGCTATTAAGCATTACTGGGCCACACACATAAGACTAAGCTCATTTTGTTTATGAAATATGGAGCGTTAAAGATAACATATGCAATTTTTTCATTTTTTTTCTTCACAGTTGCCCTTCTAATCTTAGTAGCCCTACATTTGACTTCAAACATGAATCAAAGACATAGAAAACAGCACTTTTAGACAATGTTTTGTCTTATTTAATAATCAATGATAAAAAACAGGAGTTGGAAAAGATTGCAATTTGTAATAGCTTAAATCAAGCATGATGCACAGTGCCCTTATTTTGACCAGATATGACTTCTTTGAGAGAAACTTTGGAGGCATCTGTGAACAAGTCAATTTTGCACATTAAACTACCGCTTTTCATAAATAAAAATAATCAAGCTATTAGTTTTTTTTGCCCAGTGATGTTCAATAACCACTTCTTTCATAAAACGCATTTTATAACATCTTCTGAACCACCCTGTACTACCAACACTACTCGTCTAGAAATAGACCAAAAACATATCGTACATAGGATATAATTAAATGAAGAATGAAACAAACAATCCTTATTAAATTCAAGCTAAACAAAATCAGTTAGTACAACCTTAACTAACAATGTAAAATAATAATTTTGGCATGAAACACGCACAAAAAATATGAAGGGAAATAAGAGAGAAGTAAAGGAAAGAGAAAAAAAAGGGTCAAAATAGACAAACAGGGAAAGAAAAGGAAAAAAAAGATAAAGAATAACCCAACAACATCTAATACCAAAATATATACTTAAGATAATAAAAGCCTAAATCAATGATAAACCGATCACAAAACAGTTACAAATTGCGTGAAATATTGACATATTATTGGACAATATAAAATAGGCCTATTTCATAATTGCCCCCATAATTGTTTCGTTTTGCTTTGTCCGTTAACCACCTTTCTCAAGATCTAGTCTTTCCACATATAGTTGGTTGTCAATCCTAAGTTAAGAATTATAACTCTTGTTCTTAGTGATAACTCTCGGTTACTCCTTTATGTAATTCTCCATTCTTAAATATAGGTGTTCCGATTTCTGGCCCGATTTTCAACTTGATGTTTTTTCTACTTCACATGAAGGGTCATTCTTAAAATAGTCATATTTCAAAATTTGTAAAACTCCAATGTGACATGAAATTTGCCCATTAAGTAGTATATGACACAAACTGGCCGGGTGGTTAACCACCTTTGGTGGTAATTCAATGCATTTTGGCCTATAACGTTTAAATGGAAATCTGCTTCCAATTTAGGGAATTATTCACAATATTTGTTTACGATTTTCATCATAATATATACCGCACTAAAATTGTATTAACTTGTGTACAGTGTTGCGATCGTAGCTGGGAACACTGTAAAAGGCGTTAATACGATGTCAAACCATGGCGTTCCATGGCAAAGATCACATAATATGACTTTAAGACACCTGAGATGGTTGTTTATTTGCAGCACATATAATTTTCAAAATGGTAGAATTAAGGGATCACGATCGATTTTCATGACAAGGTAAGTACTAACTTCACCGGGGGGGGGGGGGGGGGCAGTCAAACATAATAGTGTACACATGCGTGACCAAATTTTTTCCAGACACCCCCTAAACAAGTTTTACCCTTCAAGCAAAATTACCCCCTAAACAAGTTTTTAGCGCGCTTTCCTTGCAAATTTTGACCCCTAAACAAGTTCTTGCCAGAATATGACCCCTAAACAGAATTCCCGGGTCAGAATTCTACCGCTGTCAAAATTATCAGCTGAAATGTCAGCCCGTTGCAGTTCGTCAGGATTCTCCAGTCTCTAGCGCATATTGTGAACGTTACAAAACGACAGTCTTGGGGGGACGGTCTTTGCTATCTCGGTTTGCTATGGCGATTTATGACGATAGAAACGAGTGACACACATGCGTTCTCAAATTGGAAATGAGACGCTCAAAAGAAATCTCAAAAACGGGGATAACATTCTTCTGGGAACGGGGAACAAAACAAGTTACCCTAAACACGTTCGACTAGTATTTAAAGCCACCCTTTTTCTTGAAAATCAGCGTTTTTGATACCCTTAACGCGTCACTCGCGTGTCGCGTCCAACACTGAAAAAACACCCCTTTTTACGCGTTTGTTTGGTCACGCATGTGTACACTATTATGTTTGACTGGCCCCCCGGGTAACTTCATCACCTGCAAACACTGACAGATGTAATGCGTAAGATTTCAGACTAAAATGTTGGAACTGAAAGTTAAAAGTAGCAAATAATAAATTGAAACAGTGATATCACCGGCATTCAAATTGCCTCACAAAAAGCTCCTCTCGCATCTCATGATGCTGAAAAACTTACCTGAGTCAGTAAATCAGTTCTGTCCGATTTGAATTTGCTGGGTTTCATCACGCCTTTATATTACGCAGCGCATTCATTACAATATTGGGCGATTCCATTTTAACGAGAGGGAGATAATAGATTTGGAAAGTTTTACAATGATGACGCCAGCGCTGGGGATTGCGCCATCGGGTCAGCTCGAAAAAGTTATTGTATAGAATACTATATCCTTGGATCTTCATAGCATTTATATTCAAGGAATATTCAGGAGCAATGGTTAATCATCAATTAACAGTTTGCATATCGGAACTGCTGAATCTCTTAAAAGAATTCGAATTTGAAGCCAAACACCGACACTTATTCATTATCAATAATTTTCCCAACATTTTGACGATTAAAGTTGACCAACCTGGTGATCATATTCATGGGATCTCCCCTGGCAGAGAAATCTAAGTGCTTTAAAAGCCATATAATATATATTTTCGTCTTTATAAAATAAAAAACAACAACATTCAGACTAGAGTATAATACAGTATACCAACTTTATGTACAAAACCTTTGATATGCACGTAGTTTTCAAGCATAGTAAAATACAAGTTTTGTGGTAACATTTGTTAAGCTGTACCAAAAAATTGAAAGGAAAGTAAACATAATAAAACACAACCAATCATCATTAAGGCCAAGCTCAAAAAAAGGAGAAACCAGTAAATGAAACTTTAATTAAATGTCGTGTATTCATACAACGCATAAAGTAAGAAAAAATGAAAATGAAAAGAAAAGAGAACATAAATGAAAAGAGAAAAAAGAAAAGAAATGCAAAACAAAAGAAAGCAATAGTAAAAAGAGTAATAAAGAAAAATAATCACGAAATGAAAATGAAAAAGCAAGCAATACACGTTTAGGGGGTGTCTGAACAATATGTGTTCCCGCATGCTAATACATCATTATAATATTTGAATGTCTTTGGGCTTTATTAGCGCACAATGTGTATTGCTTTACCCGAGTTCTTAAAATACTCGAACATATTGCACAAAATAGTCTTTTTTATTATATGTTATAAAAGCCCATATTTATCATCAGTTCCGGTAACCGGGATAACAGTTTTGCAACGTTGTAAAAAAAGCAGTAAAGTCACAGCTGGATCGGGAAAAACAAAATTGTGAAAGTAACTGTCTACCACCACTTCTATGGTATTATCGTTATTATAATATTGAATGTATAGTAGGTAGCCCCGGTAGCTCAAGTAAAAAGCTACCCCCACAAAAAAGAAAGAAAAAAGAAAGAAAAGAAAAACGTTTACGCCGTGGTACATGGCACAGGCGCGTACGCAGGATTTTGTAAAGGGGGGTGTTTTAGAAATATTGCGGATATAATTATTTCACTATCCATGCCTGATCGAAGCGCTGGCCGGGACACGCTTGCGTGTCCCGGGGGAAGTTCGAGTGGGGTATCCCCCCTCGATGCCAGAAGTTTTTTGAAATTAACGGTTGAAAAGAACGCATTTCCTTGCATATTTTTGAACACTTATTGCAGGTTTTTCTTAGTTCAACGTTGCAATTTCTCACCAGTTACTCATGTGTTAACACCAAATCTTAATAATTTAGACTTAGTTCAACCCTAAAACATCATTATAACTTACAATAGTAACTTAATCTGCAGGCATTGGTTTTACCGGCGATCTCATTGGTTCAATGTGTGTCACATGACACGGCAGTGGCGAAGCTAGGTTATTCATTGGGTGGGCGAGAAATGAAAATGACCCGACAAGATTTTGTGAGTGAAGAAATGCGCGCGTAGCGCACAATTCTTTTTGAGTTTACACCTATTTTTTGCCCGATACATTTTGACTCTAAACAAGCTTGTTCCAAAGAATATTGCATTTTGGGAAGACATATGCGAAGAAGGGAAGAACAAATTTCATCTGTGTACTTTGACCATGATTCCTTTGGTCAAATGAACCGACAGTGCCAATCTCAACCGACATTGGTGAGGTCGCCCACTTCGCCCCCTCCTCTGGCTACGCCACTGTTTGTTTGTTTGTTTACATGGTCGGTCCTTACGGACACACGCTTGGGTCCTGAAAGGACCAAGCTCAAGCAAAATGCTCGGGCCAGGCTTAAAAAGCCTATATAAGCATGCTGGCTGAATTAAATGCCACTTCCAACAAATAAAGTTAACAATTTTGCTGTCAGCCTTCGGACATGGGTTATTCTCCCTTTCAAGTTTAACAGACTGACAGAAAAAAGCATCGATGCCTAATAATCTCTTCAATTTAGTTTCATTTAGTTGATCTATTTTTCTCTTTTCATTTTTATCCTGTCTTTTCCCTTCATATTCTCTTATTTTTCTTTTCACCCGTACGTCCATCAATTTCGCAGAGCTCTGGGGTGGTAGCTCAATGAACACGTAGGCGACCTTTACTATTCTTAGACGGCCAGCTGACAAACCCAATGCTCGAGGGACTCGGTTCGATTACTTGCTTTGTGGTGGGTAGCGTTCAATATGTCGGTGAACACGATTTCATAACGTGGCAATTGGTTTTAAATTGGTTAAATCGCGAGGGATTCTTCCTGGAAATTAATCCATATTCATTATATAAACATAAATAAGTAAACTAATTTCCGAAAAACCCTCTTCCTAAACTATGTTAGGGAAAGATGTTAGAGGAGAGGATTGAACTGAAGGCTTATAGCTAACATCATGGCCATTAACTATCTATGTATGCAGTTTTTAAAAACAATACCATTCCTCTAGCTAATTTCAACCCCTGGAAATCATCAAAAGTGCAATTTGTATACGATTTTCCTATTTTTTGTTGTTTTTTTGGTCCGTTTTGGTCACTTTTTGGTCTACAAATGTTACATATTATAGTGTAATGAGGCGTAGTTTAATCACTATACAGTTAGCTACATTTTTGCAGTGAAAACTGAATTTCAACGTCAACTCCTTTGGAAGAAAACGGGGTTTTATTTAAAATCATAAAAATGTGCAATGTTCACTCATTTTTGGTCATATTTAAAAACTGCACCAATTTCAATTGGGTCTACCCGCTAGTCATATGGGTCGCTAGTCATAACGTGTATTTTCCTGTATCACGAGTGCGCTAGTCATAAAAGTATCTTAGGGTTAGGGTTAGGTTTAGGGTAGAGTTAGGGTAGTTTAGGGTTAGGTTTAGGGTTAGGGTTAGGGTTAGGGTTAGGGTTAGGGTAGCGTATGGTTGGGGTTAGGGTTAGGGTTAGGGTTAGGGTAGGATTAGGGTAGGACTTTTCTCCATCTAGGCCAAATGGTTTTGGTACCTGGTTTATAAAAAATGATGATTGAATTGGGTCACACTTGGTTCAAGGCTACAGTTGCCTACAACTTTTACTATATAGAGTTATAACTTGTTACTATAGTTTGTATAAACGTTTGTGCGATTTATATTCACAGCTGGATGTGATTAAAACGAGAGGAAAAACAAGTTTTATGGTATACAGTATGTTCAAGAAAATCCACGATCATGTTGACAGAGCTTAGTCTAATTTGATCACAATTGAAATCATGTTAATACAATCGGGAAACCTGGGAATCTCCACAATTTATTTGTAAAGTATTTTTCAAGATTGTTTGAACGGTTTTCAAATTATCTGTAAGTAAATGTATTTCGATAACCTGTTCAACCAATGTGACAGAAACGGTTTGTCACTCAAACTTGCACATTATATTGACAGAGTTTTACATCCTGAATTGAAATCATGTTTAGTTCATACATTCTGAAAATGAATCTCCAAATCTTATTTGAGGTATATTATTTAAAATATATTATTTAAGATTGTTTAACCTAACTTGAGATGTCTTATTTTAGTGGAATTTGTCACGACAGAAGCAAAAAGTGGTGCATTGAAATTTATGTATTTTTTTTTATAAATCCGGTGACCTTTGGTGAACCGTTAACCCGTTAATCGCAGCCGGTATGCAGATTTCACACCACTAGATAGGATCCCTATACTTTCAAATGTTAAGGGCGCGTTACAAAACGTCGATTTTCTCGCTTATAAAGTGACTGAATTTTTCCGTGAGGTCGAGCTTACGTATAGACGCACATCACAAGTGCCGTAGGTCCATTGCGCACCACGGATTTCTGTTGCACCGTTTTTTGGTGAACCTTATTTGAAGTGTGTCCATTGCAATCATCAAGTTTCCATTGATATGCAACACACATGAAAATATCACGAATAATACGAAATAATATTGGCGATTGAAGAAAGAAAAAATATCCGATTTTTTTTGGGCTGGTAACATCATCATAATTATGTCAAAATTGGGTCACACCTGGTTCAAGGCTACAGTTGCCTACAACTTTTCCTATATTGTGTATAATTTGTTACTATAGTTTGTATAAACGTTTGTGCGATTAAAATTCACAGCTGGATTTGATTAAAACGAGAGGAAAAACATGTTTTATGATATATACAGTATGTTCAAGAAAACCCACAATCATTTTGACAGAGCTTATAGTCGAGCGGCGGCTCCCATAGACACTGTACTTTAGCGTGGCACCCCCTCTTGCCCACGATGTAAATGTAACCAAAACAAGTTCATTGAATTTTATAATTATTATCAAGAATCCCTAGATGTGTGAGATTTATTGTAGTGTCATATTTTTTAAAGAAATAATGAATCTCAGCCGGTTATTTTGTAAAATTATTTCGCTGAATATAGTACATTGCTATAATATGTCATCGATCCATTGACTACGGAAAAATCAACGTATTTCCATGATGGCATTGCCATCCACAATCAATGTCATAAACCTTAGTTGTACACAAAATCCCTTTTTAGTTTGCGTCTAATGTATTTTGTATAGGCCAATGTTAAAATGTTGAAATAAACAACATTAAAAGGCCACAATCTAGCTGACAAAATTATCGTATATAATATACATACACTTTATTTGAGACCATGCATACATTTTTAAGACAAGGACAAAAAAGGGATTTTGTGTACAGCTAAGGTTAGTGACATTGAGAAAGAGAGAGAGAGAGAGAGAGAGAGAGGGAGAGAGAGAGAGAGAGAGAGGGGGGGGGGGGGGGGGGGGGGGGGGAGAGAGAGAGGGGGGGGGGGGGGGGGGAGAGAGAGGGGGTGAGAGAGGGGGAGAGAGAGATTTACAATCTTATGCAAACAACATAACAATATGCAATTATTTTTGAGGTAGGGTTGTATCATTAAATAAATTCATTCCAATTTGTACTTGTTTGTTTTATATAAATAACTGTTGTCATCTTTAATCTTAGAGTCATTAATACTCTTTAATCTTTTAATATCGGGGTTGATCTTTAGACACCAATTTTTAAATAAATAATATATCTAGAGTGGTTTAAAAAACCTACAAATTCATCCTTACGATCAACTTTTATGCTAGTTTTCAGTGTATAATTTATCCACAATTCAATATTTTGCCAAAAACAGTCTATAATTGATGGGCAAAGCCAAAAACAAAATTATGTTCAATAGTTTCTTTTTCTAAACACAAATGGCACTTACCATCAGTAATTGTTACAGACTTTAGAAAGGAATTATTTGATATAAAACGATGTAGCGGTTTTGAAAATAACTCATTTTGTTGTCAATTGTTACTTACAAAGAAAGAGACCAAATATTTTCCCAATTTATTTTATTTCGGAGTTCCAGTAAACACTCGTAATAAAGTTGGCTGGATGGTATTGTTAATGGTTTCAGGTTAAAAATATTGCGTATTCCACGAGTTGTTTTAACTTACTTATGTTCAGTTTTGTATAATAGCTCTTTAATTTAGCCTTTTCATTATCATGTTTAGATGCTTTGCTTAATATCAATTTCCACTTATTTGGAAAGTTTTTAATGATACCATAATATGATACAAAGTCAATACATTTCCCATATTTACAGCATAATTATGAACAGGATTTAAAAGAACCTTGATCGTCTAATACGGTATATCCTTTACTCTTTAGTTCCCACTTTTAAAAACAAATATCTTCCAGTTGTAAAACTTTTTTATTGCAATCTTTGAACTTCAGCCAACATAAAATTGTATCTTTATTGTATACAACTTTCATATTTGTTTGCAATATACTCAAGACCTCGCATCAGTAATAATTTGGTTAATCTGTCCACGGTGCATTATCATCGCTGACGAAACGCTTCAACTACATTAATTTCTAAGCTACATCGGTATTGAACACATTGATCATATCGACTCTACCTTTTTTTCTTTTGATGCAATCATAACAGAACGTTTGATTTTATCTGGTTTTCCGTTCCAGATGAACTAAAATTCATAGCCAGGATATCGCGGTTCCAATACCAGACTATATCAACAGACCCACAGCAACACAAACTTGTCAATATCATGCTTTGAAAATGTTGTGTCATGGCTTCACATTCAAATGCGTATAAAATAAATTTAGCTTCTTCCCGCGTACAATATTGGACTGGTATGCACTACCGTACTCATTACTCGACTGCAACAAACTGGACTCCTTTAAAACTGGTCTTAGTAATTTTAGTTCTTAAGTGTACTTTTATTATGTAACTTTTGTGTGTATTTGGTACCATGTTTTCTGACTGACGTCTGTATTTTGTTCTCAAGTAGATATTGTCTCTTGACAACTTTAATGAGTATATTCATAGATGTAGATGTAGATACAAAATTATGTTTAAACCAGATACGAGTTTCATGTGTAACAGAAAACATTGTCATTTGAGAAATGCAAAGGCTTTTAGATAGTAATACTTTCCCTCTGAGTAGTAAGTCCCTACTATGCCATTTGTCCAATTTGTCTTTAAGTTTTGATATTCTTGGCTGTACATTATTTATACTCATAACACTTCGCTTGATCATGCACAATAAGTATTTCTTATACTTTAATTAGTCCTCTAGCTGGTCTAATAACGCCAATAGGAATGTTATCATTTTTATTAGGACCTAATTTCAAAAGCTCAGTTTTCTCCATATTTTTATTTGATACAGAGAGTCTACCAAATTGATTCATTAGCACGATCAAGTGACTTACAGATTTCTCATCAGCTAGAAAAAAGTCGCGTAATCAGCAAAGAAAATAACATGTCAGTTCTTTCACGCTTGGCAAAGTATTACCTTTAATGTTTTCACATGTTCGTGTTGCTAACGTTAGAACTTCAATGACACCCACAAATAATGCTGTTGAATAAGGACACCCTTGGCGAACACCTCGTATCCAATTACACCGGCCAGAGGAAAGCCCTTTATTAATTATACAACTCTTTGGATTACTATAGAAGCACCTTATCCAAGATATAAGGTTAGGACCAAAAGATTGTTTTTGAAGTTGCATACAAAACAAAAAAAATCCACTCTTTCTCCAAGTCAGCAAATAATAATATATTTTATATTTTTGTTTGGTTTGAATATTGTATAACATCATCAATTAATCGAATGTTTCACCAATATATCGACCTTTGACAAATGCTGTTTGATTTTCACCATGAATAATACTGGGCAAAATCCGTCCAATCCTTTTAGCAATACTTGTTGTAGGCCTACCTATTTTGTAATCAATGTTCAGCAAAAGATATGGAACGCCAATTTTTTGTATCAGTTTCGCATTTTGCCAGGTTTTGGGATTAATGATATAAATGTTTGTTTTTGAGAAACCGACAGTTGACCATTTAAGAGCGACTTTTTTCTAAGTTGACAAACTTTTGGACAAGTCATCTCTTGGATTTCACCTACAGTTTGGGAGGTGAAAGACATTTAGTAGTTATGTAAAGATATGGTATTAAAAAAATCAGCAACCCTCTGTTGCCATGGTAACGGGCCTATCTTGTTTTTAGGAAATTTCACCCTTTAGCGGCCATTTTTGACGGCATCTTGAATAACCCCTTATTATACCAACATTATTGTTGGTAACATACTGAATATGTTTTAGGACCATGAAAGGAAGTAAAAAAGTTGGTTTGGGGGAGTCCTGGGGGTGCACGGTACCCCCGTATATACCCGACTATGTAATTTCCCTCAAATCGGATCGTGTGACTTCAGGTCACATGATACGTAACCGCCGGGTTTGCCCATTTTTTTTCTTGTATAAACTCAAAGGGTATTAGGTCTTTGTTATAAACACAAAGCACAAAGAAAAACAAATCACCTCGAGGGGAACTGTAGCACCTTCAAGTCGGTTAGGTATTATCTGACTTTTTCAACTTCCGCAAAATGTGATATTTGAACATGGCAACAGTATATCAATCTGGCAACACTTACTTTTTTTAATCTGTTGTTTGTTAGACCAAAGTTAGGGCAACTCATTCATGAAGTCAGTTTGGGCAAAAATTCTACCACCTTGGTGTAGGGTTCTGCCAAACTTTTTACTTTTTTCATTGCTGAAATCAGTATAATTAGGAGGATTTTCCCCTAAAATGAGCAAAAACAAGATAGGCCCGTTACCGTGGCAACAGAGGGTTGCTGAATTTTTTGATCCCATATCTTTACATGACTACTAAATGTCTTTCACCTCCCAAACTTTAGGCAAAATCCAAGAGATGGCGTGTCCAAAAGTTTGTCAACTTAGAAAAAAGTCGCTCTTAAATAGCCAAAATCAGTTATTGAACCAACAAAGCCCCAAGATTGTTCAAGAAATGAGAATAACAGTTGGTTGATAAACCATCACTTCCAGGTGATTTGTTTGGTGTCATGTTCTTTAAGACATCATGACATTCTGTTAAAGGTAGATGTTCCGATTTTCAACTTGAAGTTTTCTATTCTACATGAAAGGTCATCCTTAAAAAAGTCGTGTTCCAAAGTTTGAGTTGCATAGCTCTAATGGTTCTTATTTTAGACGCACAAGATGCTGTGAACTGTACCCATTGAGTAGTACACAAACTATATCGGTGGTTACCACCATTCGCGGTAATTTAGGCCGTCAAATTTCAGTATGATGATGAGAAAAATACGAGCTTTCATATGATATGAAAATCTCCGTATGTTTGAAATAATTCTGTGTTACGAAAATGTGATCGGGTCATCTACCTTTAAGTGAGAGTTCATTTTCACATGATATCTATTGGTCACTTGAGAGTTGAGGTATATCAGCACAGAATAGTTTCAATACTCATTACTATTTACATCATTTTTTGTTGTTAACAAATCCGAATAGTTTCAACATTTCTATTACTATTTACATTACTTTTATTTTTGAACAAATCTGAATATGTTAACTGCAGTTGAACCAAGAAAAACGAAGTTTTGTGTTGTGGCCAGTAACAGGGTTGCTAAGACATTTTATAGGTGACATACAACTGAACCCTGGTGAAGGTATCATTCGTTCATTCTTCGTTAAGTACATGTATGTCATCTCATGGTTCTGTCTGCAAAACTGTCAACTTTCACAAATTTATGGCCGCATTTGTCGTTTCGCTACAGAGTGACTGGTACACATCTGAATACAGGCGACGACGCAGATCTTCCTCGGATTCTACACGGCTCTTTGTTCCATGCTGTAAGAAAAGAACTGATGATTCCTACTCTTGGTTGCAGCTCCCACATTATGGAATTAGCTTCTGAGAATCTGTTTCCTTACCTTCAGATCTGTTTCCAACATAATTTGTTACCCTGTTTTCCTAGTTTTTATGTACTACATGAAGCGCTGTGTTCTTTGTAGAGCGCTTTATAAATGCTAGATGTTATTATTATTATTATTATTATTTGAATTTGACCATGTATGGGCTTTGAACGCGAAATTTATCGATTAAATGAATGCGACTATTGCTATGGTCATATTTGTCTTTATTTTTCGATTTTCTGTCCAAAATAGGATCAATAGCAATATTGATATCACCTCTTGTTTTAATATTTTTGCAGAACTGGTCAAGAAATATACCCTGATCTTTATCCACATTTGGTATTTAGTACGTAATAAAAGCATTTTGTATAAAAATGTCATGCGTTATTTTATCATTTCAAATGATTTAGGCATTGCGTGGTGTTTTATAATGAAAACAAAATCAAAATATTACCTGGTTCACAAAGCTATTTACGTAAAATATCTATAACGCTAGAGGGCACATTGTACTGTTTCGGAAAACTAACGTGATACATGTATTTGTTTTTTACGACAACAGAGGGCATTTTTCTTCTTATATAGAATACTAGTAATTCAACCAGTGTCCTTACAAATGAACATGTCTATATGAGACTGAAGTACTGAACTCACTAAAAGAACCGAAAAAAGCAGTGCATTAAATGATGAGTAATCAGTCAATTATAGTTGAATGATTATTAAGAAAAGGTAATAGCAGATCTCGTAGCAGTTTCATTCTTCAATCGGGCAACATCTAGCTCTATTTTCACAACAAATAATAAAGCATTTCATTTATTCAACTTTAGAGTATTAGCAACATAGCCATAACGTAGGATTTCTGTATTTTAAAACTTATTTTATTACAAAGTAGGCTTGCATCTATTATTCAACTCTAGCGACATTTTACATTTTGAAGACAAAAATAGAAATTCTATATTTTGAAAGAAAGCAGGGATTCAGAAGATGGATGGTACACTTAATACTGAAACAAAATTAATTAACGTTATAAATGTTACCATTGTCAATTTGTTACAGATGATATAGCTTGCTTATTTTACCGATATCATCCGATCTGAAGTTCCATTTGTAAGCGTTTCAAATCTTAAGAGCACCACAAACCCTTAAAACTATGATCAGTTGAACCCATATCCGGGAATAACATGATACTTGATGACTTACTCAAAAGTACACTTACTCATCGTTACCAGGAGTAAAATGTACGAAGTAAAGTGTTACGCCGAATGACCAGTTACGAACAGTAAAAGGGTATAAAATGTTCATAGCCACAAACCTTGATGCTTGAACGATAAGGAAATGTCTCAATTTCAGATTATATGAATATATTGAACGATGTATCTCTATAAAAAGTACCTGAATGTTTGCATGAATTATACATATTAACCTGCAACATTTCAGGTTCGCCAAGTAATTATTTTTAGATGGACACACAAAATGATCATTGTGATGAACGAATCTCATTTTTGTATTGTGAAATACTATAATTAACCTATTCCAGCAAAGTCATAACACATTACGGCGAGTGAAATATGTTACTATTTATTGATACGAGATAAATGATATAATGTATCGTTTGTTTCCCCACATGTGTAGTGGCTGAACCATCATAAATTAGCGGGTGGGGTGGGGACGTGGACATATTTAATACACACGTTCCACGCATTATGTCCACGGGAAGCTTGGCAAGTTTTAGAATGAGGAGCGCAGTTTAGGGAGAGGGACACGTTCATCATTTTTTATATTAACGATGTTTTAATTGAAATAATGACAAGTGAATGAACAATCTAAGCAGTGGAAATACGTTAAATTACTGGTTGATTTATATGTTCTGTGATTTGATGTTTTGAATACAATGCACTTTGTCCAAATAAAATAAAGTGTCGTTGGTGAATGTTGTAAGGCATTACATTTAAAAAATATTTCTTTCGCTATTTTGGTCATTTCAAATGACTTAGGCATTGCGTGGTATTTTATAATGAAAACAAAATCAAAATATTACCTGGTTCACAAAGCTTTTTATGTAAAATATCTATAACTCTAGAGGGCACATTGTACTGTTTCGGAAAACTAACGTGATACATGTATTTGTATTTTAGGACAACAGAGGGCGTTTTTCCTCTTAGTAGAATACTAGTAATTCAACCCACTCTCCTTAAAAATGAACATACAGTCATCACAATAAGTAACTGACCAGGTAATAAATGTGCTGATAACTCTAAAAGTATAACTCCTACATAAACATATTAAATTATAAACATGTTGAGAACTGTCTCTTCTTGAATTTGAGATATTACACGCTATGAATGGCTGATTATTAAGGAAGTTACAATCCCAAATGTACTGTCAAGTCTGATTTACATTTTCACATTTTCTTTTTCAACACGGGGACTCAGACCAGCAAATTATTGATTGCTGGTAGTGGTAGTGCCAATTTAACCGTCGATTGCCTGGTTGTTGGATAGTCGGTCGGTGGCATTGTTACGGTTGATCAATAAGGCACACGCGCTTTACCTGTCATACTCTCCGATCCCCGTGTTGAAAAGAAAATGTTAAAATGAAAATAAGACTTGCCCTAACGTTTGGGATCGTAACTTTCTCATTAATCAACCATTCTTAGCGTGTAATATCTCAAATTCAAAAAGAGAAATTTCTAAACAACTTTATATTAACACATGTTTATGTAGGAGTTTTACTTTTAGAGTTATCAGCATGTTTATTACCTGGTCATTTACTTATTGTGATGACTGTATATGAGACTGAAGTACTGAACTCACAGAAAGAACCGAACAAAGCAGTACATTAAATGATGAGTAATCAGTCAATAAAAGTTGAATGATTATTAAGAAAAAGTAATAGCAGATCTCGTAGCAGTTCCATTCTTCAATTTTAGAGGGCAACATCTAGCTCTATTTTCACAACAAATAAAGCATTTCATTTATTCAACTCTGGAGTGTTAGCAATATAGCCATAACGTAGGATTTCTGTATTTTCAAACTTATTTCATTACAAAGTAGGCTTGCATCTTTTATTCAACTCTAGCGGGCGACATTTTACATTTTGACGACAAAAATAGAAATTCTATATTTGCTTTATTTGGAAAGGAAGCATGGAATCGGAAGATGGATGGTTCACTTAATACTGAAACAAAAGTAATTAACGTTATTAATTATACCATTGTAAATTTGTTACAGAAGATATATCTTGCTTATTTTACCGATATCATCCGATCTGAAGTTCCATTTGTAAGCGTTTCACGAAGGAAATAGAGAGCGCCACATGCGGCTGATATCTTTGCCGTCATTTCTATTGATTGTTGATGATTCATTGATTCTGATATCTAAAGCTTCACGAACAAGCCGCATACCAAGATTGGAAACCTGTGCGATGCCTTTGGATTGGTTTCCTGAGTGGTTCATGACCTTCTTCACACGCATGTTCAGCTAGTGCCGAGCTATCTTTCTTGCCCTGTAATGTAGCTCTTTTGTGTTCAGACAATCTGACCTTTAAAGGCCTTTTGGTTTGACCAATATATTGTTCACCACAACTACATGGTATGCTATACACGCAAGGTGAACGACCCCTTGGGCATAGGATCTTTAGGTTTGCTGACAATATCTCTGAGTTTGGGTCGATTTGGTGTAGCAAGTTTTAACACCGGCACGATTTAAGAATCGGCAAATCTTGTCTGAGACACCTTTGACAAAAGGCATGAACGTGATACCTTTGTAGTCATCTTCCACTCCAAACCTGCAACATCTCAGGTTCGCCAAGTACTTTTTTTTAGATGGACACACAAGATGATCATTGTGATGAACGAATCTTACATTTGTATTGTGAAATACTATAATTAACTTATTCCAGCAAAGTCATAACACATTACGGCGAGTGAAATATGTTACTATTTATTGATACGAGATAAATCAGGCGCGTGGCCAGGGGGGGGCTTTGGGGGCTCAAGCCCCCCGGGTCCCAGAGGGTTAAAAAAAAAAAGGAGAGAGGGGAGGGGAGAGAGGGGAGGGGAGGAGGGGAGGGGAGGAGGGGAGGGGAGGAGGGGAGGGGAGGAGGGGAGGGGAGGAGGGGAGGGGAGGAGGGGAGGGGAGGAGGGGAGGGGAGGAGGGGAGGGGAGGAGGGGAGGGGAGGAGGGGAGGGGAGGAGGGGAGGGGAGGAGGGGAGGGGAGGAGGGGAGGGGAGGAGGGGAGAGGAGGAGGGGAGGGGAGGAGGGGAGGGGAGGAGAGGAGAGGAGAGGAGGGGAGGAGAGGAGAGGAGAGGAGGAGGGAGGAGAGGCCGGGAGCTTTTATTAGTGTCTCTCACTTTATCTTTACGTCTCTGAACCATGTGAATGTTTTATAATGAAAGTAAATATTAATAGCAAGGAGAGTTTTAGGTCATCCAAGCAAGTTAAAACCCAACAGCTCGGCCCTCTGAAACACCAGTGGCGTACCCAGCCCCCCCCCCCCCCGCCCCCCTCCTTGGCAAAAGAGTAAAAAATAAAAAGGAAGATTAAAGAGGTAGGGTAACGAGTACAGACATCGTGCAAGCGGGGAATGCCCCCCATCAAAGTCACGGTGGGGACAATGCCCCTCCCTCAAAAGAAGCCATTTATTTGCGCGAATTAGTTTCAATGTTTAACATATTTAAGCTTAACAACATGGTTTCAGGAACGTTTTCTGGACCATTTTATTGAAAAAAAATAGAATTTTTTGCGCGCTTCGCGCGTGTTAGATTTAATCTTTCTTTATTCAAGTTTCAAAAAGATGGCTTAAGGAACGTTTTTCGGGACCATTTTAGTTTGAAAAATCGACAGTTTGTACGCTCAGGAACGTTTTTCTTGAGCTTTTTAGTGTTAAAATAGCCATTTTTTGCGCGCTTCGCGCGAATGTTTATACAAGCTAACAACATGTTTCAGGAACATTTTCTGGACCATTTTAGTGAAAAAAATAGAATTTTTTGCGCGCTTCGCGTGAGTTAGATTGAATCTTTCTTTATTCAAGTTATAAAAAGATTGCTTACGGAACGTTTTTCGGGACCATTTTAGTATAAAAAATGACAGTTTGTACGCTCAGGAACGTTTTTATTGAGCTTTTTAGTGTTAAAATAGCCATTTTTTGCGCGCTTCGCGCGAATTGGTTTCATTTGTTTGTATTCAAGCTTAAACTAAATGGCTTCATGAACGTTTTTCAGGAACATTTTAGTGTTAAATAACCATTTTGTGCACAAATTATTTTCAATGTTTTATTATTCAAGCTTAACAAGATTGCTTCAGGAACGTTTTCAGGACCATTTCAGTGTAAAAATAACGATTTTATGGGCGCTACGCGCGAATTAGTTGGAATGTTTTATTATTCAAGCTTTCCAAGATGGTTTCAGGAACGGGTTTTTTAACCTTTCTTTTTACAATAGCCTTCTTTTAGAATATTTTGTTATTCAAGCTTAACAAGATAGCTTCAGGAACGTTTTTCTACTTTTACAATAGCCAATTTTTTCACGCTGCGCGGGAATTATTTCTTATTTTGTGTTATTTAATTTCAACAAGTTGGCTTCATAAACGTTTTCTGAACCTTTTAAGTGTTAAAATAGATATTTTTAGTTTCACTGTTTATTTATTATTTAAGCTTAACAAGATAACTTCAAGAACTTTTTTCTAAACCTTTACTTTTACAATAGCACATTTTTTCGCGCTCCGCGCCAATTAGTTTTATACTACTTTGTTATTCGACGTTTTTGGCGCGTTACGCGCAAATTAGTTTCACTTTTTAATAATCAGTCATGCTCAGTGGCGTAGCCAGATGGGGGGTCGAGGGGGCGACCGCCCCCGCCCAATATTGACGTCGTTCATTTGACCAGAGGAATCATGGAATTATGATGGTCAAAAGTAAACAGATGAAAACATTTCGCACGCTACGCGCGCATATGTGTCCCCAAAAGGCAATATTCGTTGGTACAAGCTTGTTTAGAGCCAAAATGTATCTCAATCGTGCCAAAAATAGGTGTAAAGTCGAAAAATTTCGCGCGCTACGCGCGCATATTTCACTCATAACAATATTTTCGTTCATTCTCAATTCTCGCCCTCACAATATCAATAATCTAGCTACGGCACTGGTCAAGCTTATAACATGGCTTCAGGAACGATTTGTTAAACCTTTCTTTTTACAATAGCCAATAATGTCGCGCTACGCGCAAATCCTTTTTTTTTTAATGTATTCGCAATTTCAAACCCTTTCAAATCCAATTTTGAATGATATTGATAATAAGCCAATATTGATTGGAAATAAAGTTAAGGCTTTTCAATTGAATATTGGTCAAAATTACGCACCAGATCGCACCAAATGGGTTCAAAAATGCACCCAAAAAAATCCAATTCTAATGGGGGGCACATCCCCCTCAGGCTCCCCCTGTTATAGCGGTGCGAGCCAGTGACATTTATTTTTAAGCCCCCCGGGTAAAAAAATCCTGCGCACGCCTATGTAAATGATATAATGTATCGTTTGTTTCCCCACATGTGCAGTGGCTGAACCATCATAAATTAGCGCCGGGGTGGGGTGGGGACAGGGACATATTTAATACACACGTTCCACGCATTCTGTCCACGGGAAGCTTGGCAAGTTTTAGAATGGGGAGCGCAGTTTAGGGAGAGGGACACGTTCATCATTTTTTATATTAACGATGTTTTAATTGAAATAATGACAAGTAAATGTACAATCTAACAGTGGAAATACGTTAAATTACTGGTTGATTTATGTTGTAACCATGGCTGATAAATTATATTATTGAATTGAGAGACGGCCATTTAAAATACTGCAATTAGTGTAATGTCAATCTTGATAACCCAAGCACTTCCTTTTATATGAAAGTGTAAAGCTTAAGACTTCACCTTTCCCTGTCAGGGGAATTTAAGAGCAACACTTAGGGTCCATATCCAAACTCTCAGTGCTTTTAAATCGTTTTTCTAGCGATTTAAAAGCGCTTTTCCAACGGTATTTCGTTCTATTGTTAAAAGCATCGGAAAAAGATCGGTGATTAACTAGAAACCTCTCTACTTATCTGGCGTTAACAATAGAACTATTGTAGTACTCTGGATGACTCAATTAGTGAAGCAGACACGTCAAAGCGCAAGGAAGGTTGTGTTATATTCTTTAGGAAATACTATTTATAAGCTTTTTAAATCCGATCATAAAATGTTTACGTTCACCGCCGATCAATGTATCTGGTCGTCTAGAAATATGAATTAAGCTACCGCTCCATCACTCTATTCATCTATTGTTTGGCGCAGTATTGCCAAGATATTGTGAAAGTAGCCCATTTCCCCCTTCATTCCATTGAAATCAATGCTGAAAACATTTTGGCGATAGGTCACGTAACATATTTGTACAATGGATGGGTGATGACGGAGGGGCGTAATATATTGACCATCGTGTTTGGAAGTATTATACAATATAATACCTATGTATTATACAATATATAATCCAAGTCACTAGTTTAGAGAGGATATTGTTTCCGACTTTTGTCCTTTCGATTTTAGCCTCCGATTTAAGAGATATTTGTATTTTGAACCCTATGTAATGTTTTTCTTCAAATCGTTTATGTATAGCCTTCATAAGCTCAAACGTCAAAGCGCCGGCTTCACAATCATGAGGTCAGTGGTTCGAATCCTGCGGATGGGGATGGTTTTCTTTTCTGTTTTGTTATTACACTGTTTGTTTTTATAAATTGACAGGATTGCTTATCGTTCGCTATATTTATTGAATGTTGAATTCTTTTGCAATTTCACTGCGATAAAGAATGTCCTGTAAATATAATTGTGTTTACTACTCCTAGGCTTACATTGAATGGCCCCTAGCTAGTCTATGAACATGATCTGCAAAGTCTAATTGTTATGTAAATAAGAAGCCAGTCGGCTCATGTCCTTGAATCGATTTTCCTATTTCCTACACCACCGCAACATTATTTCAATAATAATAATACAGGCAAATTGATTTGTATTACATAACGGCTGGCATTTACTTTACAGGTTTAGCTCAATCGATAATAACACACAACGAGTTTCTATTGTATTGGCCTGTTGCATAGGACTAGGACAGTTCGGTGGTATACCGCGGTTCATTCACATTTCATGATGCCATGCACACTAAACAGTCAGTGGAAAATTAAAAGGAAATCGTAAATAATTCCACATTCCAAAATAAACTATAATTGAACAATAATGAATAATTATACGAAATGATAAACAATATCGAAAACTAATTTTAAACAAATGTATATAAACGATTAAAATAAAATTTCAAAACGTGATAGGATTCGAACCCACGACCTCCGGTTTACAAGTCCAATGCTCTACCGCTGAGCCAACTATGCGCTATGTGAACGCAATAACAAACAAAAGTAATATGGTTCAACATACCACTCTTCTCTAAATTAGATGTTTAAAATGCTTTATATTTCTTAATCTTTGTAGTTTTAAGATAGTTTCTCGCTCAAAAGTTGATTATTTACTGTTAAAGAAAGTAATTCTGATTTAAATGTAACGAATAACACTACTTTTTGAAACAATTCTAGATATATTATATTTCGTTTGTACAGCATTTTGTCGATTTATGTGCACACTTTTACGACTTAGTATTGCATCATGGGCTTTTTGCCGGGCACGCGAGGACTTGGGAGCGAAGCGAGTCATGTGATTTTTGTCCAGGACAAACACTTGAGATGTACACGCCCCTTTAAGAATCGGTTCACAAAGTACGGGATTTGTTATTCGTTAAATCTAATAAATCATAGACTCATTTTATAGACAACAACACCGTGTTGAAAAACCCGTGTGTATTTAGGGAATAGTTTAATGAGAACTATATTTGGGTATAAAGCGCTGAGGATTTCAGGAAAATCGAAATAGCTCAGTTGGTAAAGATTTGGACTCTCAATCAGCAGGCCGTACGTTCGAATCTTTGTGGCGGTTTATATTCCTTGTGCTCTATGCTTAGAGCGGTCGAGTCTGGGTAGAGGTTGGTTAGGGTTTTAAGTATGCCGAAATATAATATTTATTATTGTTCTCTCATTATACGTCCGTTCGGGGTTTTCGTTTATATTGACATAATTTTAACGTTATTTATTTATTTTGTATTTACTTTCTTAATTGTTGATGTTTATTTAATTATTTATCAATCAATTAATTATAAATAGGCCTTAATATACTATTTTATTGATATAATTATTAATCTATATATTATTTATTTACATTAATTACTTAATTTCTTCATATTTATTATTTATTTATTATTTATTAGGTCACGTTCAGAGTGTATGCAACATTCTTAAATAGTCTAAAAAC